>OU015494.1:137393340-137475840 GCA_907164885.2 Dolomedes plantarius | reverse complement strand
ACTGATACATTCTCCCATTTAACCGTGCACATAAGTCAATAGCTTACCAGAAACATATATTTTGTTAATAATGAGAAAAAGTAAAAAGTTTAACTTGAAAGTTTCATGTCAAAATTGAAAGCATGTTCATTTTCTTATTCACTGTGGCTTGAGATCAAAATTGTAAAACATAGTGGCATTAAAATCTTAAATGGCTTTTATAGCCGGCCACCTATTTGACAGCCACCCCTCTAAACGGCCATATACTGTGTGCAGAACCGATTAAAGACTCCATAGAGTTAATGTTATGGGATAAACCTCTTTTCAACGACCACCCCTCAAAACAGCCACTTTTTTTTTCGGAACCATTACTGGACTTCATCGAACAGCTTTACTGTGTGTACGTGTTTATACTTGTATGTATATATATATATATATATATATATATATTTAAATAGAATAATCATAATGTTAGTACAAAATAATATTCAATACTTAGGCAACGAAATTAAACTAGCTCGTTTCAATAGGCTCCTAGATTTAGTAACTAAACATAATTACATAGTTCATAATAATAGTATATAATTACATAGTTCATAATAATAGTATATAATTACAGTCCAAAGGTGTACCACAAGGTGGTAATGCTTCAAGTATGCTAGCTAATTTATACTTATATTATTTTGAAATTAATAATATAGAAAATTGCAATTACAATATATTTAGGTATATAGATGATATAATAGTCTATATATATAAAACAGTTCCGTAACTGACTCATTCATTCATTCATTCATTCATTCACTGACTGACTGACATACAACGCACAGACCAAACCCCTGGACCTAAAGGGCTAAAATTTTGCATGGCGATTCTTCTAATAGTGTAGGGGTGCACTAAGAAAGATTTTTCTAAAATTCTTCTTAGATTTTTTTAAATTAAATTTTTAAGCTGTTTTTTAAACTTTTTTTACGTTTGCATTTAAAATAATACATTGCGGATTATAAAATTTATATCACGAGAAAGATCATAAAAATTCCTTCAAAATGAAATCTTTTTCGAACCTTTACCTTGATTTTCTGATTTTTGGTGAATTTTTAAAGATTAATTTCTAGAATTTTATTTATTAAATGTTGATCACGTGATTTCTTTTTCTGGTACTTTAAATAAATTTATCGTCACGTGCATAACAACTAAATAGACAAAAATGATATTCTTTTTCTTTCTAATGCAGCAGACGATTGGATATTATCCAAAAAAAATAAATATCCCTTACGATTTTTTTATAAATATATATATATATATATATATTTTGGCATTAATTGCATACATTGACCGTTGTATTTAATTTGAATGTACTCCGTAGCGAAGCGCGGGTTTTCAGCTAGTAATTAATAAAAGTAATAACCATATAGACTTAAATGTTTACCCTCTTAATCTGGAACTAATTAAAAGTAGCCATGATAATATTAATGTAAACTTTTTAGATATTAACATTAAATTAAATTCTCACAGCAAATTTACTTCTGACTTATACGACAAAAGATCTAACTATAATTTTAATATTGTTAAATTTCAAAATTACCTAACCTGTTTACATAAATCTGTTTTCAATAACATTATTGTAAATCAGTTAGTTCGTATAAATAGGCTATGTTCTAAAGACAATAGGAATAAGCATATTTTAGACTTGAAAGCTGTGCTAACACGTAATAATTACCCCGAAAATCTATCCAAAATCATAATTGGTTGTTTTAGTTTTAATGAATAGTTTGTTCTGTTGCATTTAATAAGTTAAACATAATAATAAGAAAAATTAGAAAAAATAACTAATAAAATAAAAAATAAAATAAAAATCATAAGTAACAATAAAAATAAGAATAAAAATAACTCTTAGTAATAATAATAAAAAACTAAATTAATAATGGTTTAATAGTCCTAAAATACAGTAACCACAGTAAGTCAGTAACTGAGTATCCATAATCTCCATGGTTGCAAGTTTTGTGACGTCAGTCATCTTACGGTTACATGTTCTTAACTTCCACTCTGTCTAGCGCCAGGCTTGGTGTTCTTTGGTTAAGTAACTCTTAATTCAATATTTAATCAATTCTTCTGTTTTTCTTGGATTATACGGTGTCTGGGTGTGTTTATTGTATAGATCATACTCAGCGGAAACAATCCATTGGTGTTTAGACAGTATTGACACCGCTGACGAAGAGATACTGTCTAAAACCTCTTTCGTACTTTTCTTTTCATGTTATTTGTTCCTGGCTACAAGTAGCTTTAGTTCTATTACTGGTATTCTCTTTCATCTATTTCTTATATATATATATATATATATATATACAATGGAATCTCGATCTATCGTTTTTCAAGGGACCGATTGAAATGAACGATAAATGCGGGAAAAAAATAGATGCGGAAACATAACAAAGCAATATGATCGTTGGGACTGGATAAAATGAACGACACATACGGAAAAACGATGGATCCGAAAACGATCGATCGAGATTCCACTGTCTATATATATATATATATATATATATATATATATATATATATATATATATATATATATATATATATATATATATATATATATAAAGTAACCCTCCTATAACACGGTAGATAGGTTCCTAGAAAATGCCGTGTTGTGTGAAACCGTGTTATATGAGACCCAGAGCCAGTACAAAAAGGGGGGTTACGTTCCGAAAACTTATTAAAAACAAACATTTTTTTAAAATTCGATATAAGCAACTTAATTTTTATTAAAAATATCAATGTATGTATAACACAAAACGAAAAGAAACAAAAAAAATATTTTTATTTAATGCGACCTTAATTTAATAAATTTCTTCGTCCTCACTGCTCAGTACAATCAAACGAGAACGTTTTTTTCGATTAAACGATATCACCTTCACTTTCAGAATCTTTTTCTGCATTTAGAATTTTTGTACCTTCTATCCTCTTTAAAAAATCGGAACTTTTCGTTTGTTTGCTGTTTCTTACAAGGTCATTGTAGATTCACGGTATGGAGATAGATAATTTTGCAGCTACCTTTTGAATTTTCGGCTTCTTTCAGTGGAAGGGTCTGCATTCAGGAAAAAATGATTCAAAATTTCTAGCTAAGCTTAGGCCTTCTTGTAATTTTATAGAGTTATAAATGAATAAATCATAATTTGTTTATACATTTTCATGTAAAGCCACTATAGATCATTATTCCTTCCCGTCATTATTTTAAGGTAATTCAGTTTTTAAATGTGCTAAACAAAAATTATGTTATCTAGTGCTATAGAAATAGTGTTGTACAAAGGTTTTCGCAATTTCTTTTTATCGTGTTAGAGCGAAACCGTGTTGTAAGATGTGCTGTAGGAGGGCTACCTGTATTCGAATGTGCATGCGAGAGTACTTATATTGTACATATCGCTAATATTTTCTGTCTAGAAAAAAAATTAAATATTTCAGATGAGGATTTCAGATGTTTTGAAAGTTGAACTAAAGCAATAAACAAGATTTCGGAAACATGTACTAGATATTTGTAGATAACATGATATGTAATTTTTGATAGTGAGGAATTGGTTATATTTGTTTAACTTCAAATTTAAAGAAACCGATAAAGCATTTGTTCCGTACTTTGAAGTGCGTTTAATCCAGAACATTATTCATAGAATTACGCGTTTCTAATTTGTTGCAGAAACTATGTAGTATACAGAAGGTCGTTCGCACTTTATGGAAACGATTTTGTAATTTATTTTTGTCATTTGCATTTTGAGATAAAAATTTCGCAACCTCAGAATAATCGTCTGCTACTGTTTTGTTTTGATTGGAATGTAAAATAAAAGATTTATTTTGAAAATGGCTCCTAAAATTGATAGGTGGCTCTAAGGTTACGTAACTGCGCTTACCGAGGAGAAATATTCGTATCAACAAATTATAAAGCGGTGTAAAAATTGCGGTTATGGCATTTTGAAAAAAAAGTATTCATTATATATTACATTTGAATGGAAAAAACGTCTAACTGAAAGTAAAAAATGAAAACATGACAGCGAAACCCTATCCAAAGACTGTTTGGACGCAGGTAAATATCAAGAAAGTGAAGTCTGATCCTAAAAGAAAATCCACCGACTGAAAGATCCATTGCATCGAAACTAGGAATGTCTTCTGGCACTGTAAGTAAAATCATTTATAAAGTTTTGAAGTTAAAAAAGATGTTTAAAGCTAAAGTTCATCTGCTTTTGCCAAAGCATATTGCTGAAAGAAAAACAAATTGTAGAAAATTATATGAAAAGCACCTAGTTGCTGAAAAATGGAAATTTGTGGTATCACTGGATGAGACATGGGTGTATTTAAGTGACTGTAATAAAAAAAGAAATCAATTTTTTATTGCTCAACTGACGGGAATGACCTTACGAAATGACTTCGTCAGTGTACAGAAAAGGTCCCAAAGGGATTTATGATAGTTGCAGGATTTTGTTACAATGGCAAATTAAAAATGAAAAAAATCTCAAGTAAAGCAGAAATTAATTCACTCTACTATCAGCAGAATATGTTAGAATCAATTTTTGAAGAAGAAATTCCAGACTTATATGGAAAGGACATTGATAAAGTTGAGCTTCATATGGACAAAGCCTCTAGTCCCACTTCTAAATCAACTGCCGCTTATTTAGCACAGAAAGAATCAGAAATAGGAATAAAGTGTATCCCATTTAATGAAATACCTGTAAAATCACCTGATGCTTGTCCAATGGACTTTTGCGCTTTCGGTTTATTAAAACGAGCCTCAGGAAAACGGCATGCAAGAACACTGAACGGACTTTGAAAATGGTCCAAGAGGAATGGTATAAAATTGACATGACAGTACTAAGAAAAAGATTACTTTCATGGAAAATTCGAGCTAGAGCTATTGTCAAGAATCATGGCTATTAGATAGAAGCAAAAAATACGGCATTTATACATAAAACTTAATTATCAAAATCGTTTCCATAAAGTACGAACGACCTTCTGTAATAACTTTCATGAAGTTCTCATTTTCAGATGAATAAAACTCATGATATCATGATGAATAAAGTTAAAAAAAATACACATAAAAAAACAAATTGCAAATGGTGATAAATCGTTTTTAATAAAAATTTGGTAAGAGTAACAACAATGCTAATCGAAAAGAGGTTTTCGAAAATGCTGATCTACTTGAAATAATAACACATGGAAATACAATGTGGTTGTATTGCTTTGACTATTCCATAGAAGAGACGGCAAGAGGCAGTTTTTAAAAGGAAAATTCAGTTAAACTTGCCGTCAGCGAAGGTCATGGTGTTATTTCTTTGAGACCAGGAAGTGGACGGAAATAAGTGTGTGGGAATAGAACTAGAGACATTACAGATCATGTGCAAAAATAGAAATCGGATTCTTTTTAGTATTAGGGTAGGTGGGGGCAAAGGTTCGCATGGGGCAAAGGTTCGCACATACATTTTAAAATGACCGGGAAGAGTTTTAGGAAGAATAGGGTAGGCAATGCATTCCTCTACTTCCAGTCAGTTGCCTCGTAAAAAATGTTGGAGTTAAGACCCCCTTTTGCAGAGAAAATGAGGTAAGTTTATTTTCGTCTTTTTTAATGTAATTTTTTGCAACTTTTGAGTAATTTTGAGCATCACTCAAACTCACGAACTGTTTTGGGCTTATTTTCGCATGTTAAGGTGGTAAATAACCTTTCAAATCTTACCTTAAGTTTTGGGTTAACTCAAATACAGTGGCGTCCATTCTGCAGAAACAGAACCAGCACGAAATGGGGTAAAGGTTTGCAGGAGTCATGGGGTAAAGGTTCGCAGTGCAAACCTTTGCCGCTCTAACTATTAACATTTGTTTCATGTCCTCTTTTCATTAGGAATCCTTATTAACAACGTCTTTTATTATTAATGGGAATTCACATTTTTGTAATTTGAAAAAAAAAAATATGGTTTTTGATAAAAACTGCCTGTTTTTAAATCAGAAAATATTTTGTAAAATGCTTGAAAATCCATAAATTAAAAATAAAATAAATTAGTACAACACAAAAATAAAATAGCTCTGAACAAAGACCTATTTTACAAGATAAAGGAATTAAATGTTGTTACAAGACATTATAAGCTTCGAAGGTCTGGTTAGGGAAAAAAACTCTAAATGAGTAATTTCCAGATTTGCAAGTCTTTGAAAGGCTCCTTGCGTCACAATTTTTGACGAAATTTTATAAAATTTATTACAAAGACTCCTCTTATACATTAAAATAAAGTTATGTATCCATTTCAGGTTTAGACATCATTCAGATTATCAAAGTTTAACTTAAGCGTGGAAAAGTACAAAAATTTCACGAGAATTCAGAGTACAAGCATAAAAATATTTCCTAAAAATTAATTATTCAACGAAAGCACAAATCAAAACATAACCCTGATCAAAATGTATAAGCAATCTAAATGCAAAATTAAGGATAAGGTTAAAAATTGGTTCGCAAGGAGCATTTTAAAAAACATAATAAAAATTTCAATTTTTAAAATATAAAAAAATAAAATTTTAAATATTTATAAAATTTTATAATGTGTTTGAAATAGTTTTACTTTAATGAATATTTATGCCCAATTTCATATCTCTGAGGTAAAAATTTCAAAAATTGCTTTGTAATGTCCCCCATCCACTTAATTTGCTTAATTTTTACGGGTTTTAAAAGAATGAGTAAAGCCTAAGATATAATATAGCGATAGTGTTAATAGTTGATATTTTAATTGGAAGTTCTTTAGTTTAAGAAAAAAATTATTGAGATTAACCCCATTTCATTTTGTGAATTTCTTTGTTAGATTCAACTTTCTGTGTTAATAGTTGATATATCATTTTGAAGTTATTTAGTTTAAGAAAAAATTTATTGAGATTAACCTGTTCAATTTGTGATTTTCTATATATGTAACACCTTTAAAAAGATTACAAAATGTGAAATAAAATTATTTAGACAACTCTTTTTGTGATTTTCGATGCCTATCCAGTAAGAAACCAACGAGTGGGGTAAAGGTTTGCAGTGCGAACCTTTGCCCCACCGATTGGGGCAAAGGTTCGCAAACAGGTCTTTTGGTAAAATTAAAAATTTGGTGACTAAATATTTCGGGAAAAAATTCATTATTTTATAGAAGGTAGAGGGGATACCCAACTACAATACAAGTGACTTTTTGGGGCGATAGGATCTAACGGAGGCCCGTAAGAAACCCAAAACTCAAAACTGCAAACCTTTGCCCCCACCTACCCTATACGACTAAGTATTATACTACTTTGAACTACGGTGTTACAGTTGCGAAAGGAGGAGAAAAACAATCATATTCAAAGAGTGAAATATTATCAGAAATCAAACATTCAATTAATACGTAACCAATATCCATTTCATTCTAAAAGCAATTTTTATTTTTTTTCAACTTTAATTTTATGCTTATAAAAAGCTTTATAAACCTTTGTTTCACTCTTTTCTGTCTCATTTGTTATATACAGAAATATATTTTGTTTGGCTTTTAAAAACAGATTGTAAATTGAGTAAAAATTTTATCTTTTGTTCTGTAATTGAGTAAATTGGTATTTCATAAAATGAATTAAAAATTTGTATTTCTTATTAAATTTCTAGTTACTTGCTTTTCTTTCACCCAGTGATACTTTTGTCGATGTCATTTTAAATAATTGTTTCATATTCATTGCTTTTTTAACCATTAAGATATTTTACTTACGGGTATTAAGAATTTACTTTAATCTGAATTTACTTTACTACGGAATTTACTTTTACTACAGAAAAATGTCCCTTGTAATTAGTAAAACTTTGAGAAATGATAACAGACTGTTGAAGAGAATATCAGATTAAAGTTAGAGTTTTTGTCATTGATTTGTATTATTTGCTGCTGACTGAATCGCATGGCTTTCATCACCGGATCCCCGAAGTTTTGAAACGCGTGTCTTTAGCCTGACACAGTCTCAAGTTCTGTAATTGACTGCTGAGTGTGTCGAGGTGATCGATAGTTGGAAGATGGAGACGCCTTAGAAACGGGGAGAGCAGCCAAGAGCACGTTTTGACTCCAGAAAGATATTCTTAGTCGCAAAATGTAGCAGAAAAAAGGTCCTGCCGGTGTGAGTAGTTGACGTCATGTCAAACCGTCAGGTCAGGCCAACGACGATACTTCACCTCTGACCTCCCCTTGACAGTTTGACATTTAAGTGACACAGTCGGAGTAGATTTGGATAGTGATCACTGGAGAAAATAGTTTTGTCTGTGATTATCTTTCTCTAGCTTGCACCATTTATTGACATCTCAGAAGCTGTGTGAGAATGAGTTGAGTTAATTAGTTTGTAGGACGTGGGGCACAAACCAACACGTAGGTTTGAATCTAGTTGGCAAGATGACGAGTCATTTTTTTAAATTCAACAAATATTTTAATTAGAATCTTGGCATCATCATTCATTTTTTTTTGTGTGGGTGTAAAATAACTTCTAATTGAAGCTTTCGTGGATATAATTACGATAGAGGAAATTTATCATGATTGAGATGTTTATTTTATATGTTTAGATGACGTTAGTTGACTGTGATAAATAATGAAATTACTGTTCAAAATTAAACTGAAATACGAGAAATACGATTTTGCAGGACTGAATACTTAAAAGTGTGGTATTAATTCAAGGGTATTCTCTTGCACTTTTATTCATTAAGAATTTCTTATCATAAACTTGTGTCTCCTGCATTAAAGCATAAAATATTTCATTTGAATCTTATTATTTTGCTTCCTATCTGCTTTTCTGAAAATACTTTCCATTTTTGTTAACATTTGTATTGGGTAATAAACTATATTTATAGGGAATGCTGTATTTCTTTCAAAACCTCCTGTCTGTTTAGGGAAAGAGTTAAAACGGCATGGGTGAAAACAGTTGCGTACTTATTTACCAAGTATAAAAAAATATTTAAGCTTTTTTTCCCATTACGTTTTACACCATGTAAAATTATAACCGATGTGACATATCATGCAGTTCTTTTTTATTATTAATTTATATGATTAGACATAATGGTATTTTGATTTTGAAAGGATATTCTATGTATACATAAAGGTTTTCAGTAAAGTGCCATCATCACATGAGATTCTATCTTTATGGAGTTAGCATTTTTACCGAAAAATCTTGCGCATTTTCAGTGTCAATATTTAGTGTTAAGTTTTAAAAATTCCAAATCACCGAAAAATGTGTAATTTTGAAACATTGTGCAAATGGTAATTTATCTTAACTACATGCTTCTAATACTACAGTGATTAACGATATACTTTTTCTAAAACGAAAATCAATTAGTTTATTTCCTCATGAGGGGCACTTTGATCTTGGGATACAGAGAAATACTTTCTTTCTGCTTTCTACCAGCGAAACTGATACAATAATATGAATAACTGCTCCAGGGGAAAATATATACAGAATCACTATCCAATTAACCAGTAAGACTGAGAGGCACACGAACTTTTGATTTAGAGCTTTAAAGTTACTGACACAGTGAAAAACTATTTAAATGGCGACGTATTCCAGATATGGATCCTAAACATGAAATTCCCCCCCCCCCCCCCAAAAAAAAAAAAAAAAAAAAAAAAAAAAAAAATTTCGGCTGAGGCACTGAGGACTGAGATTTTAAGATACTCAAGACACTAGTTAGAAGCACTTGTATTACGCCAATTTACTCACGTCACATCTTAAAAAGGTTCCGACAATCAGATACTTCGTCACACACTTTTATTTCTGGGTGTGTCATTTCCAAAAGTGTGAAAAAATTATGTTCTGCTCTCTCAAACTTCGTTTTCACCACTATGATGGGGATATTCACAAATGCGAATGTTTCCCAGAAATTTTGTAACGTACACAATGCTGAGTAAGCCCTGAGTAATATGGAAAGCTTTCTAGAAGACTCTGAGACATTTCGAACCATTTGAATAACTTGTAGAGAGCGTTTAAATGTTCCAGCGATGTCAACAATCTTTCATAGTCCCCAGAATACTGAAACAGCTTTGTTGCAGGGATTCTGGTCTTCCTAAGCAATCGCATTAAAAGACAAAAAAGTAAACTACAGGAAAACGGTAGATGTTCTGTAAAATACTACTAGAAAATGAGTAGCAAGATGTTCCTGTGTGTAATAGCCATCCTATTACATACTTACACAGTTATATATTCTTAACTTGCTAAATATTTGAAGGGAACATGAGAGCATGATTAGCCCTTAAACTGGCCCACCGGTCATTATGACCGGTAGCGGTGGAACTAAGGGGTGGGGAGAGGCGTGAACGCTTGGCTGGCTTTGACATCCTCAATCAGTTCCTGGACATCAGGGAGAGCACATCAGGGTTTCACAAATGCTCGCCATTTGCCAGTTGCAATTTTGTAAAAGTATGGCGATCAAAATGACCGGTAGACCTGTTATTGCCACTGAGCAGTAACAGGCCTACCGGTCCTGATAGGGATTTCAGTGTTCTGTGCGATTTTTAAAGTATCCCGTGAAGCCTTGACATCACTCTTCTCTACCTCAATCACTGGCAGGCTAATTTTTCGAGCAATTATGTCTGAGAAACATTGTGTAATTCTTTTAAGAGCCCTACGATTAGATCATGTAGATACCAGATTAAAATAAATTGAATAAATAAGTGTAGATGATTTTTTCCCTCACTATTCATCCCTAATATAAATCAAACAACCCTGTGCACAATATCAACATGCAGTTCCATCGTAATAATGAAAAAATAATAGCTTTTTAGGCTTGGGGGTCAATTTGACCGATAGTCCTGATAGTGGCAACAAATTCATGGGCCGGTTTGAGGGTTAGAGAAGCAAAACAAATGCTTTTACTAGGGTGTACTAGACCAGGATATATCGGCTCTACCAAAAACAATATAATAAAAGCATTATGGAACGTTACATTTGGGAGCTTATTCTCGAAAAGTGATTTAAGGCAGTGCTCCGCAACCGCTGTGCCGTGGTACACTAGTGTGCCGCGGTGATTTTATCGATTATGATAATAAAAAAATTAACCACCGCATTAAATAGAAATTTTTCTAAGTAAAATATTCCTCTAACTTTTTGTTAATATGTAATTTTTCTGGGTCGAAATTATACACAAAACAAAAACATGTTGTTAGCCATACATTGTATGTATGCTCGAGCGTCATATTTCTGGATTTCAGTTAAGAAAGAATATCCCCAAATTTCTGACAAGGCCTTTGCAATTTTGCTCCCATTTTCGACGACATACTTATGCGAACAAAGTTTTTCGACACTGGTTCTAATTGAAAATGACAAACGATCATATTTAAAGGGCCTTGACCATGAACTGTAGCTCTTTCTATTATAGAGCCAAATATAAAACGCACATTTATCAAAACAATCTCAAATATCTCATTTATAAATTAGTTATGTTTAAATTAACTTTGATTTATTAGGCTTAAGTAAAGACCAAAAAAACAAATTTTAATATAAAAATTTAAAGAGAAAATTTTTTTACTTGTAAACTATAATTTTATATTTTTGTTCTTGTGTTGGTGTACAGTTCAAAATGATTTATATAAAACTTAAATGATTATAATTATCTTGATACATAGAGCTATTTTGTTGTGTTTTTTATCTAATAAAAACATATACGTATTTATTGTAATTTATATATTTGCAAGCTTTTTCTTGTGGTGTGCCGCGGAATTATCGCAAAAAACGTTGTTGTGCCGTGGAAGATAAAAGGTTGCGGAGCTCTGATTTAAGGTATCGATATGAATCTCGAAAAACTACTTGCTTCTCAATATTTGTGTGGTTGACGTTAATAAATACATTCCCTTTAGATCACTTCCTTTTGGTCTCTACAGTAAAGTTTGAGGAGAGTAATCTCTATTTTCTGCATATAGGTTAAAACAATTAAAAAATAACTCTTACCGCCCAAGAACAAATAACAAATGAAGGCTTGTAACGCGGGGGTTATATATTCAAATACAATCTGAGTAGTTTTTAGACTATAAATTAATTTATTTGTATTGGTCTTCTATTCATCTGTCTGGGTAGTGTGTTACGCATGTATTTCCACTAAGAACTGTAATTTTGCTTTAAATAAAATTTTACCTTCTATGAAATATTAAGGAAATATACTACTCTGTTTTGTATAAAGGTCATTTTTAAAAATTTAAAAACTAAGTTTTGCTACTTGAGTATTTTTTCGTGTTGTTCGTGGAGAACTAAGTGAGCGTATTAGTTTCTAAAGTTGCGATGTAGAACTGAGATTAAATGCATTGTGTAATTTGTCTGCTTAATTTATGATGCAGATAGAGATCTTTTGCAAATAAATAATGTACTTAACAGAGTGTGCCTTTTTAATATGAGCTTTAAGAATTGTTTGCTAACATTATAAAAACTATTTTTTTTTAAGTACCCAATTTTTATTATGCATTAATATTCAAGATGAGATCGATTATGGCATATTATGATTACACACAAAACAATAATTAAATGTTTTTTCTCCTTTCATTCATGACTGTTTGAAAAGACATTTAAAAATCTTTAGAGCAATTTAAATAATTAAATTAATTTTAGAACACTATACAAGCTAATCAAAAATCAAAAAAACTTCCTTGATTATTAACTTTGTGAGTTAAAACTGAAATGAAGAGGATATGGTTCATTAAACTTTGTACAATTAAATTTTTTAATTTCTTTTTATTAAAGCAATAGCACTTAGACATACATGTATACACTATTATATGCCACTAAAATACAACAAACAATCAGAAGAAACAAAACACAAAACCAAAAAATGGCATATAGAAATCTTAAAGCTGAAACAACAGTCAATGGGCTGATATCTATTCGTCCTCATCAGTTCCCTGGCCTCCCAATATCTGCCATAAAGACAGTTACTTGATAATGCGGAGCACAGTGGCAAATGCCGTGCATCCATACGCACTTCCATACCACAAAGAGTACAGTTTGGGTTTTCGAGAATACCTAACCTGAAAAGGTATTTAGGCAAACAGTCGTGTCCTGTGGCAAGTCTAAAATCAGCAACACTTGTTCTTGGTGCTGAGGGGATATGTAATATTGCATCTTTCCATTCCTTATTTTGTATATCTGTTAATTTTCTCTTTTCATACTGAGAATTCATTTTTCTCTTTATAATTCTTGATGCTGAAATGAAGGGGATTTCCGTAATCGGTGTTTGTGCTATCTGAGTCCCTTTTTTGGCTAGTTGGTCAGCCATTTCATTCCCGTGGACTCCACAGTGGGCTGGGATCCACTGCAATTCCACCTCTTTGCCCATTTCCTTAAAGTGCTTAAAATTTTTCCTACAACCTTCAATCCCTTGAGTCGGGGGTTTTAAAGGCAGTTAAAATTAAATTTATATTGCATAAAAGTAATGGCATAGAACATTTTAATAAAAGTCAAGGAAAATATAGGAAGACAGCAGTGTAGGAGATTTATGCTATTATCTTTAGCATTTTTCATTTTTTGTTCTACTCGTAATGAGGTACTATAATTTTTATACTTGAACTAAGAAACCTTTTTGTTTGACTAGAACTATACCAAGAGGAAAAATAAATATTTTAAAGACTCTTTTTATACCTGACTTAAAATATAAAAAAATGGTTTTTGTATCAACTTTTGTAACAAATTCTAAAAGTTTGATATCTTTTCACAAACTTGTCGTCTTTCTTTATAGTGTAATTTTACAGACAACCTCAAAAAATATTTACCTGGGAGTAATTGAAAACATTTGTTCCTTTTAATGTTGTTCCCGTATAGGTGTAAATTATGGATCTCTGTCTTTAAAAATGCTTTATTAACTCCAGAAAAACTTTTTGCTTAATAGCTGCTTCTAAATGTAAAATATACTGTGAGCACTGAATTTGATTTCATCATATCTCTGAATACCTAATGAACACTTCTTCAATTCCCCAATAAATTAAAAAGGATGGCTACATGTTTAGAATTAGTTAATAGCTCATCATCAGGTCGAGGAGCATTGGTGTGATTGCCACAATGAACAATTCATAAATGAATTTGTGTTCATTACATGTTTGTTAACCATAAGTTTCCTGTAAGTCATTTCTCTAAATATCCAATAAATTCCAAAGGAAATATTTTTTTATTTGAATGGATAGCCATAAAACTATGCGCATAAGCTGAAAATTTATTCTAAAATTATTTTTTCTAAAAGTTATTTTTCAAACTCGGTGGTTATATTTCCCAACGCGTTTTAGACTCTCACAGTAAATAAATAATCAGATATCCTATCTTGGTGACATCACATCAACACACCCATCGTTACAAAAACTTCTTTCTTAGTCTCACTTACATTCACACGCAATTTAGCAGTTGCACGAAAGAAACTGTTCTTAAGTGTTGAAGTGAAATGCCTCTTCCCTATGACATTCATTGTATCTTATGTCACTGAAATCGCATCTTTATAGTGTTTACCTTACGTGTGTTCCGGAAGTGTCAACAACCATAATGTTGTCATCGAAGCTTCCTGTGGTACGTACGCTTTAGCCAACTGCGGTTTTGACTAGAAAGGAAAAACTATACCAGAGGTTAGACTTTAGTCACCACTTTCGAAGAAAACATGACAGATATTCTGATTTTTCTGCGACAATCACTTTTTTTATTTCTTGGTGCTGAGATGAAACGTCATCGTTCAGATAGGATTATACAGCTATTGCTCGAAGCGTTGATGTCACATTCTGTACTCAGAAAATACCAGATTATGATTAAAGAAGAGACTTAAGAATATTTTAAAAGGGGAAAATTTTTTTCCGGCTTAGTTGCAATGTTCATAGAAAAGAATTAGGTGAAAAAAATTTTATTCTAGAATTTTTTAATGTTATTTTCATGTTACTTTTGCATACATTTTAGATAAAAATTTTTTTAAAGTATATCTTGCTGTTTACTATGAAAACTTGAGACACTCATTAAGGAAGATCATGACATGCAGGGCCCGATTTAGAAAATTCTTGACTATAGGCACAAATCGGGATGGGGGCCCCCCTAACACTGATGTGGGCGTAAAATTTCCAAAATTAACGCAAGGGAAAAAAAAAGAAAGAAAGAAGAATCATTGTGAAAGTACCATTTTACCAAGAATTGGCTATTTGAAGCGTAGAAGCTTAGAACATTATCAAATAACAAAAAGCATTACAACATATTAACTTCATCATTAAAACACCAATACAATGCAACCAGAAAAACTTATTAATCCCTTATATACACTATAACATACATATGATGAACCAATCAATCAATCAAATTTGAAAGGATATATAAAAAATTGCTATTAAAAAAGGAAAATAAAAAAAATTTAACTGGAAATTTTTCTTTTTTTCCTTTTTAAAATTAAAATTTTTCGGGCGCCCCCAACATTTGGAGGCTCCTAGGCCCGGGTCTAATGGAAAATCAGGGCCTGGTTACATGGCTTGATAGCGTAATGGTAAGAACATATGTTGGCAAAGTAGGTGATGTGGATTTAATATAGTTATTTTAAGGTGGTAGGTAAAATGTGAGGTAGTGTATTTGACTTAGATTCCGCATTTATTAAGTGTCTTACAAGTCGGATCACGTTCAGCTTAGCTTTCCTGTAAACTCTGATGGCCTGTTTTGATGTGTTTGTAAAATTTTTATACGATTGTTGTAAGACGTAATACGTATCTTCTGTAAATAAGTATCTTATTGACAGAAAGTAAATAAGAAACCTTAAATAGTTTTAGAATTACGCATCCACTTTTAGCTTGTTCATAAATCTTCAGAAAATTAACATTGATACAACTACATGTTTATTATGAAAGGCGAATTACCGCAATCCTAAATATATAAGAAGTTTACTATCATATTTAATCGGGGAAATATTTGACAACTTCCAAATAAAATACACATTCTAAATGTTTTAATTATTGTTAATTTATTCATAAAGCTGGGCCAATTTTATTGCTGAACTATTTTTGATACATTTCAGACATGTAGAATAAGTGATCAGTGGGACATTTTTTGAGCTGCGAAAGTATGTCTCTCTTGATTAGTTATGTTTATGTCAGAAAAAAACCTCATGAAACATTTTTAGATCGTTAAGGGGAAGAGGAAAAAATTTGTCTTTCTGTCTGAGAAGTAACAAACGTACTTGGAATAGCTTAGGAAATGCTTCTTATTTGGCGGTGTATACGAAAAATGTGTTACCTTATGACATAACCAAATAAGAATGTTCTTAAAAGTTTGCCTTCATATCATTTTACATTAGGATTCATTTTTTATAA
Organism: Dolomedes plantarius; assembly: GCA_907164885.2. NCBI lineage: Eukaryota > Metazoa > Arthropoda > Arachnida > Araneae > Dolomedidae > Dolomedes > Dolomedes plantarius. The sequence continues at coordinate 137,459,575 of OU015494.1, read as the reverse complement.
CTTCCCTCCTAAACTCAGTTGAGTAGTGTTTTCTTTACACTTACAATTTAGAGAAATGCATACCTAAATATTTAGAGTGTAATCACGGAATTAAAAAATTATTCCGACGATATAACAGATTTTTATTCATTATATTTATAAATTTTTCCTAAATTTTTTATAAGCAAAAAAATAACTAATATATTAAGAGATTTTCGCATCTTCATGACTCGCTTTTAGTTAGTCATCAAACATGTTTTGGGAATAACTTTCGAGTTTTTAATAACTATTTTTAATCTTTCTTAAATACAAATTAGCTTCATGAGAAATAACTGTACATTTTATATAGAAAACTTTCAGTGAAAAACTCCTAACTCTTAATTGAAATTTTAAAAAAATATTTATGGTGATTAGCAAGTTATTTCTTGAGTTGGAATTTTGTAACCCCAACTATAATGATTATTTCAATAGAACAATATTACTATTAAACTAGTGATTTGAAGTGACATTTTGCTGACCAATCATATAACTAAGTAAAATTATTATAATTGAATTTCTATTTGTGTTTATAAATTCATGATTTTTCAGACACATAGGAATTCTGTAAATGTTGCTTTATTGCTCAATATAAATGAGTGATTTAAACCTGTAATATTTTAAAAAAGCAATTAAAATCTGCATGAATGATAAAAATATTGCGTAAGGAATTATATATGTAATACTGAAGCCATGACACATAAACAATGCACCCATAAGCACTCACATAAATGTTCGATATTCGTTATATCCATTTGTTACAAGATCTTTAAACAAGTCATCAAAATTTTCCTGCCGCTGGAATTTACATCGTCAGCAAAGAACTCTTCAAATTTATACTTTTTGCTTGCGTTTTGCCATACACACACGTTTCTATTCGTTCACTCTTCGGATCATTCTCTGACGGTTTCATATTCACGTCAAAGAGTTGAATTTTCATGGATTTGTGTCCCAATGAGTTCGGAAATACAGTAGCCGAGTGAAGTGGTAGAGTATCTTTTTTAAAATTCATTAGTTGTAACTCCCCGAAATTTTTGCAGTATATATATATATATATATATATATATATATACACATACAGGTAACCCCCGAATAACACGGGAGTTATGTTCCAAAAAATTGCCGTGTTATGCGAATTCGTGTTATACGAAACAAAGAACTAGTACGAAAGGGGGGGGGGTTTAGGTTCCAAAAATTAAATAAAACATGTTATTATATTTTCGTAATTAAGATAAATATCTTTATTAAAATTTTCTTAAGAAGTAATACATATTAAAATGAATTAAACAATGTTTTCTTCGTCATCACTAATTACTATTTACCGAGGGCGCTTTCTTTTTGGCAAGATAGCCTTATCCTCTGAACATTTTTCTGCATTATCTTCAGATACATGCTCTACCTTTTGCAAAAAATCTGTTATTTTAGACTGCTTGCTTTTAGTTAAAAGATCTTTATAAATTTCCTTATATGGTGCTAAGCACTTATGAAGTTCTCTTTTAAACTTTGTGCTCCTTTCATTTGAAGGATCTTCATTTAAGAAATATGACTAACTGTTCGGATAAGCTTAGGCCTTTCTTTATTCTTTGTAGAATAAACTTTTTAACTTCTTTGTCTTCACCTATGCTATCATCATCTGAGTTATCATGGAATCCAGATATCATTTTTACAAAATCTGCTTCTTAAATTTCTTCTTCCACCAGTAATTCTTGCATATCTTGTGCAGTCATATCGTCAAAACCTTCCCCTCCTAGAGACTTAGAAATTTCTACCACTGCACCCATTCTGTTTTCTGCTGTCTCAATCAAAATTTCAAATTCAATTGACTCCGGCCATATTTTTTTTCCCAGCAACCATTTAATGTCGTCGGTTTTATTTCTCTGATGGATGAGTTTATTAGCTTAATGCAATCCAATATTGGGAAGATTTTCCACGTCTCCTTGACGTTCATAGATTCATCATTGATTTTGTTCAAAACCCGTTGTAATGATCTTCTTATGTAGTTGGTTTTAAATGTAGCTACAATTCCCTGATCTAACGGTTGAAGTAAAGCAGTTGTATTTGGACGTAAAAAAAATATTTTGATATTTGGGTTATTTAAATCTTGCGGATGGCTGGGTGCATAATTCAATATAAGTAGAACTTCAAAATCTAGATCTTTAAATGTCTTAAGAGACATTGTTTTATTTTCGCCAGACATAGCATAGGGCTACAGATTAATTCCTAAAAATAAAAACATTAATTATTATTTCTTCAATAAAGGTCGAGTACACTTACCTGAAAATTTTTAATCTACGTAAACAAAAAAGAGAGACAATGTCTTAAAGTATACTTAAGTATTAATAGTTCACGAAAATTATGCAGGAAAATTTGATAGTACGTACGAGCTCGAATGAAAAATGTCAAATGAGGTATCTTTAGCTCTTAAAAGTTTTATCACGTTTATTGAGCTATTGAACGGGGATTTCCTTAATTTCAAATTAGATAAAGTTTGCTTTAAATAGTTTTTATTACATTTCATGTTGTACGAGGGTTTTACCCAATTCTCGAACCGTGTTAGACTGAATCCGTGCTATAGAATTGCCGGTTTATACGGGGGTTACATGTATATATATATATAAGACAAAGTTGTAAGTGAAAAACCTATATAAACACTAAACCACTACAGCCAGGAACCAAAGACATGAAAAGATAAGTGAAAAATATGAATAGAAAAGGGAAAAATAGGTTTTAGACAGTACCTTGTCTTCAGAGGTGCCAATACTGTCTAAAAACCAATGGATTGTTTCTAATAAGTATGATCTGAGCAATAAACATACTTAGACACCGTGCAATCCATATGAAACAGAAGAAGGAATAATCAGTGGCTTTATCATAGATCACCAAATTCGGCGCCAGACAAAGTGAAAGTTAAGTTTAGGAGACCGCAAGTAGACTGACGTATATATACAGTGGAATCTCTATCGATCGTTTTCGGATCCATCGTTTTTCCGTATGTGTCGTTCATTTTATCCAGTCCCTACGATCATATTGCTTTGTTATGTTTTCGCATCTATCGTTTTTCCGTATGTGTCGTTCATTTTATCCAGTCCCAACGATCATATTGCTTTGTTATGTTTTCGCATCTATCGTTTTCCCGCATTTATCGTTCATTTCAATCGGTCCCTTGAAAAACGATAGATCGAGATTCCACTATATATATATATATATATATATATATATATATATATATATATATATTATATATATATATATATATATATATATTATATATATATATATATATATATATATATATATATATATATATATATATATATATATATATATATATATATATATATATATAGAGAGAGAGAGAGAGATATATATATCTCAATATATATATATATATATATATATATATATATATATATATATATATATATATATATATATATATATATATATATATATATATATATATATATATATAGAGAGAGAGAGAGAGAGAGATATATATCTCAATATATATATATATATATATATATAGAGAGAGAGAGAGAGAGAGAGAGATTGAGAGAACACATTTCCGCTAGAACGTGGAACTATATTCGAATCTATTCGGGGTGGGAAATGGGCGAAAGTGAAAAAAGTTAAGAAAAAAAGCCAGATCTTCTTATCTGAGGCAGATGTCGGTAAATGATAAATGATGGTTAAAAGACCAGAGAGTTCGTACAACATGACCAGTCAGCTTCTTTAGATTAACAATTGAATGAAAAAACCGGCAACAAGTTTCGAATTAGCAATTAAAGTGCTTTGTCAACCTGGAGCTAAAGAAGCAACATAATCTATAGTTCGTAACAAGTTGTCATTTTTTGTGCAATTTAAGCAGCTGTATAGTCTTGTTTTGGCGTCATCCATAGATTTTATGAATGATCTCTATGCAGTCGTAGGCTGAATCCTGAAAAGCTTGGGAATGTCTAAGTGTACCGTGGTTTTTTCCCAATTGATCATTTTTGTATAAGTGTTATTCCAGAGCTTTTGGAGAAAGGCGTTAAACACTTTTATACGTCGCATTATATCACTATCCACAATTTTTCAGTTCTTTTGCTCCGTTAGATTGCAGCGTCTATCACAAGGTGCCAGTTCCTTACCTTTCTAACCACTGCAGACTTCGTATATTATATATATATATATTAGTGATTTTTTTTTTGATACGGCGTATCCTCACCTTCTTTTAAGTATTGTTGTGGCTTAACTTAACCGACAATTTAAGAAACTTACGAATCAATCGTTAATATATGACAAAAAGTATTTTTTAAGTGCGAGTTTTTAGTTACTCTCTGATATATTCTCGTAAATCAATATTTATTTTTCTGTGAGATAAAGATTTCCCGCGAAAAAAAACAAAAACAAGGCAACTGTGCAACGGCGTATGACACAGATGAGCATAGATGTTATCGAAGTCTCCTAGATGGCAGTATGGTTGCAAGGCCACTGACCCTTAAGAATCCTTGCAGAGTAACGGGGTAACGGGGAAAAGTCGGCAGAATGCAGTGAGCGAGGGAGTATCTCATCTTCCAAGAGGCCCCCATATACAAGAAAGATAGAAAGGATGGGTCACCAATATGCCCTATTTCATTTTATGAAAACCTGAAAATATTATAGAAATGAGATTACTAGATGCTGAAGACGCTGATTTATCTAAATGGGCCAGAGTGCTAGATCCAAAAGAGTGGCCAGAAGAAGTTCAAAATCATTATACGTTTGGGGAGGCAGAAATAAGGAATTTTTCAAGAAGACTTCGTTTGAATGTAAGGGAGATGATACAGAGTTTCCGAGAATACATGGAGGAAAAAATAATTCTAGAAAGATTATTTCAATTACTACACCATCTTGATATGATTCCTATATCTTCAAGTGAATGTGAAAGGATTTTTTTTCACAGATGAACCTTATTGTAACCCCTTTAAGATCTTCATTGTTGACTAAACTAACATCGTCAGTGATGTTCATCAAAATTGTTGGCCCTCCTCTAGGTCTGTTCAATCCAACAAAATGTGTAGAAACTTGGTTGCATTTTGGACATCATTCAGCAATTGACGCAAATAGCAAAGAAGGAAATCGAGACATTGAACATCCTGAAGGCATGAGTCAGATTTGTAGTTTATTGTAAAATTTTTACAAAAGTTTTTTTTTAATATTCACAAAATTAAATAACTTAAAATTTTGTTTAGTTTTACGAATAAAAAAATAGTTTTAATTAACAGATTTATTGTTTTATTATATCAAATTTCTTCAATAAGTTCCAAAATGAAAAAAAAAATTATCTTTAACATCTTCCTAAACCATACAATTTCTTTTGAAGTTGCAAACACGGTACTAGAAATACACACCTTTATTTGAGAAAACACAGTATACCCACCAATTTTTTTAAGAAAAAAAGCACTGTAAACACACAAACAAACACACACACACACATATATATGTACACATATATATATACTATAAGGTTTGGTTGGATATAAAAGATGATTTATGGGACCAAAGAATTGAGTTTGTGGTGGATGTAACTCAAATCCGATTCCCTAATTATCACTCGGGGTCATGGTTCAGAATCCATTTCTCCTCGGTGTACTGTGAGCGGTTTAGAACTAACCTTCCGTAACCCAAGCCTCTTTGTCACAATGTCATTTACAGATCCCCCGGCTGTATGCATAGCTCCAGATATCCCTTATATGCTTATTAGGGGATAATCGTGCGATGTGACTCGATCGAGTTTATTGTGAGATCTCCAACAGATGTGAAAGTTTGTCCACAATTTACTGCCTCTGCCAGATTTTACTCACTCTACCCATAACATATTTTATGCTACTCAGACACTTCTATTCGGAACAGGGGAAAACTCCTTATATGTCGTCATTATCAAGTCCCAAAATTCTTGGAATAAACCAAATCTTTTCTATGAATTTACAAATGTATGATTAAAATGTTTCCAAGAGTATGGCCAAATTCTGAGATTATTTTTAAAGAGTACTTTTTAAAAGGTTTATTGAAGTTTTGTTAAGGGAAGCGAATATGACCTAAATAGTTATCACACTGTCCGTGACATTTAATTATTCGCTAAAGTGTAAGAATGAGAGACAAACAAAAAAAACCCGAAAAGAATAAAAATTCCTTAAAAAAACCATCTCAATTAAGTATGCTTGCATAAAATTAAGTTTATAGTCATATTATGGATTAAAATAATAAAAAAATATAGTATTTCCCTGGTGGATAATTTTGAAACACATACAAAGCAAAATTTTAATAACTTTTTGTACCTTTGATTTATATGATCTGCACGGTAAACATTACTTTGTCCTGTAGAATGCAAAAAGAATGAGATAAAAAGCAAACAAACTAAAAAAAACCATGAGTTCCCATGAAAAATCTTCTTATTAAAAAAAAATTTACAAATATGCAAAATGAATTTTTGGATGACTAGAGATTATATTTATCATATTTTGAATAAAAATTCTGAAGCCACATTTTATTAAAACAATCGCAGTAGAAAGAACCTCTGTAATGGTTGTTTTGGGAATGCGTAAAAAACTTAATTTGTTGTATCTCTAACTTTATCGGCAGGAAGTTGGCTGTATTGTGGAAATCACGAAAAAAAGATAATAAATGAATAAGAACTTTGATAAATGGTACTTACGACAAGCGTTTGGAAGAAAAGAATGACACTGAAGTTGTGTGTCACGTCTGTTGAGAAAGATTGATTAGGATGTTGAGGAGCTCATGATCTCATTTTGGAAGCAAACACCATGTTCCCATGATCACAAATATGGTGCTTACAAGTGTTAATTGCGGCATGTGTTTCAACAGCCTACTTTATTGATCAATGATGTCGTCCGGTGCTAGGACAGTTAAGGTTCCACATTATGTCCAAATAGCTTGAAAAGCTTTTCATTGTACAGTTCTTCAATAGTAAAACTCAAGAATTTTTTTTTACGAATAAAAAAATCTAGCAATATGCTTATGAGGTCAGATCAGAAGATTCGTAATTTGGGTTGGTAGAGTGATAGTCAGCTCATAGGAGAGCAGTGTCCAGGTTCCATTTTGGAGCCAGCTATGTTGTCTTTCAGTTGCGAAAGATAAAAATACCTAAAATTCTGCGGTTGAGTTATCATCGTTATTTTCTTTTATATTTGATAAACTCGTAGCTTTTATATAACTTTTTTATGTAATTACTTAAGTATGGAAGCTTGGCTTTTAGCCAAGCTTCCATCTTATTATAGCCTACTTATAGTCTCTTCCTTCTATCCAAGCTTCCTTCTTATATAATGTGCATTCTAAATCCTCCCTTTTATAAAATTTGATTTTCATTGATATTTTTATTTTCTTTGACATTTTACTTTGCTTGGATAAATTGAACCAATAATGTCATGGTATTGTACTCTCGTGACAACTGAAAATGCTCCCATCTCCTTCCAAAACCTTAATGTCGCCCTATTTAGGAAAATTGTCTTACGGTTAATGCAATGGACATTATAATATTATCTCCATCCACCCCTACGATAATTATGCAATAAGATTGGTCACTAGAATTCACCAACAGGCATTCGAAACTCTGCTTAAAAAATACGGTTGTTCCGCAGAGAGAAACATATGTTCTAAGTTACCAAATGCACAGTAACTAAGGCTTTATTTTTTTCGATTGTTTTTCTACAAGCACAAAATTTACTTGTGCTTTTTAAAATTCTCAAATGCTCATGTGTTTTAGATTCTAAAGAAATATATTTTACCTGCAGATAAAGCATATAGTTTCTTATTTATTATATTAATTCCTATTCATAGAATGAGAAATTATGTTGCATGTGATATTATTTAAAAAATGTGTTTGGTATGCTATTACATTTTAGTTTTTATTTTCAGGCTGTAAATAGTCCTCCTTATGTTGTTGATCATTTCCAGCATTATTCAGAACGAGCGGAATTCTCTGCTATTAGTGGTAAGTTTCTTATATTATAATAACAAATATTGTTCGTAAGATATTATATTCCTCCTATTTAATGCCATCTGTACCAAAATTTTAAGAAATTTTGATGGGTGCTTAAAAGTAACAAAATATCAGCTTATAGTTTCTTTGATGTTATTTTGCAACAAACGTGCCGTAATAGTTAAACAAGTGATCATTCACGGAAAGTATTTCGATAATAAAGATAGGACAAATATCCGCTGTCGCTCATGATCCTATAAAAAGACTGGTGGGGCGAAATTTTCTCCAGCATCATCATATGACGAGATGAACGTATAAGAGAGGTCGTTCTTCTGGATGGTGAATAAGGAAAGCTCTCTTCATGGAATTTCTAGGACGCCAGATACGAAATAGACATATCAATGAACACATTATATGAGAGGAAAGGATTATCTAGATTCTGTTGGGAAAGAAAAGGAGTAAATGATTAGTTTAAGTGACAGCATGATGTGACAATTTTCATTCACAAGATGATATCTGATGGATAATTCTCAATTCGGGGATTATTTGATGTTCCAATATGCAGGGATAGGTAGGGATAGAAAATTATCTTGTCAATCTTCTTGATGAGATAGGTCAATATAAATCCCCTACCTATCTAAAAACTCAAAATTATATTTAATATCACATTGGGTGCAGTTACGTTTAAAAGAATACATATAAACTGTGAAACAGCTAAATTTTATTATCAGTAAAAATGCACCCTGAATTCTTTAATAATGTAATTTAACGCTTAAATTAATTTGACTACCCATTGCATAAACGTTAATCGGATAAAACTCTATCAATCATCTGATAACAATCTTTTAATGATAGCTTGCACTTGACATAAATTTTTATTTATCTAAGCTCACTGCTTTTTATTTTTTAACAACAAAAGAGCATGAAAGTGAGCTCACTAGAAAACTCTGCCATCCGAAGAACATCCCACGCTAATTACTGTCTGCCAGAGATTCCATTTTCAGCAGTAACGCATGGTGGTGTAGAAATGATGAATTCGAATACCTTTCTCGTTGAAATCCAATTCTTCAGAACGCGCGCTTTAAGCAGAGAGATGCGGTTTCAAAAACTCATCATTACAGGTATCGTTAAGAGAGCAAAGTTGAACCAAGGATTTTCTCGCTGATGACGGATTGCGAATTCTAATATATTTCTCCACAATCTCTTTTGCATTAGAAAAATTGGCCCGTTCTACGCTCGCGATAGTAAACAGAAAAACTGCATTTGCTCTTTTCTCTCGCGATCTGCTGTTTACTTTTCCTTTGAATCTTTTTATTCTATTCAAATCTTTTTTTTTTAATATCTCGTTGTTTACTTTTTTCTGTACACTATTTTTAAGTGGCGAAAAATTCCACAAATTTAAAAAGTAACTGTCAAATGGCCTTTCTCTTCCAAGCTGTTATCCACAAGCAACCAAACTTTCTTTAAAGCTTTGTTTAGCTTGTTGATCCTCATTAAGATTTAATCAGAGCTGCCGAATGCATAGTTAAGAAATCCCTTACACTTTCTATTTTTTTTTTCACGAAATAGTACTTCATGCCTAACTTCTTTGTAAATGCACCTTGAAGCTGAAATATATCTTTTAGTAGTTTTGCATCTGTCAGTATTTACTAAAGTTAGCTTCCTTTGTTTCTAATTAATCACCCCCGATTTTTCTTAGTGCAGTATGTGAAAAGGAGAGGTATTTGAGCACAGCAAAAACATTAAAAGCGTTTTATTGCGTGAGAAGTTGCCTTCCGTGGCGCATTTTCTAAAGGGAAGTGCGTATGGTATTTGCACTATTTTCTAGCAAAACTACGAAACACCTTCCATTTATATAAAATTTAAAATAATTAGAATTTGGACTCCCGATCTACTTACTCCCAGTAGAAATTTTTTCCACTATCTCAGGAATAGCCAGTAGATTTCGATTGCGATAGAGCTGTCTAATGTTAAAGGTTTTTCAGTCAATAGCACCTGTTTATGTTCACGAAGAATTATCCAAGTAAATGGATCAAGTAAAAACATCCAGGCACAGTTCAAGAATGACTTCAATATTTGGTATTTAAACATTTAATCTATATTACACTATTTACAACTTTGAACATAAAAGAAATGAAATTAAAATTCAAGAGTTACTTCATGCGTCATGAGTACATGAAGGCAGAATTCGAAGTGCTGGTAGACAGATATCAACAAGTTCACGACTGACCGCCCTTGAACACATCCGGGCAAGCGCGTGGGAGGGATGAGTTCCCAACAGCACCAATGCTAGGATTTTATATTTTTAAGTTGCTAAGCCGACTTTTTGGGCAGTCCGTGAGAGAAAACTACTGCATCAATTTACTTCATTTTGGTCTTAAACGAAAGATTGTAATCTGTAGATTTGTCAAATTTGATTTTTGTAACCTAAATTTCTATCAATTAGCGATAATTTACAATTAAAAAAATTTATTTTTGCGCATGCTCAGTGGCATGTTTAAATCTGGCTTTAGAAACTCACTGTTTCTGCGCATGCTCAGTGACATGTTTTAATGATAAATACGTTTATTCCGAGGAGTTTCTCTAGATCTGTTATTTTTATGATAATTATGTTTGTGAAATATAAGATTAAACCTCATGGAAATTGTTTATTTCGCGCTGCTTAATTAGCAATAATCTACAATTAAAACAATTGCTTTCTGCGCATGCCCAGTGACATTTTTAAATCTGGCTTTAGATACTAAGCACGAGGCCGCTTAAACACATTAATTTGTTTCTGCGTATTGATTTTCAACATTTGGTAATGATGTGTTGAGTATAATTTGTGTATTAGTAAATTTATTTTCTATCTAGCCGTCATGTTTTGAGGGGTACCAACTAGTTTAAATTTAAGTTCTATTCTTCATCTTAACTAAAATCTTAATTTGAAATCTTGCATTTGAAAATTATTTTGATTCTATTTATGTTGTTGAAGGTATTTATAACTACAATACAAGCCAGTTTAAAAGTTAAGTTTAAGTAGGTTTAAGTTAAGTTTAAGTAGTTGTAATCACAGGATTTAAAAGAAAAAGTAGATAAATATCTTGAATGTTTGTAATTAGAAAAAATATGATTTTTCGAAAAAAAATTGATCCGATAAAAGAAAGTAAATGGAATACTTTATATGGAAACTCAATTTTAAAAAATTGTCTTTACAACGATAAGTATCGAAATAAAAATTTGTAAGTAATTATTGGTGAGCGTTAAATAAGTTTATTAAATATTTAAATTTTAAGTTCCATATGTTATGAAAAAACACCACATAATATCTATAACGGAGGTTTTTATGTAAGGAAAAGCTATTGCTCTTGCGAATCGAATGGATTGTGTGGGTGGAGTTCAACTGGCACTCATCGATACCACGTGACCCCCGGAGAACGATGTAAAAATTTGTTGTTTATGCTTTTACTGGGCTCGCTAGGTTTTCATATGAATGGAGCACATCTCGGCAGTGCTCCCCAGGTTTCATTAATTATACTCTGTATTAATTTCAGTCTAATTTGAATTGTTATATGTTTTGTTATGTGTGGTGTTAAATCTATACTAATAAAGAGACAAGTGGAAGTCGAGAGATCACGTGACCGTAACTCATCCGGGCGGGCACCGATCCTCGAAAAAAAAAATGGCCGACAAATATACAGGAAACGGTGTAATTTTTTTTCTCATGAAAGTACATAAATGTTACATATTTGGAAAGAGCTTCGGAAACTGATAATTTTTCTGCGTACACTTATTCTGTTAATTCAATAGTTTTAGAGATATTTTCATTCTAAAATCACTCACTGCTGAGAAACCAAATCATCTGGTGCAGTGGTGCTGCCATCTGTCGGCAACGACGGGAATGAAATTTGAAAGGAATTTATTCACTTGAATTTAATACATTTGTAGGCTTTTTTTCTTTTGTGGGGCCCGAAGTACACAAATATGTTACACGGATGGCTTGAGCGTAGCTAGGCGAAGCCCGGCTAGTAATAGTATAAAACGACCATCAAGGACTATTACGGGTAATTTTGCACCTTACACATTTCGTATTCTAGGATTTTTTTTCATTTTCTTCAGTTGTTGTAGCTGATAGGTTTTACAATAACGACAGTTTTAAATGACCACCTTTTTTTCCTAAGCAGCAAGATGTTATCCGAAAAGAAGTATTCCGCAAACATACCAGGATATGTTGACTACCTTATTATGGGTGCTACCAGTGGATTAACCAAATTACTCACTATGTAAGTTCAATACAGAAATATTCTTTATTCGCCGGACGATGACCTACATAGTCATAGATAAGCTACAGTAGTGGTCTTCGAAAATTTCTAGTTCAAATCCCTTGGTAGATATGCATGTTCGTAGCCATTCAGAATCGGTTTCACTCTGACTGCGACGGTGTGGTTAGTCGTCATGTTAAAAAGATGACTGTTGTAATCTAAACTAATCCAGACCAAACCAGGTCATCCCTTAGGCTGGATCTGGGCCAGAAAACTGAACGTAGGAAGTTTGATTTGATGCCTGCTTAGAAATACAGTCAAACCTCGATATCTCGAACTTGAAAGGAGAGACAAAAAAATTCGAAATATCGAAAATTCGAATTATCGAAAATCGCATGTTATCAATAGTAATAGTGAAAATAAAAGCTTTTTTTACATACCTTTTTAAAAAGTAATCCATATTTTTATTTTAATAAACACTATTTACAAAATTCTTTGAAAAAAGATTCAATTGTTGTTTGCTTCAGAAAAGAGTCTGAAATTTTATCTATTACACTTTCTAAGTGGACAATGGCTTTAAATGTCTCCTCTTACCTATTTGGTTGACTTTCAACATACCTTCTCAAAGCGTCTACTGCAAATAGTCCTTCTTTGTTTGTCACATTAGGTGGCAAATGGCGGATTTCGTCCTCCTCTTCTTCTGATAATACACAAGAAACTTTCGTCTGACGGATGATGTCATTGTCCTCCCACTGACCACACACTATTACCGTATCATCTGCGATGACAAAGTCATTAAATTGCATGTTATCGAGGTGCATGAGCATCGAGGCTCTAGCTTGAATGCAAGACAGCACAGGCATGCAATCACACCTGTAATTTTTTTTTTCTTTCACTTCTTGTTGCAATGATAAGAAATTCTACAATCTTCTTGGAAGCCACCCACCTCTTGATTTTTGTCCATGCCTTAATTTCCTGTTTTATTAAAACCATCCCAACCCCTCTAGAAAGTAACCTTGGAGAATAAAAGGAGAAAAAATAAAAGAAAGGATCGATGGTCACTGCATATGCATGGCACCTAACTGAAACGAGATAAGAAAACAATAAACAAGAATTTCAAATCCCATCTTGGAGGACAAGAGAAGTTGTCATTTCACTCTGTCATCTTTCGTCTTTATATCCCTTCTTTTTAAAGTTTATGCAGGATTTTACCACTGTAATGTTTGAATAGCTTTTAAGAATTTCTATTTTTAGAAATGCTTTTTAGAAATTTCTATTTTTTGGATATTATTTTTTTGTTTTTAGAAAAATTTGTTCCTCCATTCATGGAAAAAATTCAAGTTATCGAGGGATGAGCTAAAAAAAATTCGCCAAATCAAGGTTTTTTTAACATTGAGTGCATAGGAAATTTGAAGGGAATTTTTATTTCTTCGAGATATCGAAAAATTCGCGAAATCGAGGTTCGAGTTAGCGAGGTTTGACTGTATTTAGTTTCTCAATATTCTGACGGTTTATAAAAACTTGTCCACATTCAAGAAATTTTGGAATTGAAAATTTTCGTCATTAAATAATTTTTTATTTAAAATTTTTTTGAGAATATATAGCGTTAATAATTTTTAGATATATCAATTTATTGTACGTGCATAAAAATTTTATTCCTGTTTACTTTTGATTCTCACTTTTTATTCTTGTAATTAATGTAAATTTTCTTGAAGTTGATGGAAAAATATTGAATCTGTAGGAAACAGCTAACATGTCCTCCGGAAGAGAAATTAATCATTTCTGAAGTGATCTGAGTAGTATATACACCCATATCCACTGTCTCTTTCAGACAAGGTATTACATGAAAGAAATTACCTATTTGATAATTAATACTCCAGTAGAGCCTGGCTTAAGAAAAATACTGAGAAACCTTTTTTTGCACACTTCATTCTGTCGCATAGGGAATATTTCAGTAACTAATCTTGAACCAGTTATACGCTTAGTAGGGTTGAGAATTTCCTGCGTGAAGGTCACTTTGGTGTAAACAGAGTACTTTAAACAGCAGAAAACTGGAAAAAAAATTTTTATTACACCAGAGATATTTTACAAAAATTTTATGTAAATAGAACTGAATCTGCCGAAATATGTGCATCAAACAAGTATTCCAAAAATGGCTGATGTACTAATATCAGCCATTGGCTAGGAAAAATTTATTGCTCACGAATTCCTTTATAACATAAAAAAGCTTTCAAACTTCTTTAGATAACAAAAGGAAAGTAAAACGTTTGAAAAGAAAAAATAATTATCTGTTTTTTTTTTCAAGATGTTGTAACAACAGTCTCCTAGAAGTCCTGTTTACTACCCTCAAAGCTGGTTTTCTATAATCTGAACTACCACCCGATGGAAAAAAGTGTTCAATAACGTCTTTCCCTTATCCTTCCTTTTTTGACGCAGAATGTTGATCTATTATACATATTTATTTATTTCAATTTTTTTCATAAAATCATTTATCGGTGGTGAATCTATTTTTCCTACTATGAATATATGTTCATGTTATTTTCAGTAGACCCATATTATTTTTCTGACGGTCAGGGCGACCTTACCGACCATTTATCCGGATCAGGGTTCAAACCTAGGGCTCTTAAATTCGAGCCTGTATTCTACTAGCTGAACTAAACGAGTGATGTGAGGAAATGCTAATTTCATTGACTCCCATCACACCGTTTTATACGTAAAATATTTATTTAATTTTTTTTTACAACTTCTTGAGAAGTGATGTGAATTTTGCTACTGCCAATTTTAGAACTGTAAATAGTTTGATATTTAGTCAAACGTCTATTAAATTATTTTTAAAAATGAATTTTTTATTAAAGTGCAAAAAATATTGAAATGATATACTACAGGAACTACTAAGTTGTAAAAGCAGAAACTCAATTTTTTCTAAACATAAAAATCGGGAATTCTCAAACATAATTCACTGTGATTAATTAATTCATATATCTCGGGATAAGCAGCAATTTTGTTATTGTGCTAGAATAACAAGAGTATTTTAATCTATAATAGTTTTCTTAAAATATATTTACAGTTCAATACATCACAGCGTGCGTGTAAATGTATGTAAAGCTAAAAAATTACGACAAACAAACTCCTCGTAATTATGATGTAAAATAACATACAACGATAACTAAAATATTATATTTCACTTAAATAATAGTTTAAATGTTTCTAAGACTTCATTTTATTATATGTTGAGTTGCTTTTTCAGGTACAATCTTAAGTACTACTTTGTTTATAACAGCTGACAAGACGGATTAAGTTTTCCTTGTAGCTCATATCGTATTTTATCCCATTAGACCTAATTTATAATATAGCATTCAGACATTAATTCTCACTTTAAGGGAGAACATTGAAAGAAAAAATTAATGGTAAGACCGTAATTAAACAGAAGTATTCCCCCGATCAATTTTTCTCCTAATGCACATGCTTCGAAACATTACTAGCTTTAATTCAAATCCCACAAAATGCATTAGTTTTACGTTCGATACGTAAAAAAACTAGTATAGATTTTTTCAAAGAAGTCTTTTTCGTTAAGTTAAATCGTTCTATAGTTAGAATTCTTTAAGAGAAGTCTAACTCGATCATATCCTGTAGAACAGTGGTTCCCAACTGGTGGTCCGTGAGAGCCTCGGGAGTTATTTTATTATCTATATATATAAAACAGTTCCGTAACTGACTCATTCATTCATTCATTCATTCATTCATTCACTGACTGACTGACATACAACGCACAGACCAAACCGCTGGACCTAAAGGGCTGAAATTTTGCATGGCGATTCTTCTAATAGTGTAGGGGTGCACTAAGAAAGATTTTTCAAAAATTCTTCTTAGATTTTTTTAATTAAATTTTTAAGCTGTTTTTTAAACTTTTTTTACGTTTGCTTTTAAAATAATACATGGGGGGTTATAAAATTTATATCACGAGAAAGATCATAAAAATTCCTTCAAAATGAAATTTTTTTCGAATTTTTACCTCCATTTCCTGATTTTTGGTGAATTTTTAAAGATTAATTTTTAGAATTTAATTTATTAAATGCTGATGACGTGATTTCTTTTTCTGGTACTTTCAATAAATTTATCGTCACGTGCGTAACAATTAAATAGACAAAAAAATACGTTTTTCCCTTGCTAATACGGCAGACGATTGGACATTATCCAGAAAAATATTGAAATACAATAAAAGATATTATGTTCCTCAAACTGTACTATATTCTTTCGTAGGCATTAATTGCATACATTGACCGCTGTATTTAATTTGAATGTACTCCGTAGCGAAGCGCGGGTTTTCAGCTAGTCTCTCTATATAAAACAGTTCCTTAACTGACTCACTGACTGACATACAACGCACAGACCAAACCGCTGGACCTAAAGGGCTGAAATTTTGCATGGCGATTCTTCTAATAGTGTAGGGGTGCACTAAGATAGATTTTTGAAAAAAATTTCATAGATTTTTTTAAACTAAATTTTTAAGCTGTTTTAGTAACTTTTTTTAAGTTTGCATTTAAAATAATAATTTGAGAGTTATAAAATTTATATCACGAGAAAGATCTTAAAAATTCCTTTAAAATGAAATCTTTTTCGAATCTTTACCCCTATTTTCTGATTTTTGGTGAATTTTTAAAGATTTAATTTTAGAATTTAATTTATCAAATGCTGATCACGTGATTTCTTTTTCTGGTACTTTAAATAAATTTATCGTCACGTGCATAACAACTAAATAGACAAAAAAAAATTTTTTTTTCTTGCTAATGCTGCAAACGATTGGACATTATTTTGTCTATAAAAATATCCCTTACGATTTTTTTATAAATTTATATATTTTTTTCTACATCAATTGTATATATTGATCGTCGTATTTATTATATATATATATATATATATATATATATATATATATATATATATATATATATATATTTATTTTTGGCATTAATTGCATACATTGACTGTTGTATTTAATTTGAATGTACTCCGTAGCGAAGTGCGGGTTTTCAGCTAGTTAGAATATAATACAAAATAATTTTCATAACCTATGTATGTTTAAATGTTAGGGTAGCCTAAATTTTAGGGTAATCTATGTATATTTAAATGATTTAGGCTATCTAATTCTAAAGATTGAAAGCAAGGTTGAAACAAAAAGTGAGTATTAAAACATAAATCCTGTATCCCTTTTGCCTGAGGAATATTCTATAGCCCCCCCCATTCCCCCGGAAGGCCCCCCCTCAAGTCGGTGTGTGTGTGGGGCGGGGGTCCCCACAGGATTCAATTTCTGGCTTAGTGGTCTGCAGATGTCTACAGGTTGTGAACCACTGCTCTAGAAACTACAGAGCTCAGCTGAAACAATGAATTAAGCCTATGGCTCCGAAGTTGTCGTCTAAAGGTTGATTTTTCCAGCATACTTAAAGTGGGATTTTTTAAATATAATGCACATAGGAAAGTTCTCTCCTAATAAAAAAACTGAAAAATTTCTATTTTCTAATTTCCTTATTCATACACACTTGACAGTAACGTAAATAACCAAGTAATAAATGGTTTAAAAAGGAGGGGGGAAGACCTTTTAATATTAGAACCATTTTCTGCCATAAATTAGGTTTTAAAGGAGGACATAATTTTAATAAATAATAATTAAATTTCTCCTTTTCACACAAAACAAGAGTTTTCTGTCTATATAATTCGTTACTGGGAAAACAGAAGAAAGTTTCAAACCAAGAAAGCAAGTCTACTTGAGGGGGATGTGACCAATGATTATGTATATGTGGTCCAGTTTCTCTAGCACCTTTAGCGATCTTGAACAGGCGTATCGTTTGTCAACTGGAAATCTTGCCACGCTCCCCAACAGATCTCAGATCTAGAAACGCGTCCATTGTCATATCAGTATACGCGAAAATAACTATTGATGCATAGCCGATCATTTTTCGACTGCTCATCCATCCTGAGAGAGTTCCATAGATAAATGAATAAGAAGAAAAATAATAAAAGTTATGCCTAATTTTTAGAAATCATGGATAATCATGAAAAATATCTCCTACAATGAGATATAGTTAAGATCAGGACAGCAAATTGAACTCATGCAACAATTTGATATGTAGTCCTGTAAAAGATAATCTATTGTTTGTTTAAATAATAAACTGAACACCTTATTATCCGATCTGATTAACGTATGTGTGAGCACAGAAAACCCGGAAAATAAGATAATCTTTTTTCACCATAAAAAGTAACTCTTCAAAGGTTTTAAGTGAAATATATATAATGATTTAAATTTGACTTAAAGTAATATTAATGCCTGTATATTTTCAGTTTTTCTCTCAGAAAAAGTCATTCCTTTGGTTAAGAGCTGTTTTGACTTTTCTTCGGACAGTTAGATTATCATGTCTAAACTTCTTTGTTTATGATGCTTGGATAATATCCATAAGAGTTTTTTCAGCCACGGATAATTGGGAATTGTGTATAAAAACTTTTTGTAAAACTTCCACAGCTCTCTAGCTAGCAATGCTGTATAATAGACGTATCAACGTTATTTAGAATAGCTGATCCGGCTCTACATAGCTGAATGCATTATTTCTGCTCTTGAAATTTTAATTTTAATTTTATTAAAGACATTCTAATTTAAATTGCATTCTTATGAAAGTAAAAGGGAGTACACTTAAATCAAACAGTTATACTTCTTACAGGTCAAATAAATTATGTTTACATTAAAACATCACAAATTAAAAAGAAAATAACTTTAGGTAAATTTAAGGCACAAGAATTAATATTTAACCCTCAAACGGTACAGTGGGGGTCGGATCCGAGCCAAGGGTGTGTCTTCCCCCTCCCGTACTCTCCCCTCTCATTGCAAGAGATTGAGTTGACAAGGAACTCTACAAGATAGACCTACTAGATATAGGAATAAGTAAATACGAGTGTCTTTGTTGAAAAGCATTATTTATGATCACTAGTCATTTTATAATTTTTTAAATTTTAGATTTTAAAATTTTTTATTTCGATTTTGAAGGCCAAAAATATCAGTATATATTATTTTTAACATTTTTGTGCTCGGAAAGTTGGTTTCACTAACTTCTAAAACTAGGTAGACTAAATTACATATTAGACCTAATATATAGAATATTCTATGTAAATGCCTAAGAAATTTTCTTTTTTTAGCAAAATTATAATTCATTGGTCATTTTTTCTACGAAAAGGGTTTTATTTCATGTAAAATATTATCAATAAATGTTATACGACAAAAATACTTATTGTGTACTTATTTCTACCAAAAACCTCATCAAAAAAGAGATCGAGTCGAATCCGACCCGACCGTGCCACCTATTTCTCCTCAAACCACTGTACCGTTTGAGGGTTAAAAATACAAATTAGTATTTTCTATCGTTTTTTTCTTTTTTTTTGCTTTGTGGAAATATTTTTTAAACATATCTACTGACAAATGAAAGTTTGAGTAAATTTTGACCACTATTAATTTCACTTTCCTCATCAACTGTAATATTAAGCTTTGTGAATTCAGCGCCGAGTCAGCGCCTTTCGATATAATTATTAACAAGAATTTGCTGACTTTGAAAAGTTTAGGCGCGAGTAAGATGATCAGCTAGAGAAGATATTTGCGGTCGTTCGATGCAACTGAAAATCTGCGACGTCATTGAATTTTTCCCAGCTAACTTAATATCCCTGAATTTGAAAAGAAACCAGATGGTATGCAATCGTTTTATTACTAGAAACATTCTTGCTTTGAAACTGAGCAGATTTCGTTTTATAAACTCTAAATTTTAGTGCTCATTTCGTAATCGGCATTTTTATCTCTAGGGCATGATTGTTAATCAAGGCCAGGACCCGATTTAGAAAATTATTGACTATAGGCACAACTTGGGAGGGGGGCCCCTTAACACTGATGTGGGCGTAAAATTTTCAAAACTGACACACAAAAAATATTATCATGAATCATTGTGAAAGTACCATTTTACCAAGAATTGGCTGTTTGAAGCGTAGAAGCCTAGAACATTATCAAATAACAAAAAGCAATACAACATATTACCTTCATTATTAAAACACCAATACAATGCAACCAGAAAAACTTATTAATCCCTTATATACACTATAACAGTGCTCCCCAACCTTTTTATCGCCGCGGACCGGTCAACGTTTGACAATTTTACCGTAGCCCTCTGAGGGGGGGGGGGGGGGGACGTTGATTGTTTAAATTTTAGATTGTTTTGATTTAATAATTTTAATTTAATTGAATTTAAAAATGACTTCAAAATAAAATACAGTTACACCAAAAAATGAATATAAAGTGATTTAACATTTTAACTCACTAGAACGCTAAATCAATGAGAATCCTGAGCTTGTGGCCCTAAGCTGGCGGCCCGGTACCATTTGATCCACGGACCGGTACCGGTCTGGGGGTTGGGGACCACTGCACTATAACATACATATGATGAACTATACATATAACTATACGTATGATGAGTACGATATCAATCAAATTTTAAAGGATGTATAAAAAAATTGCTATTAAAAATGGTAAAATAAAAAAAATTTGAATTGGGAATTTTTTCTTTTTTTTTTTTTTAATAGAAATTTTGGAGGGCCCCTAGGCCCGGGCATACTGGGCCTAATGGAAAATCAGGGTCTGATCAAGGCTGCTGTGTACTAACCCTATTGGATTCGTTTAGCTCAATGTTAACCTATGGAGAAAATTTGTCTACTATTTACAGCTACAAAAATGCTGATAATCAAATAAAAATAGCATTTTCAAATAGCCTGAATTTTTCTGCACCTTGCAACAGGATTCATTTTATAAATTTCAACCTCCAGAGGAATTTATGTCCGTTTAAGACACACTAGACCAGATATTTCCCCCCGAATTATTTAAATTTTAAAATATTATTTATTTAAAAAAAACAAAAAAAAACGGAATGTCCCAAAGTGTAAAATTTATTTTTCTATTACGGAGGGCAATTAAAAACATTTCAATCGAAGTCGGCAATCATTGGGTAAACTTTATCCATAGGTTAACATTGAGGTGGACGAATCCAATAGATACACAGCAGACTTAAATGCTGCTTTGATGATAAAGAATGTTTCAACATCGTTTTCTTTCTAAATTATTTATATTTAGATCAGGGGTGGCCCACTCAAAACATTCCGAGATCCACTTGAGAAGAATATAAATGACTTCCTGGCAACTTCAATTTCGGAGCGAATTTTGATGTCTGCTTTGCTGAAGACGAAATCGACTCCAAATATTATATTTTAACTTTAAAATAATTTTAAATATATACATTTAAGTTCTTTCAAATACATATAAATAAATATAGGGTCCTCAAAACAAACAGCATTACAAATATATGATACATTGTATTATGGATTTTTCAGAAAATTGCATTCTTGATAAAATTTCTTAGTTAAAAATAAAATTTGACGATATAAAATATATATATATATGTTTTGCTAAAAATACAAAAATTACAAAATGCAACTTTGCAAAATCAAATATTTTTGCATTTAATTACTTCAAAGAAACAGTTTTTAAACACACTTTTTTGAAATCCCTTTACATATTATAAAAGTACATTTGATTTTTGGAAAAGAAAATATTTATTTCAGAAAACTAAACAAAATCAGTCCTCTTTACAAAATGAAATCAAGTTTGATTAGAAAAATATGTCTTAGATTATAAAACAAAATGTTATAACAAAATAAAAATCGGTTTTTTTAATAATCAAAAAGCAGAAAAAAATTAATGAGATGCTTGCGGATGTGCACTAAGGTGACTGCCTACGTTCGGAGCCAATTTTTTTTAAAAATTGTTTTTTTAAGGATTTTTTGGTCTCTTGTGGAAAAAAGCATTTAAAAATAAAAAATAAAAAATAAACTTTCCTGTAAATACCATACTTTTTTATAAATTGGTCAATTTGAAGTAATTTTTCATGAAATTTAGCTAAAACGCCTATCACTCTGAACAAAATTCTAATGCTACTATTTTAATTTCCTTCTTACACATGATACATATAACAGTTATCTTCAAAATGACCTACAATCTAAGAGAAATTTTAAAATGCAAAAATAATATAGACAATTTTATGTTCCAATAAGAAAATTTTCCCCAATTCGTCATTCCTTTCCTTATAAAAACAGCCCCAAACAAAAAAATCTCTTTATTATACATCAATTATTGTACGTCATTTCATTAACAATAGCATCTAAAACATTTCCTGAAAATTTTATCAAATTATATACATTATTATATGAAATATCATGATAACGGTAGAGATTTGTGCTAAAAAACATAATTCTGAGAAAAACGCCTTTAAAGTTGTTTGTCACTACAATTTTGTATTAGACGATGTTTATTAAAATAGCTATAACTCTGCTTCTAATTGATGTAGAATAAAAATCTAAGCGGTTTTGAAAAGAGAAAAGATTGAATGACAAGATTCTTGCAAAAAATAAAATTGACCAAAATAGTCAAAAAATGGACGCATTTAAAGTTGTTTATCACTTCAATTTTGTATTAGACGATGTTTATTAACATAGCTATAACTCTGCTTCTAATTGACGTAGAATAAAAATCAAAACGGTTTTGAAAAGAGAAAACATTGATTTACAAGATTCTTGCAAAATATGAAGTTGACCAAAATAGTCAAAAAATGGCATTTTCAACGTACACCAAGGGCAGTAAAATCAATGTCGATTTCAGATGACGAAACACGAAGGAGGTGAGATAATTTATCTGAAAGACTACTTCTTTCCTTGTACTCACTGCTTTCTCACACAAGTGATACCGAACATGGAATAAGTGAGTGAAATATTTCAACAATAGTATGACAATATGTTCTTTCTCAATTCCTTTAGTGTCGTGGGCCGGTTAAAAATTACTACTGAGCCGGATGCGAACCACGGGACGCCAGTTGGTCATCCCTAATTTAGATGACAATTAAGACATACAGAGCCTCTTAACAAATCTTAAAAATTCAAAAACAGTCTAATATGTTCTCCTTATACTGTGGTTCTATTTAAACATACTGAAGAATGTTTTTAGAACAATTAACTTTTTCAACTATTAAGATGTGTAAATATTCTAGAGAACTTAAGGTATGCGATATTATAATTACTAGTTGGTACTCGTCAAAACATGACGGCTAGATAGTAAATAAATGTATTAATACACAAATTATACTCAACACATCATTGTCAAATGTTGAAATCATAATAATGCGCAGAAACAAATTAATGTGTTTAAGCAGCCTCGTGCTTAGTGAGTATCTAAAGACAGATTTAAAAACGTGACTGAGCATGCGCAGAATTTTTTTTTTTTAAATTGTTATTTATCTCTTAAACAACGCGAAATTAACGATTTCCATCAGGTTTAATCTTATATTTCACAAACATAATTATCATAAAAATGAAAATGGCAGAGAGAGATCTAGAGAGACTCCTCAGAATACACGTGTTTATCATTAATACATGTCACTGAGCATGCGCAGAAATAGTGAGTTTTTAAAGCCAGATTGAAACATGCCACTGAGCATGCGCAGAAATCAATTTTTAATTTCAAATTATCGCTCATTAATAGAAATTGCGATTACAAAAACCAAAGTTGACAAATCTGCAGATTACAATCTTTCGTTTAACACCAAAATGAAGTAAACTGATGTAATAGTTTTCTCTCACGGACTACCCAAAAAGTCGACTTAGCAACATAAATATATAGATTCATAAGAAGATTTTAAAAATTATCTAGCATAGTATAAGACATCTGAAAACATGAGGGGAAATTTATAGGTTTATGGCAAGTGTTAAAGATGTAATTTCTAGAGATATAAAACTATGATTTCACCCATGAATAATTTTTAACTCCACCATCTTTGAAGGAAATATATGTGCTTGGTTTTCTGTTCCTTTCACAAAAATATTGCACAATTTCTATGAAGAGGTTCTAAATAAAAAATACTCTATCCGTAAACATATCTATTTCTTATGGGTTGTTTCAGTCAAACTTCACACGCTCTTGCTTTATTCATTTTTAATTTTAGGATAATTCCACTCCCTTCAACTGATACTCGTGATTAATTGCGCATTTTGTTCCATGAGTGCACACAAATACATAAGTATTTCTAAGAAACGAGTATTAGGATATGCATATTAGAATATGGATATTTTGTATGTCACTCCATCAAGAAGATTGATTACGTCGAATTATAGCATCGATGCTATGCTTGTTAAATTTTAAAAAGCTTGAAAGGAATACTTACAGGCACAAGAGTTTCTAATACTGTCTTATAAAAGGGTAGGGGATTTGTACAAGTATTTAGTCATAACAGTTAGTGTGTCCCTTGCCGACATCCATGAAGATATAGATCAGGGATCATACGCACACATTTATTTGCTGATAATGATTAATATTGGTTAAAGTCTTAAAAGAATGACAATCAATCAAAACTAATCACTGGTACCACGCAAGTGCTTTGTATAGAACTTTGCTGAGTTTGCATATACCACTCTTCTGCGTCAAGCAGAAGAGCTCCCTTTAAACATTAAAACGTTTGAAGTCCTTAAAACTCTGTAGGATATTTTTAAATATTAGAGAGCAGCGTCTTATTCTTCTCATGAGATACTGATAAATGAGGTTGCTAAACAGAGGCTTCTTTCAGTAGGAGGGAAATGTTTCTTTGATGCTTAATTTAAATTGAAACTGTTAGGTTTTTTTTTTCTTAAATCCGACGTTTTGAAAAGTATTTTAATGATGTTATTTGCACATTGTATCTACCTATGTCACCTTTCGCAGGAGGACTTGTTTCAAACTGATATTCGTGCTGGACTTTTCCACCACAAGTACTCTATTAATACTATCGATTGTCCCTGGTGTAATTTAGAAAACAAAACAAAAAAAAAAAAACTACCTAAGAAAAGTAACTTGTCAAAGGTAAAATTCAATGGCTACATTTCAGTTCTTGCAAGAAGAGCACAATCCGTTAAATAATCAAAAGCATTAATTTCAAGGGTTTTTCTGATCTGTTTACGAAAGGTTAGACTTTTTGAAGAAAAAAGTAAATGTTTTTTGGTTCAAAATGACAAATGAACCTTAGAATTTCAAGCTTTGTCATTAACTTTCATCTGCCGGCTTCGGAAAAAAAGGCTGAGGAGGAAGAAAGCCGATTCCTTTGTGACTGGGCCGTTGCCAGTTTCCTCGGTAGCCGAGTGACTATCTTTGGCATCTTTCGCTACTTCTTTGTCACTCCGCCGAACAGCACACTATTAATAACGTAAGGCTCTTCTTTAAGGGGGAGATTAATATCCAATTTGTCTTTATCTCATCCACTTACGACCTCATGAGAATGCAAGTATTTCAATTATTTACAGGTTGCTGAAGAAGGATATGTTTCATAAAGAAATGGGTATGCCTGTTGCATTCATAGATGTCCTCCAGAAACTTTTATACATATTTCATGCCCAAATATTTAGGTGTCTCGCAGAGAGCGGCAATTATTTCCGTTGAATTACTTTGCATTTAATTGTACTATACATTTTAATCACATTAAATACAAATATAATATGTTTAGTGTTATATGCGAGGTAGATTAACAATTTGTTGCCGGTCGGAATGATTTATGACCAGTCAAGTTTCAGGTTAGTCTTGAGGATGACTCGCTAAACTTTTTGAAAGTGGTCAGTAATCTTTCCTATTTGCTTCCTAGCATCTCTTAAGATATCTAATCATTGTTACAAAAATTCAGATTTTTTTCAAACGCGCTGAATGATGTTCACAAAAACATTAATTGTTTAAGGAGTAGGAATATACATTAATATGTTTTGATTTATTTGCGTGGTGTATTAATATTGTATGTCCATCTGTCTTAAAGTTATCTTCAAAGCTGAGGGATTCATGCTAAAATATAGTTCTTGATATAGAAATTGAAGGATTTATCTTTTATGACGGTAATTCTGTAGGTCTACCTTTAAAGGATAATTGAGGAGTGTAGTATCGAAATTTGCAATCTCCATTACAGCATTTTTCTTTCGGTAAAGGGCAAAGAACTACAGGATGTCCCAAAAAACCTTGACACATTTTAAAAATTTATTAAAAAAAGCATACAAGGTAAGAACTGGAAATTCTCAGATGTGTTACCGTATATAATAGTTTTTTTCTGTGTCAAAAAAGTTGAACAGGTGGCGTTAGTTGTTACGTGAAAGTGAAATTTGTAAAATGGCTACTCCACCAGAGAAAGCAATACGTGTTGGCTGGTATCAAAATGGAATCTGTTACGCAAAAGCAACGAAATTTGGAAAAGATTCTCCCAGTCTTAACAACATCTTAGCTTTGTATAAAATGCCTCTGGAAGTGGGAAGTATCCTTGTAGTGTTGAAGAACTCAAAAATTTGCTGCGATTTCATGTGTTAAGGAATCCGTTTTGGAACGCACAGGCTGAGATTGATTTCCAAATAGCTGTTCTCCATGCCACAAAAATTGCACATATTCAAATTCATTGTCTATACTAAAAAAATCTCTAATATAAAACGTAACACATATGTGAATTTCTAGTTCCTACCTTTTGTATTTTTTTTGGCATAATTTTTAAAAATGTGTCAAGGTTTTTTGACACACCCAGTATATCTTTTACATTTTTGGAGATATAAAGTTAAATTTACCTTTAGAAAAATCCCCACATTATGTTTTACGAGTAGGCCATTTTCCAAAATTTTTCGTTCTTAACTGATTGAAATGCAATAAAAAAATACCCATAACTCAATTTTGAGAGAAAATGGCGATTGCTAGTTTTGATCCTACACTACAAATTGGAGCTCCTGAAATAATACAAAAATATTAAGAGATTTTGTCCTAATTGTTTGAGAGTGTCTGTTGTCGATATCTTTTTCATATTTTAAAGTATTTAGCTCTGTTAATTTGTGATAGCTGATATTTAATCAAAATTAAGAATGACTGTCTTTAGTATATGAAAATAATAATTACAGGGAAATTTTTTATTCCTATTTCATACCTAATGACATAGCTCTTAGAGCGAAGCAATTATTTTATCTGAACTTCGTAAATAATTTTACCGTCAAACATAACTATGCATATTCAAATAAATCAGGTTCAGGAGGGTATGAAAAAGTAGTTAAAAATCTTTCCCTGGCTAGAAGTTCACTGAACTGTCAGTTATCCGGTTAATAATGAGTTAAGTTAGTAAGGATGGTGATTAAGTGAATCTTCTGAAAATGACCAATAGTAGTATTTAGTAACGTCAGAGGTACCTAACTAGTTTCACAGATGATATTTTTAAATATACCCCACGTACATACCCTCACAACACATAATTTATATCTATATAAATTAATAAATAAACCACACACACACACACACACACACACACACACACATATATATATATATATATATATATATATATATATATATATATATATATATATATATATATATATATACACACACTGCTGGCCACTGTAAATGCAACACTCTGAAGGAAACATGCAAATAACATGAAATTTACAACATGCATTAGCGGAGGTGAGATATGCAAATGATTAGAATTTCAGCGCAGACGCCCATCACGAGCGCCTGTGGTGCCAGTTCAAAGCGCTATTTAAGGCTTGGAGATTTCGACGATTTCAAGTTCGGCAATTGTGTTTTTCTTGTGGTTTTTTCAAAAAAACGATCAATTATGCCTCGTCGAAAACAGCGATCATCTTTTGATCAAGTATCCGAGTTCGACAGAGGAAGGATAGTGGCCTACCGAGATTGTGGATTATCTTTCAGGGAAATCGGTAGTCGTGTTGTACGAAACCAAACAACTGTAATGCGGATATGTGATCGTTGGATGCAGGAGGGTACGACGGACCGGCGTGTTCGATCGCATCCACCTCAGCGCACCACTTCACGTGATGACAGGCAAATTGTGCGCATGTCAGTGACCGATCGCTCAGTCACATCACGAACCATAGCACAGCACATGCAGTCTATAACGCATCATCCAGTGTCTGCGCGTACCATTCGACGTCTTTTACAGCAGAGTGGTCTGTCCGCAAGACGTCCATTGCTTTGTCTACCCTTGACGCAGAACCACAGACGTCTCCGCCGCCAATGGTGCGATGACAGAAGGATGTGGACGGCAGAATGGAATGAAATTGTCTTTACTGACGAGTCACGCTTCTGTCTGCAACACCACGATGGTCGCATTCGAGTCTGGAGACACAGTGAAGAGAGGATGCTGAACAACTGCGTTATGCACCGCCACACTGGTCCTGCACCGGGTATTATGGTATGGGGCGGTATTGGATATCACTCTCGCACACCTCTAGTACGCATTGCAGGTACTTTAAACAGCCAGCGCTACATCTCCGAGGTGTTGGAGTCAGTTGTCCTTCCTTACATTCAGGGCTTGCCCACAGCCATATTTCAACAGGATAATGCGCGACCACACGTGGCACGCATTGTCCAACGGTTCTTCGTCAATCGCCAGATTGAATTGCTTCCCTGGCCGCCTCGCTCTCCGGATCTTTCGCCGATAGAAAACATGTGGTCCATGGTTGCTCTACGATTGACCGAGATTAAATCCCCAGCTGCCACAGCAGATCAACTTTGGCAACGTGTGGAAGCTGCTTGGTCTGCTGTACCCCAAGAACTCATCCAAACTCTCTTTGAATCAATGCCGAGGCGTGTGGCAGCGGTGATCTCCAACAATGGCGGCTACTCTGGCTACTGATTTTGGCACGAACCACACTTCACAGAAGTCTATAAATTTAATCATTTGATACTTGGTCAACATGTTATCTACAAAATAAATTTTGTTGTGATATCTCTTGTCTTTCTTGGTGTTGCAATTTGGGTGGCCAGCAGTGTATATATATAAAGGAAGACGTCCTGACTTATTCATGTATCAACGCCCAGCAAAAACTATTGGAGATACAGATATCAAATTTTAGGAGCTTATTACTTTTGTGCTGAAGGCGTCATTTAAGAAGCGATTTTTCAAAATTCGCCCCCCGAGGGGGGGAGGAGGAGCAAAACGTGGTTTTTACATATTCCTTCATATCTCAAAGAAGGAAATTGATATTCATAAGTTTCTTGATTTAAAATGAAAGAAACACGAAAACCTAAAAATTAATTTCAGGATTTTTCAAAATTCGGCCCCCATGGGGGGGGGGAACGTGTTTTTCCCATATTCCCTCATATCTCAGAGAAAAAAAAACATATCCATAAGATTCTGACTTTAAAATGTAAGGAACACGAATACATTAAAACCAATTTCAGGATTTTTCAAAATTCGGCCCCATGGGGGCGAGGGGGCAAAACGTGTTTTTCACATATTCTCTCATATCTCAAAGAAAGAAACAGATATCCATAAGATTCTTGCTTTAAAATGTAAGGTACATGAATACCTAAAAATAAATTCAGGATTTTTCAAAATTTGGCTCCCCAAGGGGGTTAGGGGGGGTAAACGTGATTTTACGTGTTTCTTACATATTCCGTCATATCTCAAAGAAGGAAACAGATATCCATAAGATTCCTGATTTAAAATGGAAGAAACACGATTAAATGTAACAAACACGATCAATGTCACGATTTTTCGACATTCGCTTTAAATTTTCTAAAAATTGCTAGAAACAATCCAATAATTTATATTTCCTATATATCACTATTTTGAACACGAAATTGGTGGTAGGGGAAAAGAGAGAGATCAACCTTAATTAAATGAAGTGTGGAAAGGTTTGTGTGTGAATTGTATATATTTCGGTTGTTAGTACGTATACATCTAGAGCTCAGATTAATTCCATTCATTTTTATTATCCTGGGCAACGCCAGGTAATTCTTTGTTTATGAAACCGGCGATTTTCACAAGGGTTTAAGGGGAAGCCCTCAAACTCCTCGAAGGGCCGAGATCCAGTGGGATATCAAAATTGAAAGAAACATTTTAATGCTGACATCAGCATGGGGGGGGGGTGCGGGGTTATTATAATATGCTGATGGGATTCTGACAAGTGAAGAGGGGTATCGATTGGCATAAAATACCAATATACGTATCATACAAGTAGGCTTTATTAAGGGTACACCCGTGCAACGCCGGGTATATAAAGATAGTATATATATATACACACACACTCTGTCACAAAAAATATATGCACCCAGAAGGAAACGAGCTACTATCATGAAACTTAGCATGTATGTAGTGTAAGAGGAGATTAGCAAATGATTACAAATTCAGAAGAACACGGCGTGGCATCGAATCAATGAGGTCACCTATGACCTCCTGCGGAAGATCATGCCATAACCTTTGCAACTGGGAAGTTAATTCACCAGTATTCTGGGACGGCTGCAGTTGCCTTCCAAGCACGTCCCAGACGTTCTCTATTGGCTAGAGGTCTGGTGACCTGGCAGGCCATGGGAGTACGTCATATCCTTGAACACATTGTTGGGAGAGTCGCGCAGTATGTGGACGAGCGTTGTCTTGCTGATAAATGACACCTGGACGACTTGATAGCATAGGCAGTACAACTGGCGTTAAAATCTCGTCCACGTAACTGCATGCCATCAAAGTGTGCTTAAGGACGACTAGAGGTGATTGTGTGTCCTAACAAATCGCTCCCCACACTGTCACACCTTGTGTAATCGTCGTATGCCATTCGACAACAAATACCGGATCGGACCAGTGGCCTGGCCTCTTCCACACGCGTATGCGCTGGTCATCAGCATTGAGACTGAATCGGGATTCATCGCTGAAGATCACACGCCTCCAGTCGGTCTCACTCCAGCTTGCCCGTGGTCGGCAAAAATCCAATCGACACTGCCTATATGATGTGGGGTCAGTGGTTGGCGTCTTAATGGACGTCGGCTCCTTATACCTACGTCGGCCAGTCGTCTCCGAATGGTTTCCCTTGATACCACCTGATGTCTGGAAGGTGGTAAATAGCGTCGAACCGATTGTAACGACGTTGTTGGTGCAGACGTGGCCGCTTTTATGATTACGCGATCCTCGCGTGCATTTGTGTTCCTGGGACGCTCTGACACTCCGCGACGGTAGACTATCCCTTCCGTGATCCATTGTTGCTAACGCCGAGCAACTACCATATCGCTCCGACGGAGGTGGTGGCCGATACGCCTGTTCGACCAACCTGCTTCTCTGAGGCCTACTATACGCCCCCTCTCAAAGTCCGACAATTGTTCGTAGTGTCGCCGGATATGTCTCAGAGGCATCTCTAGTCACAATACCATCCATCCAAGTCGACGGATTTGTTTGAATAACCCTGTGGCACGAGCAATCATGCTTTTAAACTCTCCCAGCTGCGCACCTCATATGCGCATAGCGTACTTACCCTTGTATCATTGGCATCTAAATTTTAATCATTTGCATATCTCTTACCAGACTACATTCCTGCCAAGTTTCGTGATAGTAGCTCGATTTCTTCTGGGTGCATATATTTTGTGTGTGTGTGTGTGTGTATATATATATATATATATATATATATAATTTCATATGTATATATTATACACAGAAATATATATATATATATATTTCTGTGTGTGTGTGTCTGTTTACATATTACTGTTCACTTGAAAATCTCTCGCTACCTGCATTTTTTCAACTTGCAAGTTAATAAAAGTTTAGTTTAATGTTTAGATTAATCCATAGGATTTTATGGAATTCTCTTGCATGTATCCTATCTAAGATGTTCATTTTCTGTGCTAAAATAAAATGCTCCATTTAAAAAAATCTATTGTGTATGCGGAATATATAAAATAATATATAATCCTAGAAAGGAGCTGTAATAAATATTCTGTGAATTGATTATATTAATGGACGTATTTTACTTTTTTAAAAATATTGAATTCTGCAGAGGATTACATTATTCATGCAATATTACTAAATATCATGAGCATAATAAAATTAAATTATAACGAATGAATAAATATATTTGTAGACACTGTATAGGTTTGAGTCAAAATTTGTATTATACATACGGCAGACGCAGCAATTATATATTATGATTATTAAGGGAGAAATTTGAACCAAACGTTATTGTACAAATGTAAACGAGGATTGATTCTAGAGATCGACTGAAAATTGTATTCAAATTAAGTTTTATCGTAAAACTTACCCCAACAAAAGGTTTCCGAGATCGCAAAAATTATATGAATCACATTTCTTAAAATGCGTTTACAGGCTATATTTTCCGAATTTTCCTCACGTGTAGGGTAGGTGGGGGCAAAGGTTCGCATGGGGCAAAGGTTCGCACATACATTTTAAAATGACCGGGAAGAGTTTTAGGAAGAATAGGGTAGGCAATGCATTCCTCTACTTCCAGTCAGTTGCCTCGTAAAAAATGTTGGAGTTAAGACCCCCTTTTGCAGAGAAAATGAGGTAAGTTTATTTTCGTCTCTTTTAATGTAATTTTTTGCAACTTTTGAGTAATTTTGAGCATCACTCAAACTCACGAACTGTTTTGGGCTTATTTTCGCATGTTAGGGTGGTAAATAACCTTTCAAATCCTACCTTAAGTTTTGGGTTAACTCAAATACAGTGGCGTCCATTCTGCAGAAACAGAACCAGCACGAAATGGGGTAAAGGTTTGCAGGAGTCATGGGGTAAAGGTTCGCAGTGCAAACCTTTGCCGCTCTAACTATTAACATTTGTTTCATGTCCTCTTT
Source organism: Dolomedes plantarius (assembly GCA_907164885.2). Lineage (NCBI taxonomy): Eukaryota > Metazoa > Arthropoda > Arachnida > Araneae > Dolomedidae > Dolomedes > Dolomedes plantarius. Next base: position 137,426,658 of record OU015494.1, on the reverse strand, counting down.
TCATTAGGAATCCTTATTAACAACGTCTTTTATTATTAATGGGAATTCACATTTTTGTAATTTGAAAAAAAATTATGGTTTTTGATAAAAACTGCCTGGTTTTAATCAGAAAATTTTTTGTAAAATGCTTGAAAATCCATAAATTAAAAATAAAATAAATTCGTACAACACAAAAATGAAATAGCTCTGAACAAAGACCTATTTTACAAGATAAAAGAATTAAATGTTGTTACAAGACATTATAAGCTTCGAAGGTCTGGTTAGGGAAAAAAGCTCTAAATGAGTAATTTCCAGATTTGCAAGTCTTTGAAATGCTCCTTGCGTCACAATTTTTGACGAAATTTTATAAATTTTATTACAAAGACTCCTCTTATACATTAAAATAAAGTTATGTATCCATTTCAGGTTTCGACATCATTCAGATTATCAAAGTTTAACTTAAGCGTGGAAAAGTACAAAAATTTCACGAGAATTCAGAGTACAAGCATAAAAATATTTCCTAAAAATTAATTATTCAACGAAACCACAAATCAAAACATAACCCTGATCAAAATGTATAAGCAATCTAAATGCAAAATTAAGGATAAGACTAAAAATTGGATCGCAAGGAGCATTTTAAAAAACATAATAAAAATTTCAATTTTTTAAATATAAAAAATAAAATTTTAAATATTTATAAAATTTTATAAGATGTTTGAAATAGTTTTACTTTAATGAATATTTACGCCCAATTTCATATCTCTGAGGTAAAAATTTCAAAAATTGCTTTGTAATGTCCCCCATCCCCTTAATTTGCTTAATTTTTACGGGTTTTAAAAGAATGAGTAAAGCCCAAGATATGATATAACGATAGTGTTAATAGTTGATATTTTAATTGGAAGTTCTTTAGTTTAAGAAAAAAATTATTGAGATTAACCCCTTTTCATTTTGTGAATTTCTTTGTTAGATTCATCTTTCTGTGTTAATAGTTGATATTTCATTTTGAAGTTATTTAGTTTAAGAAAAAATTTATTGAGATTAACCTGTTCAATTTGTGATTTTCCATATATGTAACACCTTTAAAAAGATTACAAAATGTGAAATAAAATTATTTAGACAACTCTTTTTGAGATTTTCGATGCCTATCCAGTAAGAAACCAACGAGTGGGGTAAAGGTTTGCAGTGCGAACCTTTGCCCCACCGATTGGGGCAAAGGTTCGCAAACAGGTCTTTTGGTAAAATTAAAAATTCGGTGACTAAATATTTCGGGAAAAAATTCATTATTTTATAGAAGGTAGAGGGGATACCCAACTACAATACAAGTGACTTTTTGGGGCGATAGGATCTAACGGAGGCCCGTAGGAAACCCAAAACTCAAAACTGCAAACCTTTGCCCCCACCTACCCTATGTGTCCTCAAGTGCTTGTGTGTCTGTCTCTTAGTCCTTTGAACGCTTAGCTTTTTTATTTCTGGTTATGCTTAGACTGTCTACTTCAGGGGGGGGGGGGGCAGACTTTTCCAGAGTACGGGCTACTTCTAATTTTTTCAAGGTGTTGCGGTCCACCCATTGGCGTTGGTGTAGTGAGCTAAAAAAAGTCTACAATATTTATTATAACTTAATAATAAATACGGAATATGTACTTACCTACATAACTACAATAAAAAAACTTACTCTTTTAAAATCGCAATTAAAGCAAAAAGCAAGATACAAACATAATAATAATAGCCTCAAATATAATAATATCACATGATGCATTTATTATCAAACAATTCAAGTTACATAAAAAATAAATCATTTTCATCTAAAGTTAGTGCTCGTAGTTATAGTCAATAGAAGACTTAGTCTGCATACTGAGTCTCTATAAATCTGTTTCTTTTAGTATGCGCGTCTTAGTAAAGGCGGTCACCCCAAAATGTCTTGGTGGTCCACCGGTCGATCGCGATCGACTTAATGCCCACCCCTGGTCTACTTGTTTGCATGTTTGGACTGTCGACTGTCATTTTGTATTCTGGGTTGTCTGTTTCTTCATGTAAGATTAACTCAGTTATATTTGTAAGCTTAAACATTTTTCCAAATATAATTCGGCAAAACTTACTAGGCATGAACCAGATTGTTGAATTTCGCTTGATAACGAAACTTTCAATATGCTTTTAGAGTTTAACAAAACGAAAGTGACACATACACAGAAAATAAAGCTGCTTGATAACTACAATAACATAAAAAGGAAGGCAACAACTGTCCCGAACCAATTAATAGATCATCAGGCCAAGAAGCACTGGTATGATTGTCACTATGAACAATTCACAAATGCCATCGATTTCCCAATACCATCAATCTTATTTGATTGCTGTTATCATGAAGCCTTCTAGCAGTTACTGTTTGGGTTTCCCTAAGTTTCCTATGAGTGATTACACATAAACTTTGAATAATGCCATTTGGAAATTGAAAAAATAAAGCGAATGAAGTAGAAAGGAGGATAATATGCATCATCTATATTTTGTATCGCAAAATTTGTATATTTCACGCAGGCAACATTCTGCGTCGAATGTTGAACATTAGTTTTTAATTTTCATGTAAACCTTCAGTAACATGATGCTATATAATTTGAGTGCACTATGTTGCATATGTTGTTTTGCTAATAAATATCTAAAACATAAAATTATAAAATTTTCTTCATTAGATTATAAGAGTAGATATCTATACAATCGTACAGTTTGCAACGATATCCTGGCTAAATTCTTAGAAAAAAGATTTTATTAAGGTTTCGTCAACCCTTATTGATGTGTTTAACTGCCAAATGAAGTTAATGTATTGGATTTTTTATAGTTTTTCTTCGCATGCGTTGGGAGTAAGCACCAGATAGCCAGTAAAATATGAGGGCCTTCTTTTAAGGCTGTCTTGTTTAAAATGCATTGCTGTTAGTAAAACGCTTCTTTTTTTTTCCTTCTTTCGCTTGGTGTTAAATTTTCCTCTGCTTAGAGTTTTTCTGAAGAATTACAGCTAAACTTAAGATATGCATTTTAATATTTAAATTTCGTTTTTTATTTCCTTATTGATAAATTTAAAATATCACGGTATTTTAGCATAAGTTAAATGAAAATAAATTTTATGACTCACGTATTGTAGATGATATATTTCGTTGTGGCCGCGAAATGCGATAAATTTCATTAATCCCAAACATTACTTGTTTTCACGATGTTTGTCTAGGACGTATAGTGCTTTCTTCTTATCTTCTTGTACGACAAACTGGATATCCTTTTGCGTAAATTAATATTTTTTGTCAGGTTCAGCACGGCAAATTTGTCATTAATTAGAGAAATGGAAATTAGCAATAAATTTTGAGGCTTTTCATATATGTATTTTATTATTTATTCATTTTGAGTGATGTTGAATTCCTCTAGGAAATTAAGGATATCCTTTTCGGAATTCTAAACACACGCAATACAATACTTAATGTTCCAGATTTAGCTTACTTAAACTCATCACAATTGTAGACGCATTACATAAAACTCAAATAAAAGGAATACGCATAAAAACTAGTTTGTATTAACACCACAACCTTTTTCTTTATTCTAAACTGGTTAAAAAAATAAATAAAAAATAGAGCTGCTGCCAAATTCCGAATAGCAAGTTATACTCAGTAACAAGGTGGTAAAAAAGTTGATTTTTCTCCTTGGTAAAAGAAAACAACTTTACAATATCACGTGACTTATAAACGTTTATAAAACTTTATATTATATGTGAAATATTTTGCTTTATATTTCACATATAATATTACTTTATATTATATGTGAAATATAAAGTAAAAACAGTCATTTCCTAACACGTATAATTTTATTTTACCATAATGGACGTTTTTTTTCTTACCATGTATTTTTGTCACATGTTTCCGAACTTTGGTAAAAGAAAACAATTTTACAATATCACGTGACTTATAAACGTTTATGAAACAAAACGTTTATAAAACTTTATATTATATGGGAAATATTTTTTTTTACATTCCACATATAATATAAAGTAATATTATATTTCGCATGTAATATTACTTTATATTATATGTGAAATATAGAGTAAAAACAGCAATTTCCTAACACGTATTTTTTTACCATAATGGACTTTTTTTTCCTACCATGTTTTTTTGTCCCATGTTTTCAAACTTTCCGTAATCTTTCTTTCCAATGAGCAAACGTCACTGTGACGACTGTCTGCCAAGACAAGGGATTAAACTCGCGTTCCCCAAACACGAGATCGGCTCTATCAAAGACTATCAGTTGCGGCGATGGTAGGAAATTTGTTTTAATATTCCATTTCTGACAAGCTTTTAATATAAGCTAAACATAAATTAACTGTATCAGGTATGTTGAGCTGCTTTGTTTCAAATTAGACAACGAGGGAGAAAGAAAATTAAGCAGTTAACGGACATAATTTTTTTAATGTTTCAAATTGATTTCGCTTTTCAAAATATTTTATATGAGAATCCCTACTTTTCAACGATTCAAGTTCTAGATTCAATAAGTAGATTAAAGCTAGATTTTAAGGGGGCACAGGACCTTGAAGCTCGACGAAATTACTATAAATATGGTCTAATTCTAACCATAAAAACTCAAATAATATTAGAAAAAGAAATTTTATTTCTTTATACATATAAAGTTCATATCTTTAAATATGTCACATATAAAAATGGAAATTACAAATCTATGAATAATTTTCAAATTAGCAGTTTAGAATTTTATATGATTAACTGCTGATTTTAAGTTTGTGTGTAACATTACTTTTAAACTATCTATAGGAAACTGATAAAACTACATTCATATGTATATTTCATGGTTACTCTACCTTTTAAAACCAGAAAAATGTGTAATGCTGGAGTACTTTTTTATGTGGGAAAATTATGCGAGTAATTGTAATAATTTTTGAAGTCAGTACCGGATTGAGGGGGGGGGGGGGGGCAAAAGGGGGCAACTGACCCGGGTGGCTCGTCAGGGGGGCGGCAAAATGGGATTGAAAAATTGATCCTTTTTTTTTTATAATTTCATAGTGCTATAAAAATATAAATAAAACATAAAATTTAGATATCCTAAGATCACTTTCTTTTTTTACTAGTGGGGTTTTATTAAACTATTAATTACAGAAAGTAAACTCAAATCCTTGCTTTACGTAAGAGTAAAACAAGCGTATTTCAATAACAGAAGAGCACTAATTGCGTTGATGTGATTTGCGGAGAATGTTTCATTGCCGAAAAACAAGCAGGTAGCTAGGGGAGGGGAGGGTGGCACGTGACTCTTAGAGATGAGGAGAGGCGGGAAAAGATAGTGCCAGTTGCAGACTTGTCGTTGTCGCCTGTCGGCGCTTCCGCTTGTAAATTGTAATTTTTAGTGAATTGTGCAAGTGTTCAATCAATCAGTGGTACGGTTTCATTGAAATGATGGGAGATCATGTTCGAAAGAAGAAACTGAATGAAATATATCACGCAAAGTACTACGCTGTATTGTTTGATTGCACACCCGATAAATCACACACAGAACAAATGAGCCAACTAATCCAATGTGTTACTAGGGATGAAAAATTGCCAATTTGATATTGGAGAAAGCTTCATTGATTTTATAGCAGTTATTTGAAAATCTGGGGAGTACTTGGCAGATACAATATTTCATAAGTTGGAGGCAGATGGGTTAGAAATAGGAAATTGTCGAACCCAAACATATGATAATGGGTCGAACATGTGTGGTGTTTATATAAGAGTTCAAGCTAGGTTCTTGGATATCAACCTATTGGCAACTTTTGTCCCGTGCACAGCCCACTCCTTGAATCTGGTGGGACTACATACAGCATCAACATCTCCAGAAACAGCGAACATATTTGAAATAATCCAGAGATTATACACCTATTTTGTTTCATCAACACAACGGTGGGAAGTCATGAAAGAAACACACAAAAACGAATTTAAAAGGAACCAGTGATACTCGATGGTCTGCTAAGTCCGAAGCAATACATGTTCTTGTAAAGACGTTCAAGGAGTAATCAGCGCTTTCACTGAGTTGAACGAGGAAGAACACCAGTGGTGCACCCAGGGACACCAGTAGTGCCCCCCCCCCAAAGAAGTAGAAATATTTATTTTGCATTATAAATATTTTTATTCGTTCATCTAGGCCCCCCCCCCATGCATTATAAATATTTTTATCCATTCATCTCGCCCCCCCCCCCCAAGAAAAAATCCTGGGTGCGCCACTGAAGAACACTATACACCAGAGACAAAATCTGATGCCTCCAGTCTCATTCGTACTTTGAAAGATTTCCGACTTATTTCGTATTTGGTTGCTTGGGCAATTATCTTAAGAAATTAACAGAGTTAACAAGGAAATACAGAAACATAACATACTATTGTCAAAAACAATACAAATGTTGGAAGGTCTCATCAAAACCACGGAAAGGCTGAGGAAATGAAATAAATGAATGGATAAAGACTGCTAAAGAAATAGTGCAAAAAATTGAAGTGGGGCAAACTATGGAAACTCGCAGAATCCCAAAAAGGAAAATAATGCCTGGAAAGATGGCACAAGATGAAGGAAGAAGTTTCTCTGTAGAAGAAAGTTTTTACCATAGTATGAAGGAAGTAATCGATGTGATACTGATCCAGTTGAAAGATAGAATGCAGAGTATATGTGCACTCAACAATATTTCTTTTTTTAAATTGTAAAAAATTGAAAAGCTTGAATGACAAGAAGTTGAAAACTCGTGCTGAAAACTTAGCTAGTAAATATCTTGAAGGTATAAACAAACGAAGATGAGTTCCCTACTGAAATCCTAGTTCTTCGTGACCAGTTACAGAATTCAACAGTTAATTCTGAAGAAATGAATGAACTTGATCTTCTAAACCTTATCCAAGAAAGAGATTTGACTGATGCTTTCCCAAATGTGTGCATAGCCTTGAGAGTTTATTTAACGCTCCCAACTGCATGAGCAAGCTGGGAGAAGAGTTTTAGCAAATTGAAGGTAATTAAAAACTATCTCAGATCAACAATGACTCAAGACAGATTGAAAAACCTCGCAATACTGTCTATAGAAAGACAAGAGGCTAATACAATAAATTATGAAGAAGCGATCAACTCATTTTCTGAAAGAAAATCAAGGAAAATAATTTTGTAAAAATATCTGCACACAACACATTTTTTAAAGAATAATGAAAGGTAGCTGCGAAGACCATCATTGCTTGGGCAATAGGGTAGTAGTGGGTTTTAGTGGGTTTCGTTTTTAGTCGGTATGAAAAAAAATACATATACTTCTATGTTATAGTATAGTTAAGTTAAAAACATATTTGTTTTTATTTCAATAAATTAAGTTTGGCACACCATCAAAAAGACTATTACTTTTATCCTGTTATTTATTATTGCATTAAACAGTGAAAAATAGCTACAGGGGCGGCATGGAGCTGACTTGCCCCCGCTGAGAAATTTCCTAGATCAGGCACTGTTTGAAGTTTCCCAATTTCATGCTCAATTTTTAATTTAAATAATATTTATTACAATTAATTTGGTTTTACACTACAGGTAAATATTTTACAAGTGTATTCTGACCATTAGTTATTTTCTGTAAGGATATATCTCAATTTTATGATGCGCACAGCACTTTATGATTTTTAATCACCAGTTAATCATATAAAATTCTAAACTGTAAATGTGAAAATTATTTATAGATTTATGATTTCCATTTTTATATATGACATATTTAAAGATATGTTCTTTATATGTATAAAGAAAGAAAATTTCTTTTTCTAATATTATTTGAGTTTTTGTGGTTAGAAATAAACCATATTTATTGTCATTTCGTTGAGCTTCAAGGTCCTATGACCCTTAAGGCGTAGTGAAGGGTGTATAGATGATTTCATTGTTTAAAATTTTAGAAGGGTGCTAGTGATATTTTCCCTCAGTTTATAGTACCACAAGACTTACCAGGGATTTTCCTATATCTTATTTAAATAAATAGGTAATGGGGTAAATGCTTTGAAAAAAAAGGGAAATTTAAATAGCATATACATATTTTCTTCCCTGAACCCCTTCCCAACCCCTTTTAGGGAGTTTTGCTTTACTGCGTGCATAATGTGCGATATTTCTGCTTTAACAATTTTAGATTTCATTACAAGAATATTTAAAGAACAGTTCGTTAAAATAAAGTCAGTTAAAAGTCTGTTTCCGATAACATGACTGTTACGGACCTTTGAAGGCATTTAGTGATATCTTTCAGATTCCTGTTACCACGAAGTCCAGGAGTAACCTTCACCATAACTTTAGCTACTGTTAAACCACTGTCACCGCGTTGTTAAGACTGTGACGGGGGGCGGGATTATCTGAGGGGAAAAAATGGGGAAATGTTGGAGGGGTGAAAGTGCACGTGTTGCGCAAACAGTATGCCGTCTGTCGGCAAACATCAAAAGAAACAGGGCTCTTCCGAAGGAGGCATACCGCAGGTCCCTCGGTGCGTGCGGAAATGCGGATTCAGAGTACTTAAGAAAACAACATATATTAAGATATGATTTTTGTTCAGCTCAAAATATCAACAAAGATCGAATTTCACCCCGTGTTTCAGTGTAAATACGTCAATAAATCCTGTACTATCGTTTGTTTATTGCGCTTTCATTCATGGCTGTATGAATCACATACTAGATAAAGGCGAGGAGAGAATAACGTGTTAAAAATAATCTTTTGTTAAAGTAAAGAAAATTTAGTGGGTTTTTTTTTGTCCCCACTTTACAAAGACAAAACCGTATTTTTTTTTTTTGGCATTTACCTGTGTTGTTGCTTGGATAAAAATTCAGGGAAATTTAAAAGTCTTTTAATATTTCTTAGCGATATTTTTTACATGTAAAGGGGATAACATAATCACCCCCGCTTAGTAATCCAACAACCCTAACCAAGTTGTATATTGTCCTTGTAGAAGAAAAGTTGAAAAAAGAAAGCGGGAAACCTATATACATAATAATTAGGGGCACGTAATTTTCGCATTAAAAATATAGAAATTTCGCACACAAAAAATTACAATATATAAAATTTCGCATTTATTCGCAAATATATATATATATATATATAAATTCAATAATTTCGCATTTATTATAAGAAATCACAATTTTATTTACTTGGTTAGGTAAGTATCAAAATTCTTAGTTAAAAGCTAACATTGTAGTAGTCTCCCCATTCTCTTACGTCTTTAGAAATAAATAATAAGCAAATTTCAAGAGTGAGATCTATCAGTTAAAGACCATGGGTGGTCTTAGATAAGAAGTTATGTTAATAAAGTATTACTATTATTACCTAATTTTGCTTAAAAAGCCGTTTATCACCGAGTTTTCGCAGAAAAGTAGTAAAAAGAAATTGTCGCATTTATTCGCTCATATCGGCAAATTTCGCATTTATTCGCATCTATTTCGTAAATACGAAAATTACGTATCCCTAATAATTATGCACTCCATCCATTTTTGTTTACAAGGGCGTTAAGAATCTCCCGATGAAAGAAGAATAAGTCATCCCCAGAAATGTACATGGACCTCCTAGATTCACTTTTTGAGCTAGCTTTCTCATTTTGCACCATTAGGTAGCGTGAGTAAAATTTTATGAGATAGCATGAAGTTATTAAAATGAGACAATGAACTGTGTTTCACAAATTTTTACCATTCTAAAAAACTTCAAGTTCTCTTTTGATAGTAAAAGGAATATCAGTGGTAACATCAATTTAAAGAGGATTCGAGCAAGTTACATTTATGCAGAACTTTGAACAGGAATTTTTTCGCAGGTGAAATCATTTAAACGCTGAGATTTGCAAGCGATAAATGTTTCTTAATTTGAACTACATCAAACGTCAAGCTAGAACTTTGAGGTGAGTAAGCTGTGTAGATGTTAAAGAGATGTGTCATATAGAATTCAACGGTAATATGATCTTTGAAGATAGTTTTCGTTTTATAATATAAGTCAGTTTTAGTTGATATACAGGTAATTATTCAGGATGCAAAGTAATAAGGTTTAATTTCTAATATATCAGATTTTTGATAATAATGCTCATGTTATTCAATTTTTGCTGATCAAAGTGTTAAGCCGGGAAGATTTAAAATAGTTGATGATAAAGGTAGAGGAAAATAAAGGATATTTTTTATCTTTGTAAGAGAGTAAATTCAAAAAGGAGCACCCAAACCTCGTTGTATCTTGAAACCGAAGACTGAATTTTAGGTAAAACTGAATTTATGCCTAAGGGCTGTGACAATTAGATATAATTTAAGAAAATCATGTAGATTTAAAAAAAAACCTGTCACAAAAATCTAAATTTTAAATATTTAAAGACAAAGCTGATAAGCATATGACTAGTATTTTTACATCAATCATCAGATTTGTTTCGTACAACAATTCCCTTTAGATTTAAGTAATATATATAGAAAAAAATATTTTTTATTTATTTTTTTTAATCAATAATCTTATTACTATTCTATTTCTTCTTTATAAGCTTATGTCTTATTAAGCACAGTACAAGATGCTTCTAGCGATTAATCTCAGGAATATTCAGTTAAATAAATAGTAATGTTTGAAAGGTAAATTACAACATCTTATAATTAAACATAAAGAAAACGCCCATTTCCTTAGAAATACTAAAAGCTTCTAAACGTAAATAAATATTGTTTGTAAATTATTAATTACTTGCAGTCTTAAAGATGTGCATACATATTCGTAAACTTGAACTCACTTACAGGACAAAATTCAAGAAATCGATATAATAATTAACAATGTAGAAGTCATATTAATCGTTTCCAATTAATATAAGCAAGACATGACTATATCTAATGACTATATCTATAACAATATAGGAGTCATGTTTTATAAAATTTTCCGAAGATGCAAATTTTATTCTTTAAAGCTCTTGTAGGATTTTTACGTCTTAAAACCTGAAAGAACATCAATCTTTGTTTGTCCAATTCCTTATACAGATGTCTACGATTTCTTAACTGGATTAACTGTATAAAAAGATGTGCACATAAAGTTAGGAAAGAAGTAACAATGAAACATTAAAAAATTCTACAGAACTACTACAGCGTAAACTATGTTCTTTCACATTACAAAGGTACTGCACACCTATACCTACTCATATTAGAGGCTAATAGGGGATGTGCATTTATTTTTTTACGTATCACTTTCTGCAAGCACATGTATATATAGAGAGGGAGTGAAAGAAATATTATTAAGTAATATACCGTCACTTTCATTTGATTTAAAACATGCATTCCCATGAAAGCATGTAAAGTCATCGTTGTGTTTTCAAAATGAATTTCCTGGTAATTTTTAACCTCTCTTGGTCAGCATTTTACCACATTAGAGGCTGCTTTGTTGTGACATCTAACAACCGTGATTCCGTCTGCTCCACCTTAGCATAGCTTCCTGATAGAACCCCTTGTCTGCTGAAGTCACGCATGTTCTCATTACAAGCAGCGCTGTGAGGCCTGTGTCCTGTTCATTTACTCCCCACACCTCATCACACGGACGGGATAGCGGAGATGGCGTTTCGTGCTATCTTTACATCTGAGGAATGGCAGCGTTGCGTTTACTTTCTTAGAAATATTTAAGGTATCTACTGAAAGTATTCAGGTTGATTGTGTTTATTTTTAAGATGGTACCAGCTGATAATCGAGAAAATTTTTAGCGAATGTCATGCACAAAGGCATTTTTAGTTCTCTATCCATCCTGGTAAACAACTGATGGAAAATAAATTCTAATCTTTTGCATCCCCCCCCCTCCCCCATATATATTTGGCTTGGTATAAGAAGTGCCTAAGTCAGTTTTTTCCAAGATGACTTTGTTTGTTTATGTCTCTTTAAAAACATATTTTTAATGTAAGGAGTACCCAAGTCTGTCCGATGCTTTAAAAGTGTTTTCTAAACCATTGTACAGAATTGGGTACTTCTTATATTGAAAATAATATTTTAAAAACAGATGTCTCTTTAAAAACATATTATTTTCACTTTAAGAAGTACCCAAGTCTACCCGATGCTTTAAAAGTGTTTTTTAAACCATTGTACAGACTTGGGTACTTCTTACGTTGAAAATAATAGTTTTTTTAAAGAGACGTAAGCAAAAAAAGTCATCTTGGAAAAAACTGACTTAGGGACTTCTTGTACCAAGCCACAGATATATGCATAGATGCATATTCATGCATACATATTTATATGTGTTTAACAATGTGTATTGCGATAAAGCAGCATCATGTGCTTCCTATGCCCTTACACACACACACGCACACACACACACACATATATATATATATATATATAATACATGAATTGATATTGGGTCATTACTTCATTAATCTGTAACTACCGAAACCTATTGACTTACTAATTACTTACTTAATATTTTCTAAACTACTAGCTATTAAATACTATTTTCATAAATGTTATTATGCAGTTATATTTTTTGCTCGTAGTGTTTTATCCAACAATTCAAACAGGCTGATCTAGTCAATGATTGTTCATTTCTAGCTTTATGATGGATGTATCTCTACTTCTTATAATGCTGCAACATAAAGAAAATTAGTGTTGTGATTATTTAAATACAAACAAATTTTGATTTTCATGTGGCATTTTCTTTTCTATTTTCAGAAGCTTCCGAAACTGCGTTAAATAATGTATCCAGCCTAGACTGCTTGACCTTAATTGTGCAGAGCATAAATCCATCCACAAATTCTCTTCTGTCAGCAATAACTATGGATTCACCAAGCTCAGAAATGGAGACATGACTTCGGTTACTTTTTTTTTCAATTTTTAATAACGCGTATTCATATCTTGAATCATTTATTTTTGTCACAATGGTTTTTGGATGTTTATAAAAGTTGTTCTTAAATATGTGTTGTTAAGAGGGTGGCACATAGAGGCTGCCCATATGAAAAGAATGGTAATTACAAGTGTTTTTACTGTGTCTGTATATACATATATGTTTTATATATTTGACGTAGGATTTCCCGAAATGTTTATTATGTAAGTTAAAATAATAAGTGATAGTTGTTTTTTCTATGTATTAAACATTATTTTTACACAAATAAGAATTGCTCTAAGTCATAAGATTTAAATGCGATTTGTAAGAGTGGATAATTTATCTAATAGCAAGTTTCATTTGGAAAAGTTCTTAGTCACCATATCTTAATTATCGCCTGGAAGATGATGGTGTTTTTTACACATAAGAAAAAAATTGACATCACAGCTAAATTATGTTATTTTATGTTAGTCGATAATATTTAAAGAAAAAAAATTACTTTACAAATCTATGTTTGCTGTGCAAAGGGTGTTAAGTCCAAAATGAACTAAAATGAGTTATCAAACCAGGCATGTTTGAAAAATCAAGGGCTACTGCAGGGTACAGAAAGCTAATTCCAATTCCATGCCTAAATATTTTTATTCATCAGGGAAAATTTGGGGTATGTGAAACAATACACAAACATGTTCGTGTTAAAGGGGTTATGTCCCAATAGAGGACATAACACTCTTTACTCAACAAAATAAAATTAGAAAAAAAATTCCTAAAAAAATAAAAAATTAAATTAAAAAAAACTGACTTTACAAAAGCCTCTTTTTTTCAACCCCGTTATTCTCAAAACTATGATTTTGGACTTGACACTCTTTGCACTGGCAACATAGAAATAAATAAATTAATGACATTACTATATAAGTAATTATTTATATCAGCCGATAATAAACAAAATATTTGTTAAGTTTAAGTTGATGTGAATTTAAACTTAGAATGACTAAACCGATGATATTATTTTATAACTGCACTCATTTATGTTTTAAAACTTTACAATACAAACTTTTGTTGATGATTACTTTAAAATTTTTTTTTCTAGTTAATTGATCATCATCAATCTAGCATAGGCCTGCGATATCTTTAAAGAAATATTTACATTTGATGCGCACTGGGTTCCCATAATTTCAAAAAGAAATAATGCAATTAGTTTCTGAAATACCCTACTCATGAAATGACAACAAATTTGTAGTCATAAAAAAAATGTCAAATTTGCAGGTTTTACGTTTCATGGGTTACATAATTTAGTGCACCACCTGTTGGTGCCGTCACCATTTCCGGAGAAGGAAGAAATATTTCCCCATATCCTCTGTAGAGCCGTTTATCTTCCCTTTGAGGGTATTAGTGCCACCACCCCCTCAATCTAAACTTTTTCCGAAAAGTCGTACCGGCTCATAAGCCGACACCTTGGTGGTTTTTTATGAGATAGTTTATGGGGTGTGAAGGCAGGAGGATAAAGGGTCTATCCTTTCTCAAAGGTGACCGAAAAGGGAAGGCAAACAGGAGGCTAATTGGTAGTGTTTGGAGGGAAAAAATCTTGACATTTTTAAGTAAATGTCCTCAGGGTTTTGATATTTATGCTAAATCTGAAGAATTAATACATATATCATGCATCTAAAACTTTGTTGCCTGTGATTTATTTTCATAAAAAAAACCTGTAAGAAATATTTTTTAAGAAGCGTATTTTCTATTATCATGAAACTTTTGAAAAGTATGTTATGTATAAATAACACAGTCTCCGTGTATTTAATCCTAATAAACAAAACTAGCTTGTCGACGTATTTTTATGGATGAAAAAAGTTTTGTTCTCGTTTTGAGACTCTAATATAAGAAAGAAACGAACATATCTTAGCTTCACTATAGCTTTAACGTGTATTTTTACTAAAATGATGTGTCATTTTGCTACTTCTTTTTAACAAATATATTTAAATTTATGCGTCACATTTTCATGCCCTTTTTACTGAATTAAACTTTTGAAAATTTTCTGTGTTACGGGAGGAAAAAAAACTTTTTATGATTCATCACAGATTAGCGATAAAAGACTTCTTTCGCAAATTTCATGAGCCGATACGGTTTTTATCATCGGATGATGAGCAACATATCCGGTCATGTTTTTTACTGCTAATTTGTATGGAAACTTATTTGATTTTTTCTTCCCTGTCATCATTCAATTCTTCAGCGCATACTTTTCTATTTTACTTTACTGTGTGTTTAAAATATACGGTATTCCACAGATTTATGCCATAGGGTTGATAACTGGTTTGAAGTGATATTGATATTTACTATTTATCAGCATAATTTATGATATTTTTAAAGTATCACGTACAAATCAACGAGCATTTACCCTAATTCCAACTTGAATAAGCTCCGGAGTAGAAAAAAAAATTTAAGAGTCTCGTAATATTTTCATATCTGACGTACTAATTTTATCCTACAAATACTTATCTCTGTGTGTATATATATATATATATATATATATACACACACACACACACACACACACACACACACACACACATATATATATATATATATATATATATATATATATATATATATATATATATATATATATACATACATACATACATACATACATTCATTCATGAAGAACATCAAGTGAGGTTCACAAGTTGAAAAGGAAGAAATTAACACACACAGAAATTTAATAAACCGTAAAAGTATTAATGGATAGCTATTTATCCAATCAAGTTCATCAGCAACTGTAACCAGTATTCTTCTTTCACATGAAAGTATAATTACCATTGATAAAAACATATATGCAGATTATAAATGCGATTTTAGGGTCTTAATTTTATTTAACATTTTGCTTAGGAACCATAATTTTTTTAACTTCATCCTGCTTTAATAGTAGCTACATCAACAATAGAAATATTAATATTGAAATAAACTTTTGTTTAATTAGTCTGAAAGTCGTTGTTTTTAAATAAGAAATACATCTTGCCTATGTCATATAATCACCTATATGTAATTTATTTTTTTATTTTAAAATCCATAATGTTAAACTCGATAAAAGTTTGATCATATTCACAGATTATGAAATTTTTGGCTGTCGCCAAATCAATTGTAAATTGTGTTATTCAGCAACTTAGTGCCTTTGAAGAGAAGCAAAATCATGCAATTAAATATTTTTCAAGATATATTTATGTAACAATAACAATAAAGTGCAATTTTCCTGAAAATAAATTTGATGTGTTGTAATATATTTTATGTGGTATTTTATTGTCAAGTCTTTAACATGTATGTTTCCATGGAAATAACTTGTACATATAATATGATATTGTATACTTGAATCATTGGAATACATGAATGTAAATGTGTGTTGTTATTAGTAGATAGAAGCATTTAATGCATTCGAAGCTGTAAACAAATCATTGGTATTCTTGAACTTGAATAAAATGTTTATGATTAACTCTTTGTTTTCTCTCTGTTTATTCATATGTAAACTCTTTACAGTGATATGCGAAGGTATTTTGAATTTATTATAATGTCAAGCTACATTGCGGCAATTTTAATTTGATTATTAAATTTTTTTAATAAACTGGGAAAATACTGCATCAAAATATACATTTTCATTGCTGAGATCCACTGACTTTTTTTAATTTACATAAAAGTAAATAATTAAATGTAAAAGTATCCCGCTACGCCTTCTATAAATAGATTTAAGATTTCTTGAGATTTTTCCTGTGAGGTAGCGGTAAACTTCTGGTTTTTAACAGTGATGGACATGAGAAAATCTTTAACACTCAAAAGCACCAGAACACTTATCAGGTTGATGCATATGAAATGTCAGATTTTATGAGGAAAAATTAAAACTAGTCAGATTTTAGATAACAAATTTGCAGTAATTAAAATAATTTCAACCTGCTTTTGAATATACATCTGCCAACGACTGGCAAGACATAGATATTAAAAAAAAATCTGAGGTTTTAGACTTGATGAAGGTTTTGACGGTTTCTTTGATCTTCTCTTCGTTGAGAAAATGTTTTCTCTCTCTCTCTCTCTCTTAGAAGATATCTAGTTGTTGAAAAGAAACGATAATCTGTAGGAGGTCTGGTGAATATGGTGGATCCTGTAGAATTTCATAGTTTAAATCATTAAGTTTCAAAACTGTTCCTTTCGATGTATAAAGTCTTACATTATCGTGTAACATAATAGGTTCCTGCCATTTTAAAGGACCGGACGCTGTATTTTCAATTTATTGTGCATTTGTTGAATGTATGGCGATACGTAGCTGCCGTTATGTTTTCACCAGTGGGTAAGATGGAATAATCAATAATACCGGGTATACCACACAAAACTGTTGTAAGAATTTTCTGTGTATGGAGGCTTTAGAGCAGCCATACTCTACCTTTTTTTCTCTCAGGCCACGTACATATGTATGCTACGTTACGCGGGCAGTGTACACTAAACCTCATAGTATAATAATGTAAAAAATAAAATTCAAAACCGAAATGTATTCAAACTTTTATTTCAAAATGAGTGTGATTTTTTTTTTTATGTTGAGACAAACTTCTGACTATTTTAGACAAATCAGGTTTATAGTTGCTACAGGCTACTCTCAATAGGTCATGAAAGTAAGAATCAGTAAGCCGATTTCTATATACGTTCTTCGCATTTCATTTTGGAATTGGATGATTCACAAACATACGTTGATGTAGACAACGTGAGCAACAGGTGACACATTTTTGTATTTTTCAGGCATTCATTTCCAAAATCATATTTACAAAAGCCCCTGTCTGATAATGAGAGTGAGTGTTTCGGACTGCAAAGCGTGGAGGGCCGCAGTTTGAGTACCCCTGCTTTATAGCATGTTTTGGAACTTCCTCTTTGTCTAGCCATTGAGATGTTCTCCTACATTTGTTGTAAAGCTATTATTTCTTATCGAATGCGAGGAGCATGCATTTAATCGATCCAACTTGTTTCTCTCAGAGAGCTTATGGGATAACCCATGATCTATCGCATGAAAATACAGTCTGATAAAATGTAGATATTCAACATTCAACCTGTCTGCAAGTTTTCTAGAGGTTTTACGTTGATCTTCTACTACTCAAGTCTGCAAAACTCCTTCCGTTAATTACTATTTCCGGACTGAAATGATCCGGTTGAAGTGACTCATCCCCAGAATGAAAACTTCTGGAACCAGCGTTCATTTACAGTATCCTCCCCGTATGCTCATTTTATGATGCCAGTCGCGGCCCTTGAACAATCTTAAGTTTATATCCATATCGGATCACAATACGTATTTCTCTGGTACTCAACTAGAAGTTCATAAATAAAAATTAGGGGTAAGTAAATACTATATCAAAATAGGTTTTGCACTCGCGCAGCACAAAGACCAGCTGACTCCTAAATACAATAAATCTCTCTTTTTGTAGCAGAACTTTACACAATATCACTGTGTTCTCAAGGTATTGGGAAGCAAGAGAACTTTTAAGGTTCAGTTTCGCCATCTCATGTACATGTTTTAATCTTTGTACTGTCATTTTATCTTTTATATGTATTGGTATTTTGCCTTGCCATTGGAAATAAAAAAAAAACTTTACACAATATTGAGTATTATGCCAAACAAGTATAAAATCCTACATTCCATATACACAGATCTAATACTTCTGACAAGTTCAAATTGGATGCAGATTCAATGATATTATCAATTACGTTGAATTATTGAGAAGTTTTATTGACGGTTATTTTGGACTTATTCTAGTCATATATAAGCCATAAGAGATTTTTGAGCTACATTTTACTCTAACAATAGGGAACTCGGATACACATACATAAACATAAATATAAATTATATATATATATATATATATATTTTAAATATATGTATGCATACCTCATGTTAATCTGAGCTGTGCTAGTGTACAACTCAGTCCCCGAAATATCTCAATTCAGTGTTACGTACTTTTGCATCACTGTATGTTTAATTTCCATATCAATACGACACTACATTCACATACTGTTCAATTGAAATACTTGTTGATTTCGAGAGCATTTTAAATTTATTCGGCCCTTACACTTTATGGAACATCAGGTCCGTGGCAGTGATTCCTTTTAGCTAGCTTACAGCGATATCCTCGTATGTAGACAGAATTGTGGCTAATTGCTGCGTTCTCTCTGTGGCATGAATCGAGGTGTTGAAGACAACGCCGATCAAAGAAATATGTTGGGAAAATATGTCCATGGATTTCACCCAAGTAGCAAACTTAACACAACCTGAATTAAATGTCAATCTATCTAACAATCGGTTTTCATATATGCACATACAAATTCATTTTGAACACTTGTAAAAAGAACAATTTTTCATTAAAATCACACTCAAAATATTTTGATGATTATCCTTTATTTAAAAGACAGGAACCCATAACAAATAAGGTTTAAACATAGTTTTTACATCGTATTCGTGTAACTAGAAGACAATTTTGTCCTAGGTCATACATAGGATTTTTGTATGTAATTTTCGTGATTTTAAATTGTGCTTGTGACACACTAACTTTGTGCTGCCAATTTTTAACAGTGAGTATTAAATACTGCTAATTTAAGTCATCTCATACAATTACACCGATCTTGCTCCAATCAGTTAACACCACCTTAACTTTATTTCAGTCACCATGATTAAGCAAAGCGATGGCTGTCTGACTAGTATCTCAATTTTGTAAGTACTAGCTATTTGGGATATCTGTGTGTATGATACTTTTGTAGTCCAACTCAACAAGAAAGCATGACGACTGATCTATGGATGTTAGTTATTTAGCCTTTTATGCATTATTTGGATCTTTAGCATCCAAACTTGGTTAACCATTTTTCTAGATTCTAATTTTGCTGTTGTTGCCAGCATTTTAACTATTACGTGTTGAAATGGGGAAACTAAAAAACAAGAGTTTCAAACAATTTCACTGAGTCTTATAAGCTTAGGATAAAAATAGATTTAAAAAATGCTTATACGCTATGATAAAGCGTCGACATTAAATCACTACTCTTACTAATTTTAATATAGTTTGAAGTACAAGGTTGTAAATAACTTGTTAAAAAGGAGAAACATTGTTTTTTTGTGTGGATGAAACTGCGAATGAATTTTAACTGCCGTATACCATGCTGATTTTTTAAAAATTTTTTTGCAAAAATCGACTTTTAAAAAAGTAGATTTTTGCCAAAGTTTTAGATTAAAAAACTATTTTAAAGATGAATTCTGGCGAATTTATGTTTTTCAGAATACTGTGCAACGAGTGTCAAAATTGTTATGGAGTAAACGTTAGAGGTCTCTTTGCACATATGTTTGTCAATGATACTATGCAGATGATTGAAACAGCCGAACAAGAGCAGATAAAGACACATAAAATTTTGTAACAGTTTTCTCTCAGCCTGTCCTAACCGTTAACCTTTATATTTTTTGAAATATCCATTTAAGCAATCCTAATATGAAAGTCACACATTTAAATCATTTATAATAGTATTAATAATTTTCCTATTCATATAATTTTTATGGTGCAAATAACAAAGACGACTAAGAGCGGCAAAAATTTTAAAACCGATATTTTGTAATCACAAATGCTTTAGTTACTACTAAAAGATAAGAAAACAAGCAATTTAATTGCCTAATCGCAGTCTACTTGTTCATTTGACCTATTTAGCTCTCGATTAGCAGAACAGGAACGTAGTATTCGAATAATCAACCAAACTTCTGTTTATAAACACTGTAATTCTGAATGAACATATTTATATATATGAAAGTTTGAACTTAGATTTTATTAATGGTCTGATTTCAATCTATATTAGTGGTTAACTAAATTAATTCATTACCATTTCCATGAAATTTTGGAAAGAGAGGCAGTGTGCGTAAGACAAAGAGGGCTATACTGAAATAAAAATCCTATTAGTTTTCATAGGAGTTTTCTGCTTTAAGGTAGAGTTTTAATTTTTGAGATAATCCTTTAATTTTGGAATAACAGATAATTTCGCAGACACATAGTAAGTATAAAAGCAGTAGTTTAAAAATGTTTTCTATAATGTGCTTGACACTTCTATCGTCTTCGATATTTTGATGAAATTCAGCCATTGTTTTAAATCTGAAGCAGCGAGAACATGCAATGTAATTTTCTTAATTTTAGCCACATTCAATGACATTACATGTTATCTCAATTAATTCATACCTTCAATGTTAAGTCTATGAACGACAAATATAAAAAATTAGTCTTACTACATGTTAATGAGGTTACAAGTTTAAAACTTAGCTGTATACTAGGCGTGTCCAACCCACGGCCTCACAAGATCGTTAACTTGACAAGACCTATGTAAGACCCTAAGAACTCACAAATGTTGAAACCACTTCCATCGAATTAAACACTGACGCAATAATTTCACATAAACAAGATCAAATAACCCTCTGTTTTCTTCTTTATGTTGCCCTCTCTTTCTGATGTTACAATTAAAAATAAGAATAAATAATGGAAGTTTTGTTACTAAGTTGCATTAACTAAATTATATATTTTATATACCGCCCCAAACAATTTCTCTTCTCCTCAGTGCGGCCCATCAGGAAGCCAAAAGGATGAACCATGCTCTATATTCTCAAATCATGTAGAATTTCTGAATAGGATAATTTATGTTTGTTTAATATTAGAACATAAGATAAATTTTCTTTACCCGAAAAAAATATATTAACTAAATAAGTATTTAGAATTGTTAGAATTTTTGTTACAACTCATGGGGCTTTTACAATTTTTACTATTATCAAGTGGAAAGAAATTTATTTATTGGTTTAAGTTTCAACCTTTATTTTCCAGTGTTATTTTCCGTAAACAATCCATTTCTAAATATTTAAGTGAATCGTTACAAGAGAGTTAGTCTTCAAGTTGTCACAGTCTGTTTCCTAAATTTCAGTTTGGACGAATCGTATTGTTTCAAATGTGACTGTAACAAACAGTGGGTAGACGCAGAGAGACACGTCAGAATTTCTGTGCGACATCCTGTCAAAGTAAATTCCTCACTCAGCCTGTTTTCTTAATAGATCCCCCTCTTTAAAAGTTGCGGGCGTTTGAGTACAGCGCAAATTGTTTTTAGTGGCGCGCGGCCAGCTTTTCTCTCATTTTCAACTAACCGTTTTTCTCAAGTCCGAATGCACACCACCAAAGAGAATGACAAGCTACGTAGGTCATAAGGTTCGCTAAAAAAGACAGATCGCCAGTGGGGAGAAAAAATCAAAAACTGAGATGACAGCTTAAAAAATGAAATGATGGCTGTCTCTTTCATTAATCTAACTCGCGTTAACTCTGACTCCCTTCTCGACAGCCCGTGAGATACTGAAATGAAAGAATAACTAAAGAATCCTCGAATGAGAAGCTTGTGCATGTAGAGGCCTTTTTTTTCAAGAGAAAAAAAAATTGAAATTCTAAAACTGAAATACCACTAACCTGAGGATTTTTAATTGACATTATATTTCAAAGTCGTTTAATTGAATTATCGTATCGTAAAATTCTACAGATTATAGAAATAATGAAATTTACAGATATCTTATATCCTTGAATAAAAAGAAATTGAAAATCTCGAAAATTTACTACACAATTTTTGCACACTGATGAATTTGCTAAAATCATTAAACTCATAACTTATATTTTTCATGGAAATATTATAAAAATAACAAATAGTAATGAATTTTACTAATGTTAAAAATTAAACTTTTGCCATGTGTGGTATATTTTATAAACGAATGAAGATATCAGGAAATTAAATTGCTGTTTTAGGTTAAAATAAAATTATATAAAAGTCCTTCAGTAATTTGAATAAAGACTGAAATCCTATAGGTTTCTCTTGCAGTCAGATGTTTCCGTTCAAATATTTGAAGTTTATTGGTTGACATATTCGTACATCTGTCAAGTTAATTTTATAATTTATAATGAATTATACGCATTAAATGTATATTTTAATGTAAATTCAAGAGTTTCTTACCACCTTATATTAATGATTCCCGACTACTCCCTTATAAAATCTAGGCAAAGAATTTATATCAATAAAAATGTTTTTTTCGGATTTTTAAAAGCATTTTTCAATTATTTGGAAGGAAGTTAGGACTTATGCTTTAAATACAGACATTTTTTTTGTTTTTAAATTTCTTTCACAAAAGCTATCGCAGAAAGCATCTTACTAGCTAAGTAGAATATTTTGCAATATTTAGTACAATTGTATTGGCTGAGAATTTGATTTATTTAGAGTTTTATGGTACTTGTTTATTTTGATTACTGTGGTTATTTGTTTGATTATTGTATTTATCGTGGTTATTTATTGTAGTGATCAACTAAAAACCTACCTGAATAAATCTTTTTGGTTGTTTGCTTTCAACCAAAAAACCAAAAAGATTTATTCAGATAGGTTTTTAGTTGATCGCTACAATAATCGAAATAAAAAAGTACCATAAAATTTTTTTTAGTAAAAATATGTTCCTTTAAAGAATGAAAATAGGCATAAAATCTTTAATAGCAATTAAAAACAATTAAACTTTACTGTATGAAATTAACCTTAAACAAACTATTATTAGGGTTTCACCTAACAGTAAACTTATGTTTGATACAACCTTTTGGCTATATTCTTTCGGGCTATACTTTCATTATTACATTGAGAAAATGTTTGAACTATTTCTAATTCTTTACACCCCCTTTTCTGTACATCAGAAATTTTAGAAGGTGAGATAATTTGGAAAATTTTTACTTTAGTACAATTAATATAAATTAAGAAATTTTAACGGACATTTTATTGTGTAGGATAAACAATAGATTCATAATGTTGGATAATTTCGCTTATTCTCCTAAAGTAACAGGCCGTGTAAGTTGAATTTCTTGTTCTATTTTTAAACATGTAGCGAATTAGACATGTAGCGAAAGACTTGCTGTAAAGCGCTGTTGACAGCTCTCATATAATTAAGCTCTCGGAGCTACCGAATCAGCTAGTTAGATAAGTAAGATATTTACACCCTGGTTTCACTTTGTAAATAAGTTACAGGCTTTAAGCCCAAATTCTTGCTATCCGAACGAGTACATTCTGTTTACTGTTCCCGAGAGCTACGAACTGAAAATAAATAAACCCTATCGTTTCCTTTACGACTTATCTGGATCACTGTAGCAGAAGCAGCTCTATACCTATCTAAACATGTTCTCTTAATAAGAAATTCTAACCCGAGTCTTATCAGCATGTGCGTCGAGTTACAATTTATTATAGCTTCGAAGATAGTTAAAGGTTTTAAGTAGGAAAAATTTTGGGTTATAAAACGATTTTAGGAACTCCAGTTGTTTGGTTTAAAGAGTTGTTTTCTTTTTTTTTTTTTTTTTGGGGGGGGGGGGGTCATGTATCTCTAGTTCTGTACTTAAAAAATACTATGATAGGAATGAAGTCATTGACTTATTTTATTGAAGTCTACTTTAGAAATTTTGTTCATTCATGTACTTGACAAGATTGAATAAAATGAACACATTTACCTAGTTGCTTTGCGAGTTGGAGGTTCAGTTAAAAGAGATGTTAAATGCTTATTTCTAGCAGTTTTGTTCGATTTACCTTTAAACATAACTTGTCATAACATTAATTACATTTTTTACAGCATTACTTATTTCAATTAGATATTCAAGAATTCGTCTGTCTCTAACAGTTTTACACCTGAAATCAAACATGAAATCAGTGCTCAAATTTTAGAAATTGAAACTATATGAGTAAACAAATATTCCTATTTTCACTTCCCTTAGACCTCTTGAATATCGTTTTCAGTTTTATATATTCTATTTTGGAATTTACTCTTTATTCTGTGCATCATTATATATTTTTATATCAATTTACAGAAGAGGTAAAATCTTATTTAATTGAAAGAAATAGTCGTCTGAACACATTTTGTTTAATCTAGCTTTAACTAAAATTTTGTATTTATTTCAACTAGACTATTCTGTCGAATGAACAAAGTTCTCTATCTTTATAAATATTAACCAAATTATTACTTTGCAGGCATATTAACCAAATGGTAGAAACTTTGAGGATCTTAGTAAAGTTTTTGTAAGCGTAACAAAATTTATTTGCATATGCAACAAAGGAAGTATTTGTACTTTGCATGGAACCCATTTTAACCAGATCAAAAGAACTTTCTTAGATTGACGAAATGTATAACTACGGTCAAAAAGTCATAGGGTCTATTCAGTTATGCTACTAACAGGATGTAATAAGTATCGAAAGGAAGTACAAAATTTTTATATATCTATACGGAATATTTCTATTTCTATTTTCCTTAATTGTTGCTTCATGCAGAAGTTAAAGGAATTCAGCATCTTTAAATATAATGCAATGTGCGTGTCTAAAATACAAACTCTACCCTCTTAACAATAAGAAGTCGCTGACAGGGTTGCGAAGAAGACGTCAAAACAGACAAGTCTTCTTGACAGGCTCTTTTCAACTACCAGCCTTTTTCAACTGCGGGGTTTTCAAACAAAAATATAAAAATACTTGACAGTTATATTTTAGTTGCTGAAAATATGTGTTGCTGAAAATACTGTGACTTTCCATCATTTCTAAAAAGTCTTAATTTGTACATCAGGGTACACATTGTAACTACTTGTACACGGGAAATAGACAGTTCTCGCACATACTCTACTGATAGTAGAACTAATGACCTTGTAAATGGAGTACATTGATTTTTTAAAAAGGAAATTTCTTTTTATAAATTTTATTAACAATAAGAAATATAGTTATTAAAACCTTTTGCTCTCTTCTATGCTTTTTTCTATCACTCCTAATTTTTATACAATTACAAAACGTGCGTCTCATGGTTTTTCGCTTTTTTAAATGGCAGTCTCTTATTTTTAATTTCAAATCTTCGAGATTTGAGAAAAATACTGATATAAAATATTTTCTGTATTTATTTACCAACGTTTCAGGAACTCTGAGCACGTAATGAACTGTTATTAGCGCTATGTACAATGCCACTAAAAGTTAAATGCAACTTTGAATCGTTGAGTGTAAACCTATTCAGTGTGTTAATAGTCTACTGAAGTGGCCCTGAAACTTTGGTCAACGGATCCCTTGGGGCCAACGATAATGAGTTTATGATTTAACAAGAATCTTTTATGGGTTTAATTACAGGCCAGTTATGTTACAAAACGTATGGATAAAATGAAATAATCAATACATATACGCTGGAAATATTTACTAGGCTGTTCAATTCCAATCAAAAACCACTGTTTTGCTTCCTAGCAAAACAGTCAGTCTCATAGATATCAAGTCGGTTTTGAGAGAGCAATATTAATTCACAGTTGTCAGAAATATTGATTATTTACATTTTATGAAAAAAGGAAATAAATAATGCTTTGAGCTTTTTCAGATAAATAGGAACCTAGTTATCAGAAAAAGCCCTCATTTTAAAGTCCTATTTTTATGTGAACGGCTGTTATCCATCTGGCTACATCGGCATCTTAAACAACGGAACTGATAAAACGTGGGATATAATACGAAAATCAAATGCGAAATACTGATTTATCG
Source organism: Dolomedes plantarius (assembly GCA_907164885.2). Taxonomy (NCBI): domain Eukaryota; kingdom Metazoa; phylum Arthropoda; class Arachnida; order Araneae; family Dolomedidae; genus Dolomedes; species Dolomedes plantarius. The sequence goes on along the minus strand of OU015494.1, from coordinate 137,400,327 downwards.
AATACGGAGGAAAAATATCAGTTACTGAACAGCCAAGTATTTTGTATATTCATATAAACTTATGTGACATTTTTAAATAACAGATTTCATTAACATTTCTGTATTGAGATTATATAAAACGTACAGTAATCTTTCAATAAAAATAAATGCTAAGATCAAAAACAAATTGTTTATTATTTTACAATTAATTAATGACTGAATGATAACCAACAACTTAAAAGAGGAAAGCCCAAGAAAATATTTCTTCTACAAATGGAGTACTGAGAGATGATTTGATAGTTTTGGGCTCACTCGTATACTGCTGTGTACTTTGATTGCAATTTGATTTTGTTGTTACGTATGTGATGACAAAAATTTATTTAATTTCATACTTTTTTTTGTAATTTCCCCGAAGTTCATTTTCAACTAAATGTAAGAATTTTTGGAAATTTTCGAGTTGTTTTAGAGTGATAGCAAGCAAAATTTTTGTAAAAATTAATCACACCTCTTCCCATCAAGTCAAGTGTGGCATATGGAGACCCTTGTGTTCCAAAGTTCAACATACCAACCAACTCAGTGGCGAAAATACATCAACTACAACAGGGCCTATGGGCTCAATACAAAGGGAGAAGAGCAGAAATAACATCAATATATTTTAAAGTTGTTATACATTTTCAAAATTGGCAAAATAGCCTTAAAGATTTACAAAATTTAGCAATGCATAACAGTCACGCGAATTTTTTTTAACTCTGAATATTGAATGCAGGACTAAAGTTCCACAAATAGAGTATAAACATTATTGTAGTAGGAGCGCAAAAAATATTATTGCTACATTTAAGCTTAAAGTTTAGCTGTTGGAAATAATTTTAAAGCAGGATTACGTTCCTCCATAATGGTCCTCCAGAAAGCAAAATTTCAGACGCTAAAACCATTTGTCGTCGCGAGTTAAATTTTTGGCAACGCGCCAAACCCAGTCTATATCGCTTGGGCAAGCAGTAAACAGTTAAACAGAAAAGCACCAAAATGCGTCAAAATTTTGACTGACTGACACACACACACACACACACACACACACACACATATATATATATATATATATATATATATATATATATATATATATATATATATATATATATAAACATACAAAAGAGGTAAGCAACGATAAGTGATACTACGTTAATAACCCGCGGTAGTTTCCTTAGAAAAGACTACCTGAAATTTTTTTTTACACAGCATTTTTACGTTTTAAAAACAAAACAAATCAAATAGAAATGCGTGTTTTTCCTTTTGTCTATGTTTGTACGCCGGGTATACTTCATTTTTATTTTAAATCCTCAAGCAGAAAGGGGCCCGAAGCTGGAGCTCTGCTAGTCACAGCCCCAACCTTCTCAACTAACCTACCAACCCTTTAGCACCTCATGGTATGAGATGTCATATTACCTCTGAAATGGGAAGAAACCACGAGGGAGGTGGAGTTGTTTAAAGTTACCCTCACCCTAACCCCGTCAACAGAACCGTAGATCACAGGGAAGAGCTCCTCTTGTATCTCCTTAGAGTGCATCATTCCCGATACTCTTTCTCGAAGTATCGTCTTCTCCGAATGGCAAGAGCACAAACATCTCGATTACTTGTAAGAGAGTAAAAATTAAGAGTTTGTATGTAGTATTTTATTTTCTCGACATCGATGGCAGAATCAACGAGGGCAATACGAAGCATGATACCGTTATCCACTATTTGTTTAACCCTTCAGTGGGAGCGCCAATTTTTGGAACACCAGCAGGCGCGCGTGGCACAAAGTGCAACGTCTCTTTCAACCTTGATTATTCCTTTTGTAATAAACTTTTTTCTTTTGAAATTGAAAATAATAATTCTGCGTTTTATGACAAGATATGAAATGTTCATAATATTGAGATATATTTATAATTAAAGGTCAAAGAATGTAGATACAATCGCCTTATTTCAAAATTGTCCGGTTTATTGGATCTAAGGACAAGTTGCGAATGGAATTCCTACTATGTCCAAAATCCTAAAAAAAACAATGAGATTGTCCATCTTCATGCTATTTGGGATACCGTGTAATAGCTGCACATTGGATCGACTCCATCAATTCCTGCTTTTGTCGTATTGTCATCCAGTATAATCACTCGTTTACCACGGTTAAATCACGACTAACAATGAATGGAAAGGAATACAAGGGTCAGAAAATCAGACCTGCATCAGCAAGGGTGTATCTATAAACAGAAACTGCTTAGAACATTCAAACCTTACATGTAAAAACAAACGATACAAAATTACGAAAATGTTGCACTTTATACACAGGCGCCCCCGCTGAAGCGTTAAACTGTAGGTCCCGGTCTAATTAGCCCTCGTGTAGCAAAAAGTGGACTGTAGCGCTCCAAACCAAACCATTATTTTGTATATAATTTGATGACGACATTATGTATATAAATTTATGATGTTCAGTAGTAACCAGTGAGTTTTTTAACTCTGTCATTAATGACTGTTTGAATTTCCCAAAATGCCTTTACCTACTCTGAAACTTGGAATGTTTCCATTTGGACTGGCCAAAAAATTTCTGCCGTATCTTAAATTTTCCTTTCTTTTGGTCACTGAGATATTGGACAGACCCTATTCTTTAAATCACTTAATTCTCCCGTGCAGATGGGTGTTTTGAGTTATACCTTGTTGTTTCCAATCCCCTTGGTGTAGGAAAGCCTACACCAAGGCCAAAGGACCTAGGTCCTTTGGCGGTAGACGGGCGCGCCCTTTGAATGGTTAAGGAAGTCATTGCAAGCTGTTAAAGGTGTAACGATTGTGTGGCGATGCAATGAAGTATAAAATTCTCATCAGTTGCTGGATGATATCCTGGTTACTCAGCACAGATAAAAACGGCTTAGTACAGAATTAGATTGGTGAGCCATATAAATTGGCTTTTCACAATGTATGTAATTCTTATTCAAAAACTACTTTATGATGGATGAAAAATTGAAATACCAAACATTTCATACAGAGCAAGTAATTGCGGGAAAATTATGCTATTCTACAAAACATTCTTAGGGGACAGAGAAGGACCTGAGAATAAAAGCAGAGCTCATTCTACTCAGAAAATAAAAAAAAATCCTAAAATATGCAATTATGCAAAATATTTAAAGCTGGTTTGAGACTAACTAATGCGGCCCTTCGCCCTAAACTAATATCAAACGCTATGCAGATCATATAAGACGCTTTAATCTTGAGCTAATATGATTTTTGTAAGAGTTTATTGCATATTCAGTCTCTTTGTCCATAAAATATAGATATACAAACTGAGTATATTTAAAGCTCTGTATTTTACTGATTGACACATTATAAGCTTTTCTCAATATTATGATATTTTTTTGTTCTCTCTACTGTGAAGTTTCTACATTTAACATCATTATTAAAGACTGCCTTAAAAGGTGAAACGGATAACATTTGCTTGGATGTATCATATTACTCGATTAGCAATAATAATAACTAAGAGAAAGATTAAATAGTGATGTTATTTTTGAAAAAAATCATAAATTTTGAATAGAGCTAATTATAAGCTCCAGTTGTCATACTCTTATCTTTCGAAAATTGGTTAATTACTGTAGTTGTAATTACCTCTTTAACATTTCACTTTTTTTCTTTTTTCGGCTGTAGAAATATGCGCGAGTTTCGTTTAATATCCTCATTAGAACTAAGGCTCGGTCTCGCTCTGTCAACATTTTCTCATGACAAGTTTCAGTTGCATCTCTTTTTTTAAATCTAGACCTCTTTTTTTTGTTACAGCAGTCTTCTAGTGTTAAACAAAAAATGAGTTATTTTAACTTTTCTTGACCCTTCATTTTTTGGTCGCGAAACACACACACAGCGAGAAGAGGTCGAGAAGCTTTATGACGGAAATTGATAAGTTAGAATGCAGCGTGAAAAATCAGAATTAAATTTTTTTTTACATCTGCTAGACTGATATCACGCGCAAAAAATGTACGCGATTTAACGTGGAGATGTGATAATTAATTAAGCGAATCAAATATAATAATTAATCTCTCTGAAGTAGGTTTAAAAATATGTTACTATTTATATATTTCAGAGCAATGCATATATATTTGAAAAAATCCAATATAAAAAAAGGAGAAAAAAAAATCCTATTTTTATCAGCCGTACAGATATGCACAGATATTAGGAAATGCACAGATATTTTTTGGAGATGGCAAAACTGAAAATAAATCAAATTGCTTAGCGTGTCTTTAATAAAAAACTTAAATTGGGAAGTTTAATTAATTGACTTTAATAAAATCTACCAAAAATAAAGATAAAAATTACTCAAACAAGTTCAGAAAATACGGTATAAATACATTAAAAAATAGTATAAAAATGCAAGTTAGTCATATTTTGATTCAAATTCAGCTGTGATTATTAGAAACTAAGTGTCCCTCTATTTTCAAACATTAATTTATTTATTTTCACAACGAATATGTGGCGAGATGATTTGACTAAAGTGGGCAAATAATTTTGTGCTTTTTAATTGAAGAGTTTGTCTCATTCGTTGAAACCACAAATATTTTTCAAATTTATAGACCTTGAAATAAAAGAAAAACATGCCAAAACATAAAAAAATAACAGGTAGATTAAAAAAATATATATTTATGGCTTTAGATTCATACAGAAATAAATTCAGTGCACAATTATGTTTATATAAACTAAAGAGCCAAAAGAAAAGAACAACAACAAAAAAAAAAAACACTGGTACACATGCCTAGTATCGTGTAGGGGCCCCTTCAAGCACGCAGAAGTGCCGGAACATGACGTGACATGGACTCGACTAATGTTTGAAGGTATCATGGAGGCAATCCACACCATGAATCCTGCAGGGCAGTCCACAAATCCATAGGAGTGCAAGGAGGTGGAGATCTCTTCTGAACATCATGTTGCAAGGCATCCCAGATATCCCCAATAATGTCACATGTGAGGCAAGAAATTCGAGTTAGTTTTTATATCATAGGAAAACAGTTCATATCTGAAATGCCTGAAGATTTCTATTGAAATTCATTCGCTAGCACCACTGAGCCTGCTGGGTTTGCGAATCCATTGGCTGAACCGGACCCCGGGGAATTATTTTACTTATCACTGTATTAGATAAAGGCCTCCAAATTTACAGGAAAACCCTCAGAAAACATCTATGATTCAGTGAGATTACGTCCTCCTCTCTTCGTCCAGAATACCTAGACACCTACGTGAAGATCTCTTCGTTTTCATTTGGTAACGATGACTACGAAAGAAAAGAAAATACAAAAAATTAATTTTCAACTAAAAATTCCAAATTTTCAAGAAATGTGCGAAAATATTAGAGAACAAAAATATTTTCTCTCTGGGTATGAAATATTAGCGCAGATTAGCGTTGTTTAAGACTAACTTTATAAAACAGATATTCTAAACCATTATCTCTATTTTGTTCTCATAAAACGGTTTGACATAAGCACGTAAAATTTAAAACTATTATTTGAGAGTTCGTACGTCTTCTTTTCTCCCTTTTTTGGTTTAAATACTTTTTTTCGTATGAAATTAAAAAAAAATGCTAATACTGTTGTGATTATATAATTTAATTAAAGGTCCGAACAGAGTAAGAGTATTTGATATTACATATAACTTATGAAAGATCTTTTATTTTAATTTAGTAACTGGTATTTGTTCATTTAAGTAATATTTCATGGCTAATCCATCATTTTAACAAGTTAATGTAGCAATCAGGAAACAGAATTTTTCTTTTGAAAATAGAACTGTTTTTTTTTTCAACAAGGAAGTTTATGCATCACAGACCACTTGTGTTTTTCAGTTAGAAAATTTTTAAACTTCAATTTTCAAATAATATTTTTTTGTAACACAAAAATAGTGCAGTTATGCGCTGATTGCATAAAATGCTTTGAAATCTTAACATTTTTGTACTAAACGGCAGAAAATATACAAAGTTTCTATATCTTTGAATTTTAATAGATAAAAATAAGATTTTGAAAACTATAGAGAATTTGCAAATTCTGTAAATTAAATGAAAACTGTTTGTTATTTCTTTTCAATTTTTTGCTTTACTTTATAAAAAAAAGTCTTCATACTTCAGTGAATTTCTGTTTCCAGACGCTATTGAATAGAAAAAGGTAACCTTTTTTACTGGCTTGCAGAACACTTCACAGAGATCTGACAAAGATTCATGTCAAGTCATAAAAATAAGCAACGACAGAGTGCAACAACAATGTGCAGAGAAGTAAATAAATTTCCGCAAACAGGTTAAATTTTTAAAAAAATTTTTACATTTATAATATTTATTCCTTTAACGAAGCTCTTTTATGCATACAAAAAAATCGACTTATGAAAGAGAACTAAATTTCAATACGAATATTTTGAGAAAGACTTGATGAATCAATAAAAAAAATAACTTTGTCATTTATTCGAGAAGCACAAAATAATAGAAAAATCAGCGAACATTTGTTGATAACACAATAACATAAAATGAAAGAAAATTTTTTTTCCAAACATTTTTTTTCTTTTATGCTGTTTAAAAAAGAATGTATCAGAAACATAACTACAAATGTATGAATATTTTCTACGAGTAGTTCTACAAAATATGATATACTTGGAAAAAAATTTTGTTGGAAAAATTAACATATTTCGCTTAAGCATCTCATTTTTCGTACTTCTCAAAGTTTTAAATTCTTGGTCAAATGACAATCTTTTATGACATTTATGAAAGCCTAAGATCTTTTCTTTCAAATCATATCTACCGCATATGCTCTTAACTCTTTGATATGTAACGAATTTCTTAACTAGGACTCTGAACATAGTCAACTGAACATATATATATATATATATATATATATATATATATATATATGTATGTATGTATGTGTATATATATATATATATATATATATATATATATATATATGTATGTATGTGTATATATATATATATATATATATATATGTATGTATGTATGTATGTATGTATATA
>OU015494.1:137138340-137388340 GCA_907164885.2 Dolomedes plantarius | reverse complement strand
TCTTCATGCATCAATCTCATAGAAGTCCGTTGTAAAAAAATTGCAATATAAAACTATTTAAACTTTAGATTGCCACCCACATCATATAGTGGTTAGCGTTCTGAGCTTCCACGCAGTGGGCTTGGGATCAAATCCCGAATAAGGCTAGGTTGTTACCGTGTTGTCTCCTCATAGGGATCAATGCTGGCTCACCTAATTGGAAACCCCCCCCCCCAATAAAATAGCTAGCAAGACGCGGTAAATAACAAAAAGGCGAATGTCTCACCTCCGCATTAGAAAAAAAAAGAAGAAAACTGTAGATACTAAAAAATATCACTTTTCTCGTTTTGCAGAGGAAATTTCTAAGTTTAGAAATATTTCAAGAAAATTGTTCATTCGCTCTAGAGGTAGTGCAAGCTTGACCACAGATATCTCTAAAAGTATGAAAATCTGTTACTTACACCTTTTACTTTTAGCAAAAAAGGACTCACTCAAATCATAGTCACTATGACTAACATAAGCCAGGACAGGGAGCAAAGTCCGTGCTGCTAAAATCTCAATATCCTCTCCCGACGATATGGAAGATGAGTTATTTTAAATGACTTTCTTTGTGAGTTTTTAATATATAACTATTATCGGTCATTGGTTTTATTTAAAAGAATTTTGTAACTAATTCAAAAGAATTTTCTCATAAAATCTTCTATAACGTGAGAGCCTCTAGCTATAGTTTTTGATTCATATTGTATCAAAGACCTAGCCGATATGAGTCTGTCCAGTCAGCAAAATCAGCAGCTCGATTAACCGATCGAAATTTACCATCATTCCTCACTAGGCCATGAATATTGTGAATGATATCTATATAAACAAAATTAATCGAAAAAAAATCCCTTAAAAATTTTAATTTATACTCTACATAATTAAAGGTATCCGAACACGTTGGTATACCGCTTCTATAACGGAAAAGATATTTGTAGTGTGAAAATCCCCCTTTTGCTGCTGAGATAGTCTTTCCTCTACTGGGAGCACATCTGCTAAATTTTGAACCTATGCTGAAGGATTTTTTCCCCATTCCATCAAAGACGCACTTGCGTGTTGAATCCCTGACGATGGATACCGGAGACTAAATCGAAGTCATCTCTCTAGTTTGTCCCATAAGTATTCGATAAGACTAAGAACAGAAATGTGAGAAAGCTATAAACACCCCTGAACTTTTATGCCTCCTTTACCAAACTTGACATGTGTCAAACAATGCATTCGGTTTAAACAAAGCTTACTTGACATTCCCCCTTTCCTCCGAGCGTATGGATTGAACTACTAGTCGGTTTCGTCACTCATTCGTCTCTCATGAAACACTTTGTCATTGCTCACGGTTTCATTGACAATGAGCCTTGCACCAATCTATTGCAAGCTTGGTTGCAATTGATGCTTGGTTTTGATGATGTGGATTATTGGCTTCTGGGTTGCTCGCCTGTTGAACTCCGTAACTCGCGACAAAGAGTTCGCTGTGCTAATTTTACAACCCCGTGTGCCTAGAACAGGCCTGCAAAACTCGAAAGCAAAAAATATTTTATCTAACAAAAAATAAATGACCGATTATTTTAAAAATTAAATGAATATTAATATTCATTGTTCATATATTCCTTTCGTAATATTACAAATCTAAAAATATTATTCCGCATTTTTAGATTTATAATATTGCGCTTTTTTAGAAAAGGCTTCACAAGTCGTATGTTATGCAGGTTTGGCCTAGAAAGTCTGTTAAATTTTTTTCCACGGAGCACGTACAATTGATTGCCTAATTCCATTCACTTCAGCACTTAGCTGTTTCTCTGTCATCTTGTGTGGTGTACGAGTTCCGGATTACGGGGTTGTAGCTCCTATAGGCTCTGCTCAGTGTCTCTGACAGTGGATAAGGCTAACTGCAATGTAGGGGTGAAAAATTAAAATACGAGGGCTGGAACTTTAATAGTGACAACACTGTTACAGAGCCCCCTCGCAGCAGAACCCAGGAAAGTAGCTTATACCATACGTACCTCACTTACCGGCCTTACCTCAGAGCGAGTGTTCTCTCCCCACAAACATCCTACGCATGCACAGTGACAGGATGAACACAGTCATGTTTTAGTTACCGGTCTATTGTAGGAAATAATTTGTTGCATCGTACTGATGGAAGAGAAATGCTTGTGTGCACACTGTGTCTGATGTGTTTGTTCGCTGGGGCTGGAAAGTGCTCTACAGTCCCCCATATTCCCCGGACTTAAGTGACTTTGATCTCATCCCCAAGATGAAGTAACCGCTACGTGGATTCCACCAGAGATTCTGCAGGTTGTAGACCGCTCCATTCGAAGGATCAACAGATCAGATACTGCAGATTCAAGAAAGTTAGCAACAGTCGTTAAACAATGCTGGTTACTACTTTGAAGGGCTATAAAAGTTTCACCCCTGTATCTCTTCTGTATACTTTGTACATACCTAGTTGCCACTATTAAAGTTTCATCCTATGTAGATAAAATATTTAGTTCAGTGTTTACCTATTTTATACTGAATTTCCTGTTATTTTTTTTTTAATATCTATCCCTTTTAATTAGCTTTGGTGCTTTTATTTTCTATTTATTCCAAAATGTTACGAATTTAAGGGACCGATTTGCTGCAAATGTATCACCAATGACTTGCCTTCGTTCGACGTTACTTCGCTCTAAGTATACACGTGCCATTCTTCTAATATTGCTTTCGTATGAGGTTGCTAAACTAACCTGCGTTCGTCTCTCTGAACAAGTGGTGTGACATACAAGAGAAAATTCGTTAATATACTCAGGTGTCGGAAAACTTAAGCTAACGTAGAGCACGCCAGGATGATTCTGTAAATATGACATGATTTTGAACAATATGGATTGCATCTTAAAAAAGATTGACATGGTTGCTTAAATGCTTGAAATGTTTGGAAAAGAATTTTAATCGTAACATGAAAGTCATAGGGCCTGTTCACATAAGAGTCCGGTAGTGGAAGGGTAAAAGGAAAGATGGCGCTGAGACGGAAATAAACCAATCATAGGCGTTAAAAATTTCATTGTTAATCGTTTGGAGGTTTGTCATTGGTTAAATATATTTCAATACTTTAACGATTCTGTAACAGACCCTACGGGCCTGTTCACGTAGGAGTCCGTTGCGTTGCGTTAAGGAAAAGATGACGTTGAGACGAAAATAAACCAATCATAGGTCTCCAAACGATTAGCAATGAAATTTTTAACGCCTATGATTGGTTTATTTTCGTTTCAACGTCATCTTTCCCTTAACGCTACGCAACGGACTCCTATGTGAACAGGCCCTAAATCTCAGTACATTTCTGTTCTTAAGGTAAACAAGAACTAAGAAAAAATGAAGAAATATTATTGGATGTGAAATCAGAACTTATGAAAAACGTAATGTATTAGCCATTCATCCGTAATCCAGAAGGTACCGTTAGATTATGAGAATTAGGGCCTGTTCACATAGGAGTCCGTTGCGTTGCGTTAAGGGAAAGATGACGTTTAGACGAAAATAAACAAATCATATGCCTCCAAACGATTAGCATTGAAATTTTTAACGCCTATGATTGGTTTATTTTCGTCTCAACGTCATCTTTTCCTTAACGCAACGCAACGGACTTCTATGTGAACAGGCCCTTAGGTAAAACATATCCGTTAAATTAAGTACAAATATATATATATATATATATATATATATATATATATATATATATAAAAGACAAAATTGCTGTCTAAAACTTATTTAATACTTATCTTTTCTTGTTTTTAGTTCCTGGCTGCAAGTAGTTTTAGAGCTTATAATGGTTTTTCACTTTCTACTTTGTCTTATTTATTTTCTTTCAATAATAGTGCAGCATTCAGCGCCTTACTTGAAAGTAATTTGTTTTAATGTCCTATACTAATAATGTTCTTTGTTAATTTAAATTTATGTTTTGGCTTTTCAGCCTTTTCTCTATAGTTTGATCACAAACACATCTTTGTTAATTTAATTTATATATATATATATATATATATATATATATATATATATATATATATATATATATATATATATATATATAAAACTTGGCATATCCGTTTGATCAGTGGCACACCCAGGGGGGGGGGGCAAGGGGCCCTGCCCCCCAAAGAAATAGAAATTGCATTATGAATATTGATTTTGCATTATAAATATTTTTATGCGTTCATCTCTCCCCCCTCCCCCCAAGAAATCCTGGGTGCGCCACGGCGTTTGATAGTATGAATGTTAACTAAAAACTTACCATAAGTTCAATAACGGTTGATGAATAATTAATTCACTTGATCACAGAATTTCAGTCATTCCCTTTAGAAAACAAATTTGCAACTGTAATCGGAACTTCGACTGATTCAACAGAGCAAAGTACTCTCTTGCACATGGAGTTCTGTGCTTTGTTTTTTTCAACTCGTGTTTAAGTCTTTTTACTCCTTGGCTCCCTCCGTTTTCGCGTATCAGCCCATGATTCACCGAAGTCTGATCGCTATGCAGCAATTCCTGTATACGCAGACGAAGGTTAATTTCCCAAGTTCGGTGAAATGCCATTGTTGTGGCCCAGGGCGCTGGACGGACAGTACATCAACTCGTGCGTAAAGGGTTCAACTGTTATTCACGTGAAGCATCGGTATTTAAAGTACTTCGCATTTTTGTAAATTTTACCGACAATATTTCCAAAGCTGTAAGTGAGATGAAGATACCAGAGGTAAGTTTATGAGTAATATAAAGAAGATAAAATATTTCTGAATTGTATATTTTGAATGGCACGAGGAGTAGGTTATTAAAGAGGTGATATTATAAACTTGTTTGATAGAAATATTACCATTAGATTTTAAATAATTTTAATTTTTATTTATTTTCTTCCTCAGAGTTAATTTATTTCACAAAATGGTTTCAAGATCTTAGGGGATTTCAAGCAAATTAAACTTTGAAGTAATTTACTTAATGATTATGAATCCCGATCGATCTAACAGCATTTTTGTTTTTGCAGAACATCATGTATCCTTGCGTATAGCTTCAAAGGGCGTAAACTTGCCCAGAATTCATCATAGAAAATTTTCCTGAATTCAAAAGTTTATTTACATCATATAACGATCAAATAAAACAAATCTTGTTGATGAATATATATATATATATATATATATATATATATATATATATATATATATATATATATATATATATATATATATATATATATAAAATTAGGTACGTCTTTTTAGTTTTTTTTTGTTGTTTAATCCATACTACAATGTGTAGGGCTTTATTCAAAATAATGCGTTTAACGAATATCAATATTTCTCTCAAAACTGATTTAAAGCTTCATATGTACAACGTATGGGCCTGCATATACTAAGAGGCGGCGACATTTTTTATAACTCTTCAAAAGTCGTCGACCAAGGTATCCGACTACCTTTAAAACATCGATTTTGACGAAAATTCCGAAATTGTTTTTAATTCCCTTTGTTTAAAGATTGTAAATAATATGTTTCTAAATCTGCTTTTGTTTTTTCGGTGCGATCATTAGAAATGAAATTAGGTTGATTTAAAGATCAACAGTAGCTATGAATTTCAATACAAGTTGAAAACTTCAATCGTGTTTTCTGAAGAACTAATTTTTCATCAAAAGTGTAAACGACCCTTATGATAACTCAAAATCTAACCATGATATTTCTATGAAATTTTTCACGTATGTTTTCCATAATACTAAGAATGTAATGGACTACAGATTTAGTTCTAAGTATATTATTTCTTGATTTATAGCTGCATTTATAAAAAAAATCTCATGAAAAATGAATAAAATTTCACATGTAATTACTTATAATGACCAGTATTATTATTATTATTATTATTATTATTATTATTATTATTATTATTATTATTATTATTATTATTATTATTTATATTTTTTTATTTATGTATTATTATTATTATTTATATTTTTTTTTATTTATTTATTATTATTATTATTTATATTTTTTTTATTTATTTATTATTATTATTATTATTTTTTTTTATTTTTTTTTATTTATTTTTTTCTATTTTTATTTATTTATTTTTATTTTTAAGATTTCAAGATCTCAATTAGCTTTTATGTCATTATACTCAAGAGGTACTTACGTACATGTGACAAAAAGAAATCAATGTTATATGCGTAATTTCTTTTTTTAGAGCTAGAGCTTTTTTTTTGTAAAAATTTGCTAAATTTCGACCTTAAATCACCAATTTTTTAAAAAGTTTCATAGCTATGGCCTATTTTTTCATCATTTTCATATTTTGGTGTTATATCCCTTCGAAACATAATACAGAAATTTACGCAAGTACAGTATTTGAAAAAAATGGCTTTGAAGGTAGTCGGATATAACGAAGTCAATGAAATAATCTAAAAGTTACTTTCAAAATAAGTGCGATGGAATGTATAGCAAACATAATATTCAACATAAAAAATAAAATTCGACAAAAAGAATTAACATGTATTGTTCAACAGTTTTTATTTAAAATAGTATTTAAAGTTTGAAATTTAAGTCTGTTATAGGGCAAATACGTATAAGCCCATTTACTTTTGAGAGGATCTTGGAGGTTCTTGGTTGACGAGCAAGAAAGTCGATCGCAGCAGTTGACAAGGTTGCCCCTATTGTAACGACACACAATTTTCTGTAATAAAGTAGCACATTAACATTGCCTGCAACGAAAAATACTTTTCTTTGTACTGAAAAAAAAATAGTGTTTACACGATTGATAACTTTGCCCAACGATCTGAGTTGAACTAACATCATTAAACTCCAAACTCCCGCATAGTGACTTCATGTTCGCTTTACATCAAACCGTCCTCGATTGCCCAGGATTTGGGCCTGGGAAGCTGTGAGACAACACATCTGGTAGGACGGGAAGGGTTACATAAAAATATCATAGGATCATGAATGAACTAATTCACATGGGGGCATAGGTTTCTTTATTTTTGGCCAGGTGATAGCCGAATGGCTAGGGCTCTGGCATTCGGTTCAGATCCTGTGGGTTCGAGTCCTACTGTTGGCATGGATGTTTGTGGCTGTTCAGAATCGGCTTTAACCCTTCAGCAGGCGCGCCAATTTTTGCAACACCAGCAGGCGCGCGTGGCATAAAGTGCAACGTCTCTTTCAACCTTGATTATTCCTTTTGTAATAAACTGTTTTTTCAAATAATTCTGCGTTTTATGACAAGATATAAAATGTTGATAATATTGAGATATATTTATAATTAAAGGCCAAAGAATGCAGATACCATCGCCTTATTTCAAAACTGTCTGGTTTAATGCATCTAAGGACAACTTGGGAATCGATTCCTATTATGTCCAAAAACCTAAAAAACAATGAGATTGTCCATCTTCGTGATATGCGGAATACCGTGTAATAGCTGCACATTTGATCTACTACATCAACTCATAATTTTGTCGTATTGCAATCCAGTATAATCGCTAGTTTATCACGGTTAAATCACGACTAACAACGAATAGAAAGGAATACAAGGGTCAGAAAATCAGACCTGCATTAGCCCCTTCGCGCCCATCGTACCCTATACGGTACGGGAAAATTATGCTCTCACCGGCCCATCGATCCGTATTGGGAACTCGTTGCGAACGCTTGTTTCTGCCCATCGTTCCGTATAAGGAACCAAACTTTGGAACGTTTTTTTAGAATTTTTTAATGACACTAGATGGCAATACTATACCGTAATTTTGAATTGTGGAGGTCATATGAGGTCTGAACTTTCAGCCTGTGTTTCTGTTATCGGAATTCCTACAGCTGGGAATGACTCAGGAGTTAACATAAACAAACACACGTGATTGCTTTGTGGAGTAGCAGTAAAGTTAAAGAGCTGATCTCAAAGGCGTGTTTTGTGGGGAGTTTAATGTTTTTGTTTTTTATTGTGACACTGGATTTTAGGACGAATAGGGTGATAGAGAATGGGTTTGTTTTTTTGTTTATCGGTAGTACAGAGGGTGCATGAGGGTTTATTTTCTATTAGTTTCGTTTATTAGTTTCGTTTTTTTTCTATTAGTTTCGTTTATTATATTTTTTCTATTAGTTTTAAATTTCCTATAGTGTTGAAAGCATTGCATTTAGTATATATTTTTATATTTGTGTATAGTTCTATATTCGTACTTCTATTCTTTTGTAGTTAGAGTATTTGTGTTATTATTTTTATTTAAAAAGTTAAAAGTATTTTATTCATATTTTTTTAATATTTTATAAATGTTATTGATATGTAATTAAGCTACCATCATAATATTCTTATTTTCCACGTTTTGAATTAAAATTTTTAATTTGATTGAATTTTTACGATTTATTTGCTGAATTAGGCTTAACATCAAAAACTCTCCGGGCCGGGGGAAACATCTCGTCTGCGAAGAGCGCGGGCTGGTGGGAGCGCGTCGTTGCAGAACATTCTGGGCTTGAAGGGGTTAGAAAGGGTGTAGCTATAGATAGAAACCACTTAAAACATTCAAACCTTACTTGTAAAAACAAACCATTTAAAATTACGAAAATGTTGCACTTTATACACAGGCGCCCCCGCTGAAGCGTTAAACTGTAGGTCCCGGTCTAATTAGCCCTCGTGTAGCAAAAAGTGGACTGTAGTGCTCCAAACCAAACCATTATTTTGTATATAATTTGATGACGACATTATGTATATAAATTTATGATGCTCAGTAGTAACCAGTGAGTTTTTTTAACTCTGTCATTAACGACTGTTTGAATTTCCCAAAATGCCTTTACCTACTCTGAAACTTGGAATGTTTCAATTTCGACTGGCCAAAAAATTTCTGCCGTATCTTAAATTTTCCTTTCTTTTGGTCACTGAGATATTGGACAGACCCTATTCTTTAAATCACTTAATTCTCCCGTGCAGATGGTTGTTTTGAGTTATACCTTGTTTCCAATCCCCTTGGTGTACGAAAGCCTACACCAAGTCCAAAGGACCTAGGTCCTTGGCGAAGGGTAGTAAGCAGCTTCATTTTTAAGGCGAGGTACCACTAGGGCTGAAGTCTGACTTGACCTCGAAGAACATCGATCCCGTAATTTTGAACAGAGTCGAGAGACGAGACCGGAACACTTGACCCCGTACCTCCAGAGGTAAATTTGAGAACTTGGAGGACATTGTAGCCACGACCTATTTTACGTGTCCCGGCCACCATTAGTGACCACGACGATGGATTTGCAGCGACGAGCATCGAACCAGGGATGTTCATATCACCGGCCCGCTGCTCATGCCTATTGAGCCACCGCGCCCAAGTTATACCTTTAAACTGGCAATCGTCAACTGAAGATATAAGATAGATTTTGTGGTTGTAGGGGCCACATCAGACTTAGTCCCCTGTGTGGGTGCACAACTCACTAAACTTTATCTCTACATTTGAAGGCCAAAATTTGTCTTCCCTAAGCATATTTAAAAAAAAATAAAGTTTGGTTAGATTCCTTAATAACCACAGTGTGAAACAAATGCCCCCAGAAACACAAATAAATGTATGTAAAGCAATTATTAATCCCCTTACAACAGCATTTGGGGAGGGGATACGCGTATGTCAACTCCAATTAATTCGTCACGCGATGTTTGGCAGACGCAGTAGTTTGAAATCGGCTGGCTTTGTTATGGTAATAAAGCAAAGTAATTCATGTGCAAGGATTATTGAAAGGTAAATGAAGATCGTAGTGCACTTTTCCTAATAACGAAAGTAGTCATTATAACCTTCTAAAAGAAATCATTTAGGAGGGTGCCTTTCATTATCAAAATAATCGATTTGGTCTGATCACTGCTGTCTAGGGCTGCACAAAACATGAGATAATTGCCTAGAATATTTATGAATTTTTTCTCGTCGTAACATGCTGCACGCATAAAGATCTTCGGTGCTGCTCATTTATCTTTTTTTGTTTGTTTTTGTGTGTGTGTACACATGTCATAAAGAAAAATATTGGAAAAAACGCTGCGTTTTTATCTAGTTTTATAGCCTTTATAAACTATAGCAGTTTCCTCTTGGGGAAACGAAAAAAATTTGAATATGTTGCTATATAATTAAGCAATATTTCCATATTTATTGACATCGTGGGAACTTCAGTTTCTGGTATTTGCTGCTATCATTTCAGGAAAACATTGCCGATTCAGGAATATGCTAAACACTACGTATATATTTCCTCTACGAATAAAAGGAATTAATATAGATGACTAGTTTCATTCTATATCATGCGAAATACAGATTAACTATTGATTTGACGCTTACCTATGTTGAAGAAATAGATTCAGCTTTGGATTTAAAGCCAAAAAAAAAAAAAAATTCTCCAAGTTTTTTACGTTTTGTTGTAATTTTTTCCATTTGGGTTATGCTAAAATATCCTTTTAGAAAAAAAAAATCTAGACTGACTTACGTTGTCTATTTAAGTATAGATATTTTTTGACTCACCACTCGCACACAGTGGAGATCAGTTAATACATCGCATTGTCCCATTCTCGGATTAAGAGTTCCTGTTACCTTTTGACTATTAACTGGTGCAAGGATTTTCCTTCACCGAACTTTATATAAATATGATAATACTCATAAATTTCAAGAACACTGTTGTTAAAAGACAAGCAATTAAGGAGAAATAGTTATTTGGTCTGTAAGCTGTTCGTGGAATTCAGTAAGTCACAGTCAAAAAAGCTATGAAGTAAAAACCTAAATTTGAAAGTCCTCTTTTTTCGAATTTTTGTCTCTTTTGTCCTCCCCCCCGTTAAATATACATGGGGTTTTAAAAATTCACCTTGTTAGTGGAATATTTGAAAATGACTCCATTCTGAATTCTTTAAAAATAAAATTCTTTATTGATTAGCTTGATCTCTAAAGGTATAATGTATCCCAGTTTGGTAACATTTACAACTGATCAAATATATTTTCGGTGAATTGGGAGACACTGACTAATCTAACATTTTTTTTTCATATGAAGCATTTTTTTTTATGGCGTGCCTGAAGAATAGAACCTAACGATAGACTTTTAAACTAAGAGTTTGAGGTGCAGTTAAATTTTAAATTGTAGGAACAGTCATTATCATTTACCTAATAAATATATTTACCGATGGTTTTTTCTTATACATTGTAACAATATAAAGAGTAATCCGATTTTTACTCACAAATTTGGTTGCTCTAAAATAGGTGAATAAGTAAATTGAAACTCTGGTGCCAAAAATGTGTAATTACAAATTGAGATATTTGTATACACATATTTTATGTCGTTCTCATTCAGTAATTTTTTTAAAATTGTGCACATACTCAGTGTGGATGTGTGTCTATGATAAAATAGAAGCAATTACAGCAGGGTTTAGTAATTGCTAGTGCAATGGATATACGCGAGCATTCATCTAATTAGAAGATGCACGTATGTGTATAAATGTCCATGTTGTAAGGTGAAAAAAAAATACTTTTTTAGCAGGGATCTTTTCTGATCATTAAAATATCTCTTTATTGATATTATTTGTGAATGACTGCCCTTTTGACCATACATAAATTGGAATTTTATGGTAAATTTATTACTTCCTGAGCAACGAGGGAACTGTCAGACATCTAAAATTATTCCGCAAGAAAAATTGCAAAATCTCCCAGAAATAGTGTTTCTTTTCCGCATGCATAACAAATGTTCATTTAAAGTATAGATCTATGAATGTCAGAAATCTCTACGTTCAGTTCTTGGGCTCAACATACTATCTTGATTTACTCTCCTCACCGAGAGGAAAACTATTTAATATTGGTAATTGAAGTGATGAGTGATTCTAGATGGTACATTATGATGATACTCCCTGTGTTGTCTTTTATGTCAATTGTATAATTCTACGTATAAAAGATTATAAAATTGACTTTGTTAAAATAAGCTTAACAGCTAAACTGAACTCCGATAACTATATATATATATATATATATATATATATATATATCAGGAGGATTCCCCTCCCCCGTGGGGGACCATTCCCCTTTCTATTTCTTTTTTGTGGGTATTAATAAGAAAATAATGAAAGATTAGTGAAAAAAATAAGCGTAGCAGGAAAAGTGATAGATTTCAGTTATTATTTATATATATATATATATATGAGAGAAACAGAAAGACTAGTAGTCTTAATTAGGGATGCGACATCGATAACAAATCGATGTTTAATCGATTTATCGAACAAATCGATAAACACATCGATGTTTTGAAACATGGATATTCAATATTAAAACATCGATGCTAATAAAACATCGCCCAAAAACCATCGATGTTTTAAAACATCCATTTTTTAAAACTGGTTTAGTAACCTCTAACATTAATGTTACTTCGGTTAGTCGTGCCGGGGGGGGGGTGATTTAATTTTACTCTGTGATTGTGCTGACACAAATGACAAAAACTTGGGTGCTTTTGCCTTGGGCTACAATGATGACTCAAAATTCTCGTTGTAAATATTGCCATGTTTTGCCTTCAAATGTCCAGATAAATTCGTGGTATTGCCAGAAGTTTTGAGGGACTTGAGGCAAATATTGCATTTCGCCAATTTGTCAGAGGTTTTGCAAAAATATTTCCAAACGGTACTTTTGGGAGACATCTTACTAATAATATTAACGTTAACTTATATAAAACTAGAAAAAAAACAAATGGCTGCTCTCGTGTATATACTATTTATAAAATAAAACCCCATGGAAGGTTCTGGAGTGTCAGGAACATTCCAAGCGCTCTGATTGGTACATTAGTCGTTGATTGCCATTAGTCTGTTTGCTAAGGAATAGTTCCCCCTTTTGTATTCGTCCTTTTTAGAATTCAGAGTTACATTTACTGAATGCTAAAATTATATTACGTGGTAAATTTTTTTTTATTATGGTACTTTTCATTAAAAAAAGACAAAACATCGAGACAACGTAAAACATTGAGCACAAAACATCGATGTTAAAAAAACATCGTCTTCAATAAAACGATGTTTAAAACATCGATGTTTTTATAAAAACATCGATGTTTTGAAAACATCGACATCGCATCCCTAGTCTTAATTAACCACAGGGGGAGTGAGTTGCAAGGCACGCTAGAGCTTACTCTTCGTTAATAAATGTTACAAGTGTTGGTTTTAAATAGGTTGCAAGTTTCTCTGATAGTTAACCCTCAGTTTATTAATACAAACGGAAATGCTTGCTACTTTTCTGAACGAGTAGTTCAGAACAATCTTTTTCGCAAGAAGTTCCGAATGTGGAGTGTGCATAGGGGTACGCGAAAAAGTTACAGCAATGTAGCCAGAAACAAAACTCTATTTGGGAGAAGGGGGGGGGGGCGGTCTAATTTTTGGGTTATATAATTGTGATTCTATGACAGACCTAAAGATCGAGGAGCTAAGGCACCTCCTACCCATTCGTACCATCGTCAATGTTGCATAGACTAATGTGGATTTTCATGTAGTGTGCCATGTATTTCATGTAGTGTTCCATGTTAATTTTTTGGAATCAAGAGGATTATCACTGTTTCTCGTGTGAAGTTGAAATTTCAAATTCATGCGTTTAGAGTGTGTATATTTTTTGACGCTCTTCATCAAAAATATTGTGTTTTACTAGATTGGTTTGTGTTTTACTAGATTGGGCATGCGGCCCGCGGGCCACGAATTTGACATGCCTGTGCTAGATATTTTTTGAGAGACTAAGATTATTGTATTCTCTTATGTCATGTATCGGTAAAAGAAATTTATTAACCACTAAGCAACGATATCATTTTACCTAATTTTGGAAACAGGGTTAAAAAGTGGCGTGTTTACAAGCATTGTTTAGCACTAGGAAACATTTTTTAAATTGAGGTAAAATGTGTAAAATACTTAACATTTAGCTACTCTTAACATCTTTGAGCATATGAACGTGAGACTTTCACATGCCCATCTATTATTAAGAGAAATTAATAAAATGAAGAAGTAAAAGTTATACTACAGTCAAGTAGAATAAAACATTTTACACGTTTATTCTTTTAGTAGGGTTCAACTCCATTGTTAAATATAATTTATTTAAAGAATAGGAACACTGAAAGAAAACGTATAGGATATTTCCTTAGGATAGATCTTTCTAGGAATCCAAAATTTATTTATTCTTCATGCATTTCTATAGTACAAAGTTCGATCTTTTAGCATTTTCTATCTTGAGTTTTCAGTTTTATGTTAAACTACCTTATCTCATTGAGCTTTTTGTCATTAAATATATTAGTGAAAATAAGGTTAATTGAAATCGTGCTTCATTTTGTGCTAAAATTAAACCATAATACTTGTGTTCGAGTTCAATAATCGAGAATAACTACTGGTAAGGAAATTTTTATGGTGCTGCCATCTGCCGACATTACAAAGTGATAATTCTTGTGTCGAATCAGATATTTTGGCATTTTGATAGCTACACGGGCAAAAACAGCTTGTCAGTATTTCACGTACTCTTTAATTCTTTTGCTATTTACTGTTAGTTTCCTTACTTTATAAACTAAATTTTTAAGGAACTATTAACATTTCTATTTAATTTTCGATCAAAATAAAGGGAAAGTTGAAAATAATTATTTCATTGAGAAATAATTTTGACCAAAATGTATTAAAATATGTACATGTATAAAAAGTTCTCGGCTTCCTTTTAACCCCGTTTCTTAAAAATAAAGAGTTTAATAATTCCATTATCCCTTTATAAGTTTAACATTATCCTTTAACAGTTTTGATTAGTGCTGCTATCTGTTGCCATTTTAACTCACAAAAAAACTTAATTCTTTTTGTATTGTTGTTAATTGTTTTGGTACTGACGCGAGTAAATCCGTGGATTCAATTTCTGCAGCATTAAAATCTGAAAACCAATTTCTACGTATTTTGTAGTACTCTCCCCTCTCTGCCCCCCCCCCCCCAAAAAAAAAAAAAAGAAAAAAAAAGAGAAAGTGTGACTATCTGAAGAAGAAACGAGTTAAAATAAATTAACGTGATTTTAAAAAAAATGCTAAGTCCAAGTCACCGTTAGGGTTATTCCATGAAAATTATGCAATCAAAATTAGTTAAATACACATTCGTAAAAAAAATCCTACATTTATATTTCCAAAATTACTGTAATTGTTATCACATATGACGAAAATAAATCTTATATTTAGCAAATAATCATGCTTCATAGTAGTCTTCTTAGTAGTTTTCATCCATTAAACAAAACTTTGCGCTTCGCGTGGGAATTGAAGTATCAACAATTTAGTTGATCTAGAAAAATCCATAGAATATTTTTAAGTTTTCGTAATACAAAATATTATTAGTCACAGTTTATCGAATAAGTACCACATTTGTGTTAGAATAACATGAAGGTCATGTGTTATATCGTAATATACTGAACTCGATTATCCGTGTTAATGTATGGATGATTTTATGGGAACCCGAAAACTCGAATAACCTAAAAGTGTCTGTTTTCCATAAAAAATGAACTAGTTAGAGGTTTTAAATTTAAAGATGGAAATGAGATTTAATAATAAATTACAATTTTTAATAGTTTTTCATATGGAAAAAGTATATTACACGCCTTTCTTAAAGAAACGCATTGACTTTTTTTTTTTTTTTTTTTTTTTTTTTGAATAATCGGTATTTTGTTTCAAACTTTTTCCTTTTGTAATGCACAGATAATCAAGGGTTAAGTTTGAAATATTGTCTTTCTTAGTCAGTAAAATACAATTGATCATTTTTCTAAGCAATCAAGTGTTCTTCAAAAAGTATTTCCTGCAGTCAGTTGGATGATATAAGGTACTGCTAAGTTTATTTGTGTGTCATTTCTCATATTTTTGTTTTTCTCAAGCCCCGAGGCAATATTTATGTTGGAAATTTCTAGTTTATTCCACCGATAATACACACCGATTTACACGTACGTACATTTTTCTTTATTTTCTCTTGAACAAATAAATTTCACATCGAATCAGTATGATTTGCACACGTTTATAATAATTTTTTTTAATAAATATGAAAAAATATAAATAGTTATCTTTACAGTTATTTGTTTTTCAAAATGTCTCTCTTTTCTCAAAAAATTCTGCAGATCTTCAAAGAGTCTATGTTTTCACATAACAATTGGAGTACGTTCTGTTGCTACTGCAATATCAGCATCCTGAGGTTCATCATCAAAATGTTGAACTAAGACCTGAACTTGTAGATGAAGGCGAACTTTACTGAATTCTCGAATGAATGTAAAGTAAAATCCTATGTACAAGAATGCCATAGACCATTCCATAATTGCGCTTACCAAGAGAAGATCAAATCCCTGTATCAAAAGATCAGAAATTTGGGGTTAAGTATTGCATATCTATGGTGCTCGGTATAAAGGACTTTAGTAAAAAAAAGTGATTTTTAGATATTTGTTAGTATTGATAAAAAAAATCTTTTGACTTGTATAAAAGGATTAAGTCTATCAATTTTGTATACAAAAGTACATTTCTTTGTACAAAAGACTCAAATTGAAATTATTGTTCTGCGATTGGTATAGAAGCCAATAACTTGGTATATTTAAATCATTGTTTTTGACTTAAGCCCTTTATACCGCGCACCATAGATATTTTAAAAGCACAGATAACATTTACATAAATTGTAAAGATACAAATACAAATATAAACGACCCAACCTTTCGGTTATACGTTAAAAAAAAAAAAAACTGGGGGGGGGGGGACTTATGCTAATTGTGTAACACACAACGAAATAGAATATCTATGAAATCGGATAATGAACAGCCATAAGGGCCATAACTATTTTTCTTATGGCTCTTCTACAGTAATAATCATTATAAAACCTATTCTTATTCCAGATATCAATATTGGTAGGTAAGCTTCTGCGTATATTATTAAATTGACTGCATACTATCATACAGTGCTCCACCGATTGTTCAGCACCACAAGAGCAAGTGCTACTTTTTCCGTGAAACCTGCTTTGATAACTACCAAATGACCCATGTCCAGTGATTGCTTGGTTTATGTAAAAATCTGCACTTAGCCTGTCAGTTTTAACTTGAGGAAAAATTTCTCTTACTCTAGTTCCAGCAGTTGTATTGTTCCACCTATCTTGCCAGACGTGTTCCGCCATTTGAAATAATTTTGCTTTTACTTGATTTCTAGTCCATTTAATTTCTTTATTTATTACTTCCAATTTAGTTGCTTCTTTTGCAGTCTGATCAACTGCTTCATTTTTATCAATCCCAATATGCGCTTTTATCCAATATAGTGCGACATTAAGTCCCGAAGTTTGAACTAATTTTTTGATGTTATCCACCATCTCACTTTTAAAACTGAGTGTATTTAATGCCTGTAACGCACTACGTGAGTCTGAATAAATATCAATTGCTTTATGACCTTGTCCAATAGCATCTTCAATAGCCAGTTGTATTGCATACAGTTCAGCACTGAAGGAACTCGCATTATCAGATAGCCTTTGTTTTATTTCCAATACTTTTAAATCCTTAATATATTTATTAATACCTGCCCCAGTTTTTCCATTCATGCGGGAGCCATCCGTGTAATAATTAATATCAGTAATTGGAATTAAATCAAATGTCCAGTTTATTGTCCATAAATCAGTCTCACGTTTTATAGGTCTGTTCACCAATTCGCAATTATTTTTGCTAAAATTTATATCCATAACTTTTATTCCTTGTTCCTTGTAATATATTTCAAACATTTTGTAGTCAATTTCAGCTCTGAGATCTAAAGGCATACAACCTGCCAGTACGGCCAATGCGTTCGTTGAAACTGTTTTATAGCATTTTGTAATGCTCAGTAAGAAAGGTCTTTGAATTTTATTTAATAAATTGTTTTGTCTTACTGTATTCTTGAACCAGAATGGGGCCCCATAAAGGATAATTTTTTCTATTATTACTTTATATATTTCTTTCAATATACTGGGCCTGAAACCCCAAGTCTTCTTACTGTACCTTGCCAGACCGTACATCACTCTAAGAGCCTTATCCTGTACTTCCACCAGATGTTGCATAAAATTTAGGTCTTTATCCAAGAGTATACCCAAATACTTTACTGCTTTACAATATTTAATCCCATGCATGCCCAATTTGATTGTAGGTTTGCGTTTGATTTGCTTTTTAAAAGCTATTATCGTGTAGAAACATTTATCCGTGTTAAATTTTAATTTATTATTATTTGCCCATTCTAGACACAAGTCTAAGATCTTAGTCGCATATTGAGTAAATTTATAAGATACCTTACTGCTAATTGTAATAATCAGATCGTCAGCAAATGCTTGCATTTTAATGTTTGCCTCTTCCCATTCCTTCTGTAACAGCGGGTTAATTACCAGTAGCCAAAGAATAGGTCCCAGGGAAGACCCCTGAGGAACCCCAATATTATAATCCATTAGATCATTATTTCTTAGTTTAATCTTCCTATCTTGCAAGTAGTCAATTATTATATTATAGAGATTCTTACTTATTTTTAATTCTTTTAAACTTTTGACAATGCTATTTTTGCGGACTGAATTAAAAGCGTTACTTATATCTAAAGTCAGAATACAGGTATGTTCCTGTCTAGCTTTATTATCCTCAATTATTCCTTTTAAATTGTGTAGAGCCGTATTAGTATTTATGTTCCTTCTGAAACCAAATTGGTTATCAGAGATAATTCCATTGCTTTCTAGGTGGTAAACCAGTCTTTTGGTTATTATTTTATCCATCACCTTACCCAATATTGGCAGCAAACAAATTGGTCTATATGAAGATGGGCTCTTTGGATCCCTTCCAGCCTTTTAAAAATAAATAACCTTAGTTATTTTCCAAACTGCTGGAAACTTCATTTCCTTCCAGATTTTATTATAGAGTTTCCATAAGAAGTTTCTATCTGCCCTATAAATTTCCATAATTATACTAAAAGTGACCCCATCATAGCCAGGCGCTTTATTCATTGGCATTTCCTCTAGAATTAAGTCTACTTCTCGTTTCGTTATTTCATTATCTTCAATTTCCCTCTCATCATCAACGACATTCAGTTCAGTATCTTCTTCAGTCTTAAAATGATACGATGTAAGTGCCTTTTCAATATTATCTTCTGTTTCATGTATGACACCCTCGTGATCAACGATACTGGCTATAACACTTTGCTTCTTATCTTTAATGATATAGTTAACTTTACCATGCGTATCTTTAACTGTAAGATTCTGAATAAAATCACTAAAAGACCTCTTTTTGGCCTCTTTTAACGCTCTCTTATAGCATGCTCTTTCAGCCTTGAATATTAGCATTTTCCTCTGTCTTTCCACTATATCACTCTCCCTCTGTGTTATCCTTCGTAAAGCTCTGACTCTGCTTCTTTTTGTAGCCAGGGACCCACTCCACCAATAGGCCCTCTTTTGAATTCTCCCACCTTTTTTCTTATGCTTTTCACATAATTGAACTATAATTGTGTTTAATTCCCTTAAAACTTCTCTTGATGAAAAATTATCTATCTTTTCTGAAATTATATTAATTTCTTTCTTTAAATCTCCCCTAAATGACATCCAATTTAACTTTTTGAGTTCATATTTTTTCTCTATAAGACCCTGTATATTCTTTCCAATTTCTAATTCAAACATAATAGCATTATGATCCGTTAATGTGAAATCATCACTGACCCTCCATTTCTTAATTTCCTCTTCTGAAATCCCTATGGTTATGTGAAGATCAATCCAGCTTTGCCCGAAAGGCCCGTTATAGGTAGGTTTACTATTAGGAGTATTATGTATCACTGCATTATATTGTAATATCAGATCCAAAATAGCCTTTCCTCTTGTATTTGTTCTTCTTTGACCCCATAACGTAGATTTTGCATTAAAGTCGCCGAGTATTAGTATTCTGCTTTTCTTATGCTTAGCAATAATCATATGTAAGTGTGACAATTGTGGTTCTGTACGCTCCATGTCTCCGTTTGGAGATGGCGGCAGATACAAGGAAATAATAACAAGTTCTATATTGGCTAAAAACACTTTGACTGCAATAAGGCAATCTGATATGAAAACATTCATATATTTAAATTTCCTATTGACCAAGAGGGCAACTTTTGGTTCTTTTTCATTATACACATGTCAGTGCGTACTAGGTAAATTTATAATATGATCTCTATCCCCGCTTACAACATGGGGCTCGTTTATGGAAACAAATTCAATTCGCTGATGAATAATATCCTCAGTGAATTGTATGGCAGCAAGAAAAGACCTATTTAAATTTAAATGGGCGAATTTATAAGGAAACATATTAAAATTACTCATAGTCAGTTCTGCTTTGCAGCTTTCCCACCTCCGTGCAATAATATCGGCACGTCCTATCGGTGGGACTATGATTTGTTGCGATTTTTATTTCATTCTTCGTATTATAAAATTTACAATTTACACATTGTAATTCCACTTTGCATTCACCTTCATGTTCCTTAACACCGCACCCCCTACATATCTTGTCATTATTACAAAATCTTGCAATATGTCCTCCTCGGTAGCAATTAAAACATATTTTAGGTTGTAAATATTCTCTAATACTGTAGCGTCTCCATCCTAATTTAACTCTTTTCTCTTTCATTATATTTTTAAAGGCTGTTCCGTTCATTTCAACTATTACGTTTTCTCCTTCTCTTGCTTTGTATTTCCTTATCACTTTTATTTCACCATTCTTCAACTCTTCAATTTCATTATGTTCTACAAGTTTGTCGCGTAGTTCTTCATTTCCCAGCTTTTCAGTTACTCCATATATTATCACCTGAGGCCTTCTCCTTGCTGGCTTTTCTATTCTGTAGTTTCTGATTAATTTGTCTTTGTCCTTAATTTCCTTCATTATTTTATCTAGGTCTTCTTCTTTGTCAGTGCCTATAATTACCCCACCTCTGCTAATTTTCCTAAATATTTTTACTCCTACTTTAATTTTTACTGGGTCTATTTCACTTTGTACCACTGACTTTGTTACCTCTGAATCTTGTTGAGTTTTAGGCACAATTGTAACAACATGTACAGATTCGTCTTGTCTTTTTCTAGATCTACTTCTGGATCTATCAGTAACTCTCTTTTTTAATTTATCTGCATAAGTTTCAACTCTTTCACTCATTCTACTCTTCTGTAGTTACATAAATTGTAAAGTGTTTTCTAACATCTTACGCTGTATTTACTCCTTTTGAAATCCGACACTTTACTCTTAATATAATCACAAAGCTAGCGGTCTCGTAAGCTTTCAGCGAACTAGTTAAATATAGGAAAGGAAATTTAATCACATTAAAATTGATTGTTTAGGATACTAGCTCTTAGGTCGCACCAAATTCCGTTCACCTGTATGATTGCCAACTTTGCAACATGGACAAAAAGGAAATAATATAATATCATTAAAAAGCTAAAGTATGGCATCCTTTTTAGACGATATCCTGTAAATATCATAGGAATAAATTAAATAAAAAAAACCTCTTTCCCTCCTCAAAATAAAAAAAAGAATTTTCCAAATATTCAAGCTTTATGGCACTCTTCTTTGGTATTTCATGAGACTGAAAAAAAAAGGAATCAAAGATAAACCTATGCCATTTTTATAAATTTTCCATAAATATCAAACTAATTTTAAATAGATTGCTTGTGATATTTTTCGCGAATACTGAAACATATATAAAAATATCATTTTTCTAGGTGATATTTATCTTTTCAGCTACCTAAACTTTTTAATCTTTAATCCAACTGACCCTTTCATTCACCCCTTTCTTATATTTAACATACAGTCTCTGCAGAATCGAAATGAATAGTTCATTTCCTTTAAAATCTCCAAATAGACTCAAACCAGCTACATATGCAAAAGAACTAAAAGTATGCTTAAGTTTTACCGAGTTCCCAGAACAGTGACAACAAATATCGTACGTGCACCCTGCCTCCACTCTCTGAGGAACTATTCCTTTTAAAACCCTCTTAAATCTATTTTTTACATAAGGAAATCAACAGATTATTAGATCAGGAAAACATTTCGGATACGGTAAGCCCATACAATTACTGATTTGAAAACAACCGTCAGCTGTCACATTGATAATACAAGCATGAATGAAAAATATATACTATGAAAGATCAATTACCTTGTCCTTGGGAGTTTTTCCTCCTGTCCAATGGTCATGACTACCTGTGCTCCAAGATAACTGACCTAAAGATGTTGTAACAGACACTGCAGAAATGTTAAAGATCGTAACTCATAGTAATTCATACAAGCATAGCAATTTCTAGCGCAAACAAAGTACTCTTTTCAAAAACAGCATGTCAGTTTTTCTCAAATGGAGTTCAATGAAAATCTTTAATTTGATTTAAAAATACACAAAGAAATACTCTTCTCTTTTGAAACTTGCCTCTTATCAAAATATCATACAATGTAAATTAAAAAAAAATTTACGTTAGAAAATTTCCCAAATTATGTTGAGATAGCAAAATACTGAATTCTTATTTTTTGAAGAAAAGTTTATTGAATAGGGGAGGTTTAGAACAAGAGTGTAATAACAATTACCAAAAAAAAGGGGGTGAGTTTTTTTTGTCCAAAATCGAGATGAAGACTAAAAGGAATTTAAATAGCTTATTATACAACAATACGTAGATCATATTCAGAATTATTTGCCGACATTATTATCGACCAATAATGAGAAGGATATAGTCGCCCTTTGAATTAGATTATTTTATGCAATATTCATTATCAAGTGAATCAAGAAGAAAACTTTACACCATCAATAAAGGGAAGTCATTTTATTAGGAAAAAATGTTCTTTCTCTCAGTGTGAGGGATTTACCATTAAAGTAATGAAAAATGCATTAATTTTATCTAGAATTTGTTTTAGAATTTAATGAATACTTTTGAGCAAAATATTCATACCGTAGTGTTACAATTAATAAACTCTGTTAAATAGGTTATTTAGTTCACTTCGCCTCCTAAGTGGAGAAGAAGCATTTTATTGATCTTACTGTTTCTTTTGAAATAATTCATTTCAGAATTTTTTATATACATAGATTATTTAGACGGTAGCACACGGTGTTCCTGCTGAATGTAGGAGCTAGACTCTTGCACAAGCAATGGGGTACGTCTGACTGAACATTTTTGCTTTTCTTAACTTGAACATAAACAGTACATAACGTATAAGGGTGGCCAAATGAAATAAACGGCAGTGGTTAAATACACGGAGTTTTGCTTTAGAGTCAATAGATGACATTGTATGTTATGAAACAAAGCGCTGCTATCGTCGGAAAGTGTCAGTGTGCTGTTTGAACATGTTTTAGCAAGGTGACTACGTACGGTCGTGACATGGATTCGTCCAAACAGGCCCAGTGAGTGTTTATTAAATTTTTACTTGTAGAAGGCGTAAGTGAAGCCACAACTTATCGTCGTAAGAGGGATGTGTATAGACATGATTTTCTTTCACAGTGCACAGTATTAAGATGGTTTTGGGAATTTCGTAATGAACGTCAGCATGAGACTGGGCGAGACCTGCACAATCACACTTGATCATCACCGTGGAATCGACTGCCATGGACAAGATTTGCTGCGGCGCTTCTGCTGGATGGTTATCGGCCATCCCTCCTCTCTCCATAGCCCCGACCTGTCACCTAGCGACTACCACATCTTCAGCCCGCTGAAAAGGGCTCCATGGATCACCGGTTTGCTAACGATGAAGTCCAGGACGTCGTCCAAGACTGGTTCCGCTGACAAAGACGGACGTTCTTCGCTCAAGGTATCCAAAATCTAGCAAGCGCTGGGACACCTGCTTGAACCTACAAGGTGACTATGTTTAGCGGATATATAGCCCATGCGTCACTATTACTTCATATATGTTCACATATTCCAACCAATAAAACATTATAGAAAAAAACAAAAACCAAAAAGTCTCACTTTCATTTGAGCTACCCTTACCCTTAAAATGTCCTCCAAGGAGTAACTTAAATAAACGACATGGAAGTTGTGTCTTATTTGAAAGGAAATACACTCTTAGACCCCCAAAAAGAAAAAAAAAACGCACTAAGGGGTAATGCAAATTGAACAGAAATTAATATGCATACAGGTTTCAACGGAAAAAGCAAAATTTTAAAGTTTGGCGGCCAATGAAGGGACATGTGACGCTGCAGCTCATCTTAACTGCGCAACTGGCAAGATATTAAAGAAAAGAAATTTCGATTCCAGGTCATAAATTCTTTGCAAATTCCATTCCGTGTACTCAGGTAGACATTAACTATGCCTCGCATACAGGTGCGCGAACAATATGCGCAAATGTTAACATTTGAGAGTGGACGGATAGATGGGCTCAAAGAATCCGGTTGGTCTAATCGGCGAATCACTCGACATTTGGATAGGAGCGATGCCTCTACTAGACGATGTTGGCTGGAATGGGTGAAGCATGGCCGAACACAGCTTCAAGAAGGAAGCGGTCGGCCTAGAGAAACGACAGAACGTGAGGACAGAGCAATCGCCAGAGCGACACTCACAGCCCCAGATTCATCATTATCATCGATCGCACGTGCAACTAGTGCTTAAGTGACCGCAAGGACCATTAATAGGCGGCTCAGAGAAAAAGGGCTGAGCTCAAGGCGCCCCTTGCACCGACTACCATTGACCTCTGTACACCGACAAGCCCGTTTGCAGTGGTGTCGGGCACATTCGACCTGGAATGTCACTGACTGGAGTAGAATTGTCTTCAGTGGTGAGTCCCGCTTCGAATTGAGCCTCGATGACCTTCGAATACGTGTCTGGAGACGCCCCGGACAACAGTGGGATACCAAACTGACTGTCTTCCTCCATACGGGCTGACAACCAGGAGTGATGTTTTGTGGTACCATTTCATTTCATAGCTACTTTGACCAGCAAAGCCGTTGGATCTCTCCCCCATTGAGCACGTTTGGAGCATTATGGGAGAGCCCTCCAACCAGCTCGGGATTTTGACGATCTAATGTGCCAGTTGGACAGAATTTAGCACGATATTCCGCAGGAGGACATACGCCACTTATATCAACCAGTGCCAAGCCACATAACTGCTTACATAAAGGTAAGGAGTGGACGAACGCGTTATTGACTTTTTCACTTTGTGAAGCTCGTTCTCTTGAATAAATCATCCAATTTTTCTCATTGTAATAATTTGTTTTTCTGTACATGTACATCACATCTATCGATTTTCGTCTCATTCGGATAACTCCTTCTTGGTGCGTCGTTTTTTTTCGTCTAAGAGTGTACAATAGTTAATTTAGGTGCAGAAAAGAAGGTAATAAAACAGTTTATTCTCAAAGTTCGATGGGGATAGGGATTATGAATTGTACTGTTTTATTTCAATGAGGGTTGATCCCCCATTGGTAGCATCTCCCGCTAAACAATGGTTACATAACTCCAAATGGACGTTGGATTACTAAAACAGTTACGTTTGGGTAGTTTTATCAAAAAATATCCAACTGATTTTTATTTGAGTACTATACCTGTCTCGCTGCAAGTGCTATGAAAGAGTAGTTGCAGAACTGTGAAGGTCTGTCACACACTGACTTGATCTCTTTAAAAGGTTGTTTCAATCCTCCGAGAATTAGATCTTTCAGCCTATCTGTGGCAAAAAGTGGGTCTACGAATAGTTCTTCATTTTACTCAGACAACAACGAGAGCATTTTTATGTGGTACTCTCCAAGAAACACGGAACCGAATTCCTTCTAATACATAGATGAAATATAGGATGTAAGACCATGAGTGTTATATTTGCGCATTGAGCCAAAACTGCGGCTTGTTGTCCTCGGCTTAATCTTTCCTTTGTGTAATACATAGATGAAATATAGGAGGGATGTAAGACCATGAGTTATATTTGCGTATTGAGCCAAAACTGCGGTTTGTTGCCCTCGACTTAATACATTTATTACACAAAGGAAATATTATTTGAATGTACTTACATTTACAAATGCTTTTATAATCACTGTGAATACCAGTAAATATACAAATAGATGAATACATATCTATTCATTTGGATGTCATTTCAGCGATGATAAGTATCATAATGAAGGTCACATATAATCAGCTCAGTCATGGAAAGGATACTGACAACGAGTGCTATTGTTGTTAGTATAGTAATAACAAGTCGAATATGGCAGATGGTTTTGCCGTTGTAGTACGGTGACATTCGGAAGCTTAGAGCTGTTTGAAGAGCGGAATAAACAACACCACCCAGAAATAAGATATTAGCTCCAATCATATGGGCCAAACCAATGCTTGTCATCTAGAATAAGGAACAATCAGTTTCAAAAGCAGAAAACGTAGTATTACATTACAGTGGAACCACAGTCGATCGTTCCCCGAATCATCGTTTCCCCGTATGTGTCATCTATTTCATCCGGTCCAGATGATATTTCTTTGTCATGTTCTCTCATCTATAGCTTTCCCGCATTGATCGTTCAGTGCAATAAGTCCCTTTAAAAACGATCGATCGAGGTTCCACTGTAATTATTTTAATGAAATGTGTGATATTATTTCAAGCTGGTAAAGATACATTTATATGACAAGAAATGCATATACACTTTAAACTAAAAGATATCATCCAAAGAAAAAAAAACTTCCATTTCATGTCGTATTTCCGTGAAGCATCACTCAAATTTACTCCTTTTTTTTTCCCTCCCTGATAAGTAAACTTTTAATCGTGTATTAAAATTACTGTATTGAGTTTTACTAAATTTACACGAAAGAGTATATGTAGACATTACCTTTACAAATAAACTATTCTCTTGGGCATTGTTTCAAATTTTAAATGTTTTCTTAAAGGCCACATTTAAAATTGGCAAGAAATAAAGGAAAAAAGGCCGCCTGATCCACACGATAGAGGTCTCTGTCTAAAACATAAAGTAATATTTTAATGATTTAATGCATAATTCAGGAAATTTTTAGCTATAAATTTTTTTTTATAGATTATCCGAAGGGTATAATGAGTTACGTTTAGTAGTTTCCACTGATTGGACTTACCCAGATAATACAAAAATATATAAAAGAATAAAAAATCAAACTAAAATCCTATTTTCTTACATTTACCACGTTAGAAATAGGTTATCAGTTTGAATGTATTATGTCACACTTACAGCAATTAATTTTCCCGTAAAGTCTACGCACTTATTGCACATATTTTAACTGATGTTCTATATCTTACTTGGTCCCGAGGTAACCAAGGGGTAGAGCGTCGGGATTGGGACTGGGGGGGGGGGTGCTCGATTCAAACCCCAACGAACGCCATTAAATTCCTTCGTTCATATGCCGGATATGGGCTCATAAAATCTGTAGACGGGAAAGTCTTTCTATGAGGTCAAAGAGAGTGGGAGATGGCACGATCCCCTCAGATGTCGCCTCTGTGGGGTGGGGGTGGGGGGTGGTCTCGGTCATATTTGAGGTGGCACCAGGGTGTTGTGTTGGTTCACCCATATGATGTCCTCGTTGAAAGCAACCAACGATTCTCGTGGATTAAGTGCGAATTTCTTAATGGACAAGTACCCCTCATTGGCAAACAACAATGTATATACAGTTATACCTCAGTATTCGTCTGCTTCGGTACTCGTCGTTTGCTCAGTACTTGTCACACATGCTAAAACGTGTATGAGACAAGACGGCACCACCGAATCCTGTATCTCCGGGTAAAAAGAAAGGCCAAAATAAGTTGAATTACGGAATTCTGTTCAAAAGTGCAACCTTGACAAAGCTCTAGCAAGCCGAAATGTGAACTTTTTTAATGATCAAACAGTGTCTCAGTTCAGAAACATTTTGAAACGTAGGCAGACTCAAATTTCAATTGATGGGTTTGTAGTGAAAATCCCTGAATCTATAACAGGAATCGGTGGTGTTAAGAGACAGAAACGAGAAAGTATCCCTGTGCAAGCGCCTGATGTTTTATTGCAAGGAGACTCTTCTTCCAAACAATAACCCCTCTTCTTCTCTACTTCGCCACTATCTCATGAGGCCATCAACTCTTTCCAATACAAGTTGAGTGAAGATAAATTTTATATAAAACCCTCTTTTGTATAAAATTGTAATTTTATGCGAAAGAGGATTAAATTTTTCACAAAATATCCTCTTTTGTGTAAAATTGATTTTGTGTAAAGAAACAATCCCATCCATTTAAAACTTGGCCAGTAAAATGTAAAATTTCTGGTTTTCAGGAACGGAGTAATTCAGTTTACATTAATTCTTAGTGGAAAATTTGTCCGCTACTCGTCATTTTCGGTACTCGTCGTACCTTCTGGAATCAATTAACGACGAGTACAGAGGTACCGCTGTACATTTTTATAGTTCTGTATGATATGACGAGAGAAAATTTCTGTTAACTGGCACAAAATCAATGAAAGTAATCAATTGTAGACAAAAAGCATAGGAAAAGAACACCAAAATCGCCACGTTCATGTCACTATCTACTGATATGAAAAGTTTCTGTATTATTTGCCATCAATAAAGCTTTAAAGTGGAGTTTTTCTATTCTTGGATATTACATTGTGTTTAGAATTAAATAGTTTGTATTTTGATTTACTGGCTGTAAAATTAAATTAAAAAAACCAGGCATGGAAGAAAATAATACTTTACCGGATAAGCAGCGACGACTACCATACCCATCACAGCAATAAAACCTATCACCATTGATGTTCTATTTAAAATATCGATTCCTCTGTCGATGGAGCGATTTAGTTCCTCGACGATTAAAAACCGTACTACCATAGCAGATATACCTGAATAGAAAGTTATTAAAAAATTATGAATATCATTAACTGCGTGATTTTTATCTCGCACATTTAATGAAAATTTGGTTGTCACATACTTATTCAAAATTATGTATTAAGCTTCTATATATTTTCTACTTACCTACAGTAGAACTTAGGTAGAGAAATATGCTAAACAAACCAGCCTCTGGAAAGTGTGCTCCTGTTTCACTGAAAATACAAAATTCAGAAAAAGATTATTTCCTCTGTTAAAATAGCACTACATATTTGATCACTGAATAAAGAAAGAATACAAATTATTTACACAATTGTTTGAAGAAGCTTCAAACACGATGCGGGATTCTGGCACATAAAAATTTGTATTTTATGGTATATTTTAAAAAGGGATTTTTGTCCATAGTATCCAAAGACATAACCTCAGTGATGATACTTTTCGTTTGTCTAGTTTAAATATCAGTTTACAAAAGTGGTAGTCACCCTGGTTCCTACCGCCCACTAGTGATTAAAGCTTTCATGGTGGGCGGTGGGAATTTTTGTCCGTTATTAAAATT
Organism: Dolomedes plantarius; assembly: GCA_907164885.2. Classification (NCBI taxonomy): domain Eukaryota; kingdom Metazoa; phylum Arthropoda; class Arachnida; order Araneae; family Dolomedidae; genus Dolomedes; species Dolomedes plantarius. The sequence continues at coordinate 137,359,122 of OU015494.1, read as the reverse complement.
TTTCCATGTATCGAATACACTGCTAATACATTTGCGAGTTAGACTTTTTAAAGTATGCTTTTGGAATTTACTTTTGAATTCTATCTCTAAACTTGGATTACAAGTAATAATTCACCGGATATTTCTCGAAGTATACTCGTGGACGACGGGGCAACGAATCAGCTCCGTAACCATCCGTAGCTATTTATGTATATACACTGGTGAAATAAATTAAGAGAATTTGCATATTTTATCGAATTTCATGAAAAGAACTGAACTGAATGTAAAACCACTGCTTCTAGACAAAAATGCAAATCTTGTACGTCAAATACGTAAGCGTACACATGTGTGTAGGCGGAGCCAGTAGAGAAACAGGCTTTATAAGCGTGCGTAAGTTAAGACGCATTCCGTTCGCTAGCACACCTCGGCGAATTTCTTGGTGTTATATTGCAGCAATCGGTTAATTTCAAATTGTAACAGTAAAAATGAGTAACCACCAACGTTTACATGATGGAATGAGGTGGCGAATAGTGAGGAGGCTAGAAGCAGGCCAATCTGAAGTCCAAATTTGTAGAGAGTTCAATTTAACGCCCAGCTTCGTGTGTAACTTATGGAAACAGTTCCAGGTTACAGGATCCATCGAGAGAAAGCCTGAGCAAGGTCGTCCAAGAGTCACGACGGCCAGAGAAGATCGCTATTTGTCGATTATAGCGAGGCGTAACAGGAGTGCTACAGCTTCTCAGCTCTCCGTGACTTGTATGCAACCACAGGAACCCGTGTATCAAGGGTGACTGTTTCCAAAAGACTTCATGAGAAGGGTTGTTTGCAAGAAGACCTGCTGTTTGCGTCTCGATCACTTCTACGAACAGGAGAATCCGTTTATCATGGATTGGAGTATGGATCAATGGGCGACCGTTCTCTTCACTGATGAGTCCCGGTTCAGCCTAAACACCGATTCTCACCGTACGTTCATATGGAGAGAACCAGGGATCCGCTACCTACCCTCCAATGTCTGCGAAATAGACCATTATGGCGGAGGAGGTTTAATGGTCTGGGCAGGCATCATGTTGGATGGCCGCACACCTCTCCATGTCTTTGAAAGAGCCACTGTGGCTGGTGTGAGGTATAGCGATGAGGTCTTGGAGCCCTATGTTCGCCTTTTCAGGGGGGCAGTTGGCCCTGAGTTCATTTTAATGGATGATAACGCGAGGCCACATAGAGCTCTTCTGGTCGACGAATTTATAGAGAGTGAGGATATTCTCAGGATGGATTGGCCAGCCAGATCTCCAGATCTTAACCCTATAGAGCATGTCTGGGACGCTCTGGGGAGGGCAATTGAAACTCGCAACCCCCTCCGAGAACCATCCAGGGAATGAAAACAGCGTTGCTGAACGAGTGGGACCAATTGCCACAGGAAATGATAAACTGCTTTATTTCAAGTATGAAATCACGCTGCGAGACCTGTATATCTGTAAGAAGGGACCATACCCCCTATTAACCCATCTATTAACCCATTTTTTTGTTTATTATGCAACCGCTGTTTCATACCTTCCGAATCAAACGAGTGTTACGCATGATCATGCGTGTGTATTACAATTATTGAATGGTTATTTGTTTTGTATTGTATCAATGTATGTACGTATCAAATTGCATTAAAATCGGTACAGTAGTTCTAGAGATAATCGACCAAGTCTACAAATTCTCTTAATTTCTTACACCAGTTATGTACATAAAGTATAAATAAAAAGATAAATTTAAGCACATTTTTTTTGCAGACCCTCCCCTCTGAAATTTACTTCGCACTTGCTCTAAATTGAGTCACTGCGGATATGCAGCGATGGGCGGTAAAGAAACTTTGCCATCAACAAAGATACAAAATTCGGCGGTAGGTATTAAAAGGTTGGCGAACCCTGGTTTACAAGATATTTTTCATTATTCAACGTAAAAATTATTCAATTGAAACATAACTATGGAAAACTTGCAAATGTCTCTATTAAATAAAGCAAATTCTTCTGTCTTACAAAATTAGAGCTTTCAAATAGAAAAACGTTAAAATACAGATCTTTCGCACTTTATGGAAACTATTTTGGTAGTTAAGTTTTATCGTTAAATACCGTATTTTTTGCGACAATTTGCTTCTATCTGATAGCCATGGTTCTTGACAATAGCTCTAGCTTGAATTTTTCCATGAAAGTAAACTTTTGCTTAGCACTGTCATGTCAATTTTACATCATTCCTCTTGGATTGTTTTCCAAAGTCCGTTCAGTGTTCTTGGATGCCGTTTTCGTAAGGCTCGCTTTAATAAACTGAAAGCACAAAAGTCCCTTGGAGAAGCGTCAATTGATTTTACAGGTATTTCATTAAATGGGATAAACTTTATTCCTGTTTCTTTCTTTCCTAAATAAGCGGCAGTTGATTTAAGGGTGTGACTAGAGGCTTTGCGCATATGAAGCTGAACTTTATCAATGTCCTTTCCATATAATACTGGAATTTTTTCTTCAAAAATTGGTTCTAAAATATTCTGCTGATAATATAGTGAATTAATTTTTGCTTTATTTGAGACTTTTTTATTTTTAATTTGCCGTTGTAACAAAATACTGCAACTATCATGAATCCCTTTGGGAACTTTTCTGTACACTTACGAGGCCATTTCGTACGGTCATCCCTGTCGGTTCTGCAATAGAAAATTAATATTTTTAAATTACAGTCACTTAAATACACCCATGCCTTATCGAGTGTTATCACAAATTTTCATTTTTCAGCAGCTAGGTATTTTTCATAAAATTTCCTACGATTTGTTTTTCTTTCAGCAATATGCATTGGCAAAAAGCAGATGAACTGTAGATTTAAACATCTTTTTTAACTTCAAATCTTTATGAAGGATTTTACTTACAGTGCCAGAAAATATTTCTAGTTTCGATGCAAATGATCTTTGAGTAGGCGGATTTTCTTTTAGGATCAGAGACTTTACTTGATATTTACCTGCTTTCGAACAATCTTAGGATGAGGTTTCGCGTTCATGTTTTCATTTTTACTTGCAGATAGACTTTTTTTCCATTCAAATTTAATATATTATAAATACCTTTTTTTGAAATGCCATAACCGCGATTTTTACACCGCTTCATAATTTGTTGAGACGAATATTACGCAGTTACGTATATTACGAATATGACGCAGTTACGTAACCTTCGAGCGATCTGTCAATATCAGGAGCCATTTTCTAAATCTTTTATTTTACATTCCATTCAAAATAAAACAGTAGCATACGATTATTCTGAAGTTGCCAAATTTTTATCTTAAAATGCAATCGACAAAAATAAATTACTGAATCTTTTCCATAAAGTGCGAACGACCTTCTGTATCATAATTGGACGTAATAAAAGTGGAAGCTTAGGGGACCTGATACTTTTGAACTTGCGACATCTTTATTAAGCAGTGGAAGCTAATTTGATTCCCTGTCTCTGAACGTATGCAATAATTTGGATATAAGCCTCGGTGTGCTTTTGGTATAGACAGGCATTCATTTTTAGAAGAATCATTATCTTCGGTGTTGGAAAAAGCTTATATGAATATATTTACATCTATCTCAAGTTCATATCGTTGAAAACTTTTCAGACTACATTTGTTTAGAGGGTGTACATTAATGTACGGTAAGTTATTTATTTGTTATTCTTTTTTCTGAGGGTGTGTACTCTTTCTGAGGGTGTTTTCTGAAGTACTCTTTTCACGTACGGTAGGAATAAATATAATTTATTCTATAGCTTGTCCGAAAGTTCCATATTTATATCAATATCACGTTTTCTAAAATTAAGGGCACAAAATTAAATTGTTTTTCATTTTAATCGTCATATTTTATTTTTGCCTTTAACTCCATGCCACTACAAGAGTGATCACAGTATGCAAGGAAGCATGAATAGGTTACGGTATGACTGCACTGCACCTTTCAGTCCTTGACTGCATGTTGTAAGCCAGCCATAAAAATTTAGTGCAATTTTAGTTGCTTTTCGAAATATTTTTCTTCCATCGTACTTGACGTCTAAGGCATGCTTAGGAGCCCATAAGAACGAAACCTAGATCCATGGCTGTTAAATACGCTGGGGATATGTATCTTTGCAAAATTGACTCCTTTTATAAAGGTGTGTTCCATGGAATTTTAAATCATCAAGCAAACTAAATTTTGTACCATTCTTGGAAGACGCCTGCTCTTCTCTTTGGGGGCTGAATTGACTGGTTCAAATTTAAAGAATTTTGATATTATTTTTCCTTCGGCGGACTTCCGTGATGCTGAAGAACCCCATACCAAACACGAAATCTAAGTCATGGCTGCCAGTTTTGATATATATATATATATATATATATATATATAGCTAACCTTTACTCCTTTAACTGCATCTGGCTTCTTCAAATGCTTATAAAATTTTATATGAATTGTGCTTAATATAAAATAGTTGGAAATTTCGTTTAATATACTACGCTGAATAAGTATTTACACCATATATTTATATATATATATATATATATATATATATATATATATATATATATATATATATATTTATATATATATATATATATATATAAATATTTATTTATTTATTACACTATCTACCAATAAGTATTTGGACACCCATGCAAATGATATCTGCGGTCCTGATATACGTCACGTTCTCCGCCGTTAAATATCGTGTAGGAAAAAACATTGGCATTAGTCGCATGCAAGATGCCACGAAGTGCAGAGTTATCTGATTTCGAGAAAGGTGTAATCGTCGGGTATCACGGAAATCGCCGATCGTTAAGGGACATATCTAGCGAGCTGAATTACCCAAAGTCGACAGTGGCGTATATGATTCAGAAGTGGAAGGTGAGCGTTGATTGTCAGAATGTGCCCCGAGTCGGCAGACCCTCGAAACTGGCAGATAGACTGACGGGGTCCGTCCAGAGAAATTCGGAAGAACCGCACCCAACCGATGGCTCACATACTCCAGGAGTTTCAACAGGCATCCGGAAGTGTTGTTTCGATGAATACCATCCAGCCATGCTGCTCGGTTATAATGTAGTGCAAAGCACGTCGAAAGTGGACCGTAGATTAGTGGAGATGGGGTCTCTAGAGCGACGAATCAAGGTTCACCCTCTACCACTCGGATGGTAGGGTCTGGTATCTGGCGTCTGCATGGAGAACGCCTCCTGCCAGAATGCATTGTGCCCACAGTAAAGTTCGGCGGAGGTGGAATTATGGTCTGAGGCTGTTTTTCCTGGTATGGACTGGGACCCTTGGTCCCAATTCATGGTAAGCTCAACGCCAACACCTACTGCACTATTTTGGATGGCAGTGTGCTTCCTACGTTGGGGCAATTTTACGGGTTGGACCCATGTTACTGCCAGGACGACAACGCCAGCCATCATATTGCGAGGTCCACCATGGATTGGTATGGTGACAATGGGGTTAACTAAATGAATTGACCTGTCCAGAGCCTAGACCTGAATCATATCGAGAACCTTTGGGACGATTTGGATTGCCGAATTAAGAGGTGCAACAACCGTCCAAAATCGGTGAAGGAACTTGCATGTCTTCTCCAAGCCGAGTGGAAGAAAATACCGCTAGCCGTCATACAAGGACTTGTGGAAAGCATGCCCCACAGGGTTGAGACTGTAATTGCCTCTCGTGGAGGCTCTACCAACTATTGAATATGAATTTTTTTTCTATGACAGATGTCCAAATACTTATTGGTAGATAGTGTATATGTATGAATGAAATACTGGATCTATAGACGACACTTAACGACGATATCCGTAAAAAGGGCCAAACGGGCATTCGGCTTGGTTGCCGGGCCTTGGACATATAAACTCCAAATTAATTAATTCAATTAAATTGAGTAATACTTTTATTACCCTAAACACATAATGGTTATCGAACAATTCAACATATGATACGAAATGTAAAGGAATTGAATATATTTACATATTTACAAGTAGAGAGAATGGATAATGGCGTCCACGCAATTGCTGATTCAATCTTAAAGTCCATAGAATCGACGCTGACACCAGCATGAATTAAATTTAGTTTCTGTTTACCACGTAACCCCCCCCCCCCCTGTGGGGCCATATGCCCAGGCGACATCGAGGCGCATATAGAAAGAACGCGGAAGTTAGTTATATAATGTGAAATAGAAGATTGAAATAAAATTAAAAGTGGTGTGGCGTTATTGTTGCTTGCACGCACGCACTCAACACGCACACACTCACACACATACGCACGCAAGCAACCCCTCCCCCCACACATATATGTATAATTTACTATTTATATGTTGAATTATCAGGATTTCCTTATTTAAACCTAAGGAAACTAGTTAATTACGAAGAGCAAATACTGCACGTGGGCTGTAGAGGACACGTGTATTTAAATATCTGGCCATCATAAATTATCAATTCTCCTGAAACTTAAATTATACATGTATAGCGAAACTGATTCTTTTAAAACTTAATGCAATTCATTCCATTAAACTATCAATGGTATAAAATGAATGGAATACCATTACGGTACTTACGTATTATAGCTGAAACTTTGCGGTTTGGCGAAAAAACGGCAATAAAGCGCCAATTATGCGCCCCCATTCTTGTTGATAGTATTGTTTTCGCCATTCATTGCTTTTCGCTCCAGTTTTAAGTTTCGTTTTGAAGATTTTCTTTATTTTTTTTAGGTTATGAAAGTTATTTGACAAAGTGCTGGCTCTTTAAGCCAGCAAAAGGTTTCTAGGATAATCAACAGCTGCAAGTCATGTTTAAGATTCTTTATGCATTGTAAAACGTAGTGAAAAGGATAAGAAAAGGGTCAGCTATAAAAATTGGATACGCAGAGGAAGGGTAGATTCAAGATTTAGCCGGTTATAGTGGTCAGCATAAGAAAAGGCATTTTACATAAGTGTAAAAGATTGTTAGAAAAGGAAACGTACGCAATAAAAATATATTTATGGTCAAGAGGGGAAAGTTTAGAAATAGCCGCCGCTCCCATATAAAGGCCCCATAAGAAAGGCTCAGTAGTAAAGTTAGAATCGCGGTTAGTTAAAAGCCCCATAATAAGAGTTGCGTAGGAGCGAGGGTCAGTCGAAAAAGCCCCTTTTAGAATATGGAAAATTAGAATTGAAGGGAATGTGGCCATAGTAAGTATTGTTGAGTTACAGAAAAGTTAGAGAGGGGGATTTAAGAAAAATGAAATATAAGAAAAATGTAAGGAAGGAAAAGGAGGAAAATGTGAAAAATAAGTATAGGTCCAATGAGAAGTGTAATTTTAATAAAAGAGAAATATTATGGCCACTAGAAAAGGGTTTTAAGACGTAGGTGGAGTTTATATGGAGAAGAAAATATTGTGATTGGAAGGTGGAAACATATATGCAAAAAAGTTGAGATGAATATTAAGAGGTAGAAATGAGATTTTTAGATTAGAGAGAGATTGGAGAGATAGAGAGGAGTTCAGAGAGAGATTGGGGAGAGGTGTGCAGAGGGCGAATAGCCTACGGGCTTGCCCTGTGGTGGTATTCTCGAGTCCACCCTACAACCATTTTGAAGTCGTGATATCATCTGAGCTAGCCGATATTTGGGGTAAGTCAGTCTTTACTTTTCGGTTGACGCACAGTACAGTAGTATTTTTTAATTTATAATTAAATTAAATATCCCTTAAATGATACATACCTTTCTATGTTAATCCGGTGAGGACCCAACTTGTTATTTGAAAAAATCATTTTAGCAGATTATTAATTATTCATGTAGCTATGAGAAGAATAATCATTTTAATACTGTATAATTTAACTGTTTATTTGTGTAATAAATATTTGTTGTCAATTTGTAAATATTGGTCCTCATCATTGATAAAACATTTAAGTGGTGTCTATCCTTTTCTACAGTGTTTACATGCTGGGGTTAAAACAAACCTGGGTAATTAGTAATGGGTAATCAGTAATCAAACCAGTGGCGTTGCGAGCATAATTCGCGCCCGGGGCACGGTACTTTTTTGGCGCTCCCAAGTGAAATTTTCCAGAAAATCTTGTTTGTCTTGGGGATCATTTGGCGCCCCTCTGCGAGAGGCGCCCGGGGCATCATAGATCCCCTTGCACCCCCTCGCTACGCCACTGAATCAAACCCTGTTAATATTTTAACTTTAATATTTTAAAACCTTTAATCGGCATAACCACCCAGCAAAAGATCTTTTATAAAAGAAGTTTGACGAGAAAAATGACAGTGTAATACCTCAACTTTGATAAAAGATAACTTTTATAAAAGTTGGGCTCTTCGTCAAAGTTTTATAAAAGATTTCGGTGCCCGGATGTCATAAACAACATTTCGAGCAATAGCATGTTAAAAAAAAATACAAATGTGTGGAAAACGCGGGAAATAAAGAACAAGATTTCGATTCGAAATAATTTTAGCTCTAATTAAAAATTGCGCACTATTGAACAGAAATACACGAAAAATATTCAAAATGAGTATATTAAAAACGCAAATATTTCGAAGGAAAAGTCTTAGGATGCTGAAATTTTGCATGGTGGTTACTCCTAAACTCTACATGCCCACTAAGAAATATTTTTAAAAAGTACAAATTTTAAGGGGTTTAAAAGGGGCTTAACCCCCTCCCCCACTGAAAAAAAACCCATTGTATCTCTGAAACCATAGGACCCAGGAAGCTAAAATTTCGTATTGTGGTTCCCGTTAAGCCCTAGGTGCCCACTAAAAAATCTTTTGAAAAATGCAAATTTTAAGGGGTTAAAAGGGGCTTAACCCCCCTCTAAAAATACCCCATTGTATCTCTGGAACCATAAGGCCTAGAAAGCTGAAATTTTGCATGGCGGTTCCCCTTAAGCCCTAGGTACACACCAATAAATCTTTTTTTTAAGAGCTCTAATTTTAAGGGGTTTAGACCCCTTAGATAGAAATAACTTTTATAAAAGATCTTTGTCAAAGAACTTTGATAGTGTAATAGGGGTATTTTGAGGTTATAGCATTTCTTTTATGTATAACTATTATAAAAGATACAAATAACTTTAAAAAAATATCTTTGTCAAAGAACTTTGATAGTGAAATATAGGCCAAAAGGAAGAAGATGCGTAGTGTCTTTTTTCCTGAGCCGTGGAATTTTGCTCTGTCAGCGTGTATGCCCGAACTTTCATACGTGCCTATTTTAATCGACCAGTAGCTGGAGATGAAATATTAAAGATTGCAGCAAAACAGTCAGAATTCACAAGGTAAACTGGTTCTACGGTTCCCGATTGCCAAACTTTAAATATTTGCATTTTCCGTCGAAACCTGTATGCATATCAATTTGCGTCCAATTTGCATTACCTCTTCTTGGCGCGTAGCTTTTTTTTTGTGTAAGAGTGTATTCCTGTTTTGTCTTTAATATGAAATTATTAATTAGATCTAAAATTATCTATAGCGAAATCTTGTTCTTCAGCTGCTTATTTTTTTTTACTTTTCCATGTGTTTTCCAAATACTTTTTTAAACATGCTGCTGCTCAAAATGTTGATGCATGTTTAATAACTGCTTTCGTACATTTCATACACGTGCTTCGCAACAGATTACACGAGTGCCATGAATTATGTCATTTGGTTCATTTAATTTCAATTAACTTTAGCAGTAAGGTGGGGTCATTTCTCATAAGGAGTTCATCGCAGAATTTAACGACAGTGATCCGAATTTAAATACGAGTTTTGGATATTTCATTTTTATTTTGGGGATTTAAAACCACATTACAATCTTCTAAAAAGATCCTAAAAAGTTGCATTTTAAACATCTTTCTTGGCCAGCACTTACAGCCTAAGAGGAACCGCCATGCAAAATTTCAACTTCTTCGAACTTGTTTGTTCTCAACTTCTTTGTTCCAGAGATACAGTGGGATTTTATTTTGTGGGGGGGGGGACTAAAGCCCTTAAAATTTGAATGTAAAAAAAGATTTATTGATGTGCACCTAGGGCTCAAGAGAAACCAACAAAAATTTCAGCTTCCCAGACCTTATACTTCCAGAGATACAGTGGGTTTCTTTATTTTTTTAGGGGGGGGGGCTAAACCCCTTAAAATTTGAAAAAAATTATTGGTGTGCACCTAGGGCTTAAGGGGAACCACCATACAAAATTGCAACTTCCCGGACCCTTTTGTTCAAGAGATACATTGGATGTATTTTAATGGGGGGGGGGGGTTAAGCCCCTTTTAACACCCTGAAAATTTGCAATTTTTTAAAAATATTTTTTAGTGGGCACGTATGACTTAGGAGTAACCACCATGCAAAGTTTAGCATCTTAAGACTTAAGCTTCGAAAGTTTTGCGCTTGTTTTAACATACTCATTTTGAATATTTTTCATGCATTTCTGTTTTGTCATTAGTACGCAATTTTTAATTAAAGCTAAAATTACTTATAATCGAAATCTTGTTCTTCATCTGACACGTTTTCTACACAATTGTAATTTTTAAACATGCTATTGCTGGAAATGTTGTTTATAACTTCCGGTTAGAAAATAGGTTGCCACTGTGAAATTAGGTGTTGGCGGGCGGATATTGCGCCAAAGGTAAAAATCTGCCAAGTTTCAGCTGTAATACGTACGTACCAAAATGACTTTGCTTGCTTTTGTTAAAACGGGATGTGATGCAAAAATTTAAGCAAAAATTAATGCAATTATATTGAACTCCATTTGTAATATTTATAAAATGTCTGGTCAAACAAACCAAATATCTGTTTCATGCTTCCCCTAAAAGGCTTCTACAAAGTCTCATGAATATATGCAAAATATTTTTCGGTATAGGTATTGTTGTAAATAAAAATTTTAAATCATCATATGTGAGCTGAAATTCACGAAAGAAATAAAAAAAAATCCAATTAATTTACTTTTGATCTTTTAAGTTTCAGTTCATAAGATAATACTAGTTGATAATCGTCAAAACATGACGGCTAAATAGTAAATAAATGTACTAATACACAAATTATACTCAACACATCATTGCCAAATGTTGAAAATCATAATAATGCTCAGAAACAAATTAATGTGTTTAAGCGACCTCGTGCTTAGTATCTAAAGCAAAATTTAAATATGTCACTGAGCATGCGCAGAAAGCAATTTTTAATTGTAAATTATCGCTAGTTACATACCGCGAAATAAACAATTTCCCTGAGGTTTAATCTTATATTTAACAAACATAATTAACATAAAAATAAAAATGGCAGAGAGTAATCTAGAGAGACTCCTCGGAATAAACGAGTTTATCAATAAGACATGTCACTGAGCATGCTCAGAAACAGTGAGATTCTAAAGACACATTTAAACGTGCCACTGAGAATGCGCAGAAATCAATTTTTAATCGTAAATTATCGCCAATTAATAGAAATTGCGGTTATAAAAACCAAATTTGACAAATCTACAGATTACAATCTTTCGTTTAAGATCAAAATAAAGTAAATTGATGCAGTAGTTTTCTCTCACGGACTGCCCCAAAAGTCGGCTTAGCAACTTAAATATATAGATTTTATGTATATGTAGAATGTGGTTAAACTAACTGTAATTATTGATTTTTATTTATGGCATTGAACGAAACAACTAAAAGATTAAAAACTAATGGATTCATATGTATATATACAATATTCTGATATAACTACGTAAAAAGAATAAATATATATTCTTCACTATTGCAAACATTTAATATATAAAATCTTGGTTTAGAAAAGCTGGTCTTATTAATATTGCATAAAATTTATGATAGCGATATAGAGAGAAGTAACCTTTAATTCACTCATTCGCGAAATGAACATTTCTTGCTTATGCATCTAATTAACTCTTGCAAATAATACTCATGAGTTTATTTTGATAAGGAATTATTTACAAAACTTTTATTTGGGTTTAATTGACTGAAAAAAGTGTTGTGTAATCTATTGTTTTTCTTATCATAGATGCCAAGAGATAAATTTCACGTGAAAATTTCGTAATCTTAATACTAGGTATCTAATAAAAAATATCCCTTTGTGATTTTTAAAAAAATGAGGAATATTGATACACAAATTTGTGGAAATTATTATCGTATTGTTATATAAAATATGGAAGAATGTTTTTCGGCAGTAAAAAGTCATTTTAAAGTAGTAAGTAACAATAAAGTACAATTTCTTGCTTATGAAGAAAAATGAACTTAACAATAGAGCTACTCTGATTAATGTTATAAAATGCTCCAGATTCATATCTTTATCAGGTATTCAGTATTTCAAGAGTTAATTTTTTAAGCACTGTCTCGTTATGCTTTTAAGAAAATAAAGTTTTTAGTTTCAGAAATATTAAACGGAATTTTGTGGTACAGAAATCACCGTTTTGAAGTAGCTTTTAAAACTATTTCTAACTTTTACACAATAAAGTTGTTCTCATATTTATTTTAAACAATTTTAATTCCGGAAAAACAATCTATACACCTAAAATAATGCCTGTACTGCTTTTTACTTCCTGTCCCGGTCTTTAAAACCTTATTGCTTTTTTATTTTACTGCGTATCTCTAATTAAAATAATTTTTAGGTATTTTAAAAACTAATAGAAATTTATCCTGATGATTTTTATAAAAGTTTCAAACGTCATTTAAAAATATCAAATTTCAAGAATCAAAATGTTAGAGAAAATATACTTATTTTAGGTGCTGTAAGAAAAGATTTTTAATTTACTTCCTAAGTGATTTTTTTAAAAATTTTGACTAGATATGCTTTCAAAGATTTCAAAGCGAGGAGAACTAATATTTATATGTATTCACGTAGATCAGTGGTTCCCAACCCTTAGAAGTTTGCGGACCACTAAACTGAACCATAAATTGGACCATATGCGGACCACCCTACTCCGCACCCCCACCGACTTGAAGGGGGGAACCTTCCGTGGGTATGAGGGATATAGAATATCCCTCAGACAAAAGGGATACAGCATTAACGTACTCACATTCTTATGTATCATATTCTAATACTAAAATAATTTTGTTAAACTTATAAGAAATTTTAATTCAACACCTGATAGTCATCGGATATATTCGGCTCATCTAGTTCAATGAACATTGTTTTAAAAATCCCCATTTGTTTGACAACTTTTTTACTATATGTGGTGCCGGACCACTCCCGAGGCTCTCGCGGACCACCGGTTGGGAACCACTGACCTAGATGAAGAGATTAGTTGTCAGAACTATGAATGTTCAGAATAGAGTAGAAGCTCTTTGTATTGTAGGTTCGGTATTTTTAGTTGTGACTAGGTTCATCCACACTATATTTTTTAAAGTTCCTCTGTCACGTTAGGCAAAGGAAAAATTACTCTTAGTTAAACCTCTTTGAAAATTATTCTTCCTCAATGCATATAATCAGAATTTTATGTTGCTTTTAACTTTTGGTAGTTTTTTATTGTGTTGACAAAAACTGAAAATTAGTAAAAATATAAATGGTTAGAGTATTTGTAAGGTATATATTTACATATAATTAAAAAGTAAAAAAACGCTGTATTTTGAGTTTATATTTTACTTTATTATATTTACGTTACTGTAGGCCTCTCCAATGGGTTATAAACGAAGGTTAAATAAAATATCACATTAGAAATATAATGCAAAATATCACTTTTTAATGCGTTTCATTATAAAAAGTAAAATTTCATATGTTTTGGAATACTTTTCATTTTAGCATTTGCTTAAATATTTAATAGAACGTGTAAGTGGTTCAAACCGTTACTATTGGAACTGACTGTTGATTTATGAAAGGTTATAATTAAGAATAACTTACATGGATTTCAATAAACAGAAAAGAAAACATGAAACTCTGGCTTAAAAAATATATTACTACTTTATTTTCAGCCTGAACCTATATACCTTTAACGTTTTTTGCCTTTATAAATGCCCCTATAACTTTTTATGGATGTCAGAACACAGTAATATTCCCCCAAAAATATGAACTGGAAACGCTGGTATATTATTATGAAACGATTACCCAATACATGTGGTTTAAATTAATGCAAAAGCTTTCATTCAGTTTTATTTCTAGTAATTGTAACTTTTTGCTAATAATTCTACAAAATTCTTTAACTATTGATAGTGTGACTATGAAAATCCAAAGACTTTAAGGAGATTACAAGAATCTACAGAAACATCACTTAGTATTTTACAACCTTAAATTTTATTGGCGGCAGTTTAAGAGATGTAATCAGGCTGATTTTTAAAGTTTTACGCTAAAAGTATGCAAACAGTTAATTGTACAACTACCAATTCAGGCTTCAGATAACTGTTTAGAAATAATTATTGCATGTTTGTAGACTGAATTCCTACAGACGTTTATCTTTGAAATACATATTAAAAAGTTTGCTGTTCTCTGAGTATTATTAGTTTGGCTTATCTTAAAATTTTTTTTTAGTTTTAGAAACGGCTGGTTTACAACACCAGATGATTAAATAAATGGTATCTTACTGTTAACATTTTGGAATGGTATTTGTTGTTTCCTTCAAAAACTACCTTATTTAAACATATTTTAAAGTTTGCCCGATTTTCCAATTACTGCTAGGTGTTTAAGTTCTCTTTTGTTAATTTGTGAAAAAGTGACAGCTAGAGTTAAGCTAGAGTACAAAGGTGACTGTTCTTATTTTATGTGAAGAATAAGCAAATAACTCTAAGTCTTGCCATGACACATGAATAAGTTTTTCCAAGCAAATGGAAATTGTAGAAGCTGAAGAGAAACGACAAACAGGGAAAGTTCAGTTGTCAGGTGCTGTAGCCATGATTTTCTGACGTTTGCAGCACATTGAGTAAGTAGAGAATGTTTATTAGAACGTTAGTCGGCCTCGTCAGTATTCATGTATATAGATGTGCATTTGTTTAATTTACTCGTAAAGGAGAAACGGGCTTATAAGGGTAATAATACAAAAGTGTTAAATATATTTTAGTTTTTGAGTTTCAGGGGATTTTTCTAATCTTTATTCCATAAGAAGGATACTGTAAAAAATAAACTGGCTTTATACTCTAAGATAAATATTGTTATTTTGTAAGTTATTGCGACTAAAGAAGCTTGAGGCATTTAAAAGCTAAAAAGAAAGTCCTTAACAAGTTTTAACAAAAATAGAAAAGTAGCTTACTTAAAAAAAAATAGTTCTATTTTAGATAAAATCGGTCTGTCGCGTGAAAGATATTCCTCAACTGTTTCTAGATTATTATTGTTTCCATAGAGAAAAAATCTTCGTGGATCATTAAACATAAAACATAGACAACATTTTTTTATAGAATAATTGGGTCTGAGGCTACTCTAAATGTCAGTTATAACAATAGCATCAAAAATGGAGCAAACTTCTATAATTTGCTAACAGATAACTTATTCGCCACTCATTGTAGTGGGAATAACTCATCTTGCAGCTCTATACTATACTATACTAATCATCTTGCTCTCCGAATAACTCATCTGCTTGCAGCTCATTGTAGTATGAAATCAGCAAATGAAAGATACAGCGTCTTAAAATCCTCAATAAAAGTAATAACGGGCAAGTAGTTTCCGATTAAATCCAACTACTTCAGGCAGCAGAGCATTAGATATGACTGTCTGTACATAGGGATCAAGAAAGTCACCATCGCATCTAATTTTCTGCAGTCCATTGAAAGATATCTGATACTCCAAAACTAGTTGCCTTTTATACGTTCCGTAATGAAATTTGGTAACCATCATTTATAATTCTGCTGTTACTTATAGAAAAGGAAAGGATTTCTATAAAATGGCTTACCTTATAAATGGTATATATGGACTAACATCTCCACGAAGAACAGAAATAATGAAACATAAGGCGAGACCAAATGAGAAAACTATACCCAGGGTCATAGGGATATAGTTGATTCTCATAAAAGACCAGGGCGACATCTTTCTATAGTAAGATGTAAAAAAAGGGTTATATTAAGCTGCTTATTTCATATAGGAATTACAAATGTGAAATTTCTTTTGTGTAGGCACACATATAACGTTTACAAAACCAACAGATAATAAGAGTAGCATACACATAAGACAAAAATGATAGCCTGACAAAGAAAATAGAATCAAAAATTGAAAATTATTAGCATTACTTTATTAGGAATGTTGACAAGACTAAAAAGTATTAATTAATAAAAGATTTCAGTAAGAACAGGGAATTACGGTGGGCTAGACACATTTGAAACACGAATAGAGAATATTGGAAAATCCTGCTAGTTTTTAAGACAATTTTAGGAGGAAAATCAGTTAGTTACAAAGAGTAAATGGAAGCTTAGTGGCTCCAAAAGCTGACCATTGTTAATGAATCAATACAAGTAAAGATAAACAAGTATAAGTACTAGGAAAATTACAATAATTAAAAAGAAATGTAAGGGATAGTGCAAATGAGCTAACTTAATAAGATAGTTATTTTAACAAAAATATGTAAATATTTTATAGCTTAAAAAGAAGAAAAAATTCTTAGTTATAATCTGAAATTTAAGATCCAGATCCTAATTATAGCATAAACACTTAAATTTTCATTTCTTCATTAACTAACTCAAAAATCACAAAACATGTCAAAATAAATCTGTAATATAATCTAGATGTAATTTAGTTTATTCATATTAATAGAGGTATTCTAAGGCTAATAGTTAATCGCATGACGAGCTTTTAAGCTACGTATTACCTACGGATAATTCATTGTAATATATTCTAAGTGTAACGATAACACGATGAATGGTGTTTGCTTTACAAATTAGGGAAACTAATTTTATTCTTTTGATTTTCAAAATAATGAAAAAAATCTTTGACCCTAAACTTTCCTAAACGGGGAAAGATCAAAATGTAAACACATGTTTTTACCAGAAAATTATAAATGCAACAAACCATGTGTGAAGCATGTTTTGACTTAAGGTTATTCATGAGATTTTACTTTTGTCTTTTTTATAAAACTTGGGGGACTTAAGTGCCATCGATGGTTTATTCTCAAGACCAAAGACCTTTTAATAGAACCACCAGTTAGTATTCGATAATGTTACCTTTCGAGGAGGACTTTCAAAGAGGAAGTTGACATTTACATAAAATGGAAAATCCTAGCAGACCTCCCCAACCTAATTCTCTAATTTAGATATTTCTGCAATAGTACTTTGTTATTTTGATAATGTATCAACTGTCGTTAGAAGACATTTTTTACGATGCTGCATTGTCATTTAAATCGAAATTCCATGCATGTATCATAACGTATGTTACTTAAGTTAACTAATGCACTGATTACAGATACTATTGTTGAAGTCCTTGTTTAGATATTTTTCTTAACTAACACGTGAGATTTATAAGAAAACCAATAAATTGTTTCTGTAGCTTGGAACAAAACGGGTCAATGTCCAAGACTGAAATTTGAGTGACAAATGAAAATGAAATTGAAATAAATATACTAGAATGTAGGCTAGTTAATTCAGTTTTAGTCATGTAAAAACTATGACTAAAACTGAAAAATAAAACTTGGAAAAATATTTATACACAAACCGTTAGTAACATTTGTAAGAAGTTAGTAAGATTTGTAAATCGAAACTGATGTTCTCTGCAGTGACGTAGTAAGCATAACTGGCGCCCGGGGCATTATGCCTTATTGGCGTCCTCGAAAAACATATAAAAATATAATATATAGAATTAGTGTAAAGTACCATTTGGCGCCCCTCTGCGAGTGGTGCCCGGGGCATGATAGACCCCCTTGCCCCCTCTCGCTACGCCACTGGTTCTCTGACATTTGGTTAAAATGTACTTTGGCCCTTTTTGTTCCAAGGTATAGATTTATGGATTAGAGTTTTGTTGAATGAGCATATCCATTACCGAAAAAAGTATTATTGCTTCACAAAATATTAACTTAATTAAACTTTCTTTACGGATAGTTACTTATTCTTTTGTAAAGCGTGCATTGATCAGAACCCATGGTAAGATTTTTTTCATGTTTTTTTTTTACTTAAGAATTCATTAGAAAAAGACGACCTTCACCATTACTTTTAATGTCTTTATAGGAATGTCCATTTATTAATGCACAATTTTATAAAACAATTCTCGAAACATAGAAGACAAAGTAAACCCCAGTCATGCTATTCATAAGCTATGACCAACGGATGAAAAAAGTAACTAAAATATAGAGCAATTGTACAGGATTTTTTTCCAAGTTAAATTCTTTTATCTAATGAGCCTAAATATTTAACTGGACAAGAGTTTTTCAGTATTAGTTTCTGTAACAGAAAAAAAAACACAATTTTTTATAATTTTAAACAAAGATAAAACTTACTAATACGTTACAAAATTAAAATGTTCATGAATCAGTACTTACTTATACATGGAGACACTCATGCGTTTTACCATTATTTCACTCGCACTAAAAAGATTGAAGCTTAAAAGTTTCATTAGTTAATGTTTCACTAAACGTTTCATTAGCCGTTAAAGAGAGAGCCTTTTAGCAGGTTTTTTTTTGTTCCTTTGCACACGCATGTTAATCGGAATGGTGGTTACGATTACTCTTCTCCAGCTAACTGTAAGACTGAAGATCTGAGATGTCCATTTTAAGGCCTTGAGAAACGAGTTTTCTCTCTTTTTGCTTCATTTCTCTTTCGGCGGTATAAAATTAAGTGTACCTCGTGATTTTAGGCGGGTAACTTTACCGAAGAGATTCCAAATAGCTGCAAGTATTCTCATAGTAATCTCAAAATGCTTCTTAGTGTTTATACTAATTAAAATAGAAAAGTATATATATAAGGATGAACTGACACACATTTATTTATACCTACAACTATATATTTTGTGTCTTTATTTTATGCGTTTATTTTAAAACTTCTCGTACCATAAAATATAGTTTTTGTAAATAACCACGAGACTATGCATGGGTAAGATAACAAAGCTGATTATTGTTTTTAAATATAAAATTAAATGCAAGGTAAAACATTAAATCACAGTGGAACCCCGTCATAGCGAACCCGGTATATAACGAACTTACGGATATAACGAACAAAAATATTGGTCCCACCGTTTTTCTATTGTACGTAATTTAATTAGTATTGTGACAGTTTAATGTAATCAATTTTAGTAGATTTAATTCATTAATGATCATTTTTTATGGATTTTATCATTTTTTAAGTACATAATTATTGAATACACATTGC
This sequence comes from Dolomedes plantarius, assembly GCA_907164885.2. Taxonomy (NCBI): domain Eukaryota; kingdom Metazoa; phylum Arthropoda; class Arachnida; order Araneae; family Dolomedidae; genus Dolomedes; species Dolomedes plantarius. The sequence goes on along the minus strand of OU015494.1, from coordinate 137,340,014 downwards.
AACTAAGGAGTTATACATTTTGTGAACTCCAGCATTTTTCTTAACGGTTCGGATATAACGAACCACCGGATAAAGCGAACAAAACCTTTGATCCCTTGAAGTTCGTTATAACGGGGTTCGAGTGTACAAACAATAATGAACAGAAGTTCTCTCTTTTTGCTTTTCTCTTTCATCAGTATAAAATTGAGTGATTGAGTGTATCTCGTGATTTTAGACGGGTACCTTTACCGAAGAGATTTTTAATAGCTGCAAGTATTGCCATAGTAATTTGAAATGTTTTTAATATATAAACTAATTAAAATATAAATTTATATACTATTATAAACTGGAACACATTTATTTATACAGTCACCCTCGTTATAAAGACTCCCCGAGCCCCGTAGATAAGGTCGTTATAATGAATTGTTATATAGGATTTGAAAAAGAACATATCATTAAAGGGGGAATCCATTGGGAACTTTTTGCACCGGTCGTTATTGGAATGGTCGCTTTAACGTGTGGTCATTATAACGAACGTCGACTCTACCTACAACTACACATTTTGTTTCTCTATTCTGGCTTTTTTTTAAAACGTATACCATCAAAAACAGTTTTTGTAAATAACCAGAAGACTATGCATTGGTAACATAACAAAGCTGATAAATAAAAATGTAGCAAGAAGTTAATTTAAAATTAATATAATTAAAGCTAAAACTAAATTTAAAGTAAAACTTATCACAATTAAAAACAGTAATGCTTTTTTTATAATTTATAAGCAACGTATTTTTAAGAAATATTTTACGTAATTATGATAGATTAACATAAAAATTTGCTAAAATGGATGTTATTTCGTAAAATTTCTATTCAAAGAGTAGTTTCTCCTAAAACACGGCTTCTCGTGAAGATACAGATCTTACGCTCCATTCAGATGCCTTCTTAGCCGGTTTCATAATAATGAAAATTTTCTCTCAATTAATATAACGATAGATTAAGGACTAAACAATACTTAGAAAACAGTAGATATTTTATTACTAGTGTAGTTAATAGGACTTTTGAACGAAGAATTACTAATTTTGTAAGAAATATTAAACATTTCATTACGTGTTTTAGAATAACTCGATGTACCCCTAAATATAGAAAAGCACAAATAAAGCAAACATTATGAAAACAACATGTCAAACTGAATTATATTTGAAAAAAAAATCTATATCCATGATATATACATTGCTACTTACACAATAATGATACTTAATACTTATATAATAAACTGTATCTAATAAATAGTTGGGACTTTAAGGATGGATTGCTAAATAAAAAATTTCATTAATATATTTTACCTTTTTAAATGGATATCATCAACTGCTCAGTGATAAATATTCTGAATTTAACCAGCTCTCTATCTGATTCTGAAAACCGAATGTTGGAAGCATTTGTTTTCGAGCACCAAACAAAGCGGTCAGCGAGGAGAAAAGATCTAACATCATGACAAGGTGACATGCAGGTGATTGCAGGAAATTAGAACTTATCTATGAGTGAGACAAAACAAAACAAAAAAATAAACTACATGCAATGTCAACCATTTATGACCACATAAAAAAATATTCGTATCTTTTCAGATAGTGGAGTTTGTTGACCTATTTTTTTAAAATGGTCCTTTATTTTAAAATTTGTCCTAGCCGCCTAAAGACTAGTGTTCTGTTATAGTTTAATTCACATATGTTTTATTAAAAACTTCAAGAATTTGTTACAAACACATACAAACATTTTTAGAACTCTTATAGTTCTTCGTTTTGCCTTGTTTCAAATAACTGAGCTCTTATAGTGTCATCAACGACTGGTAGACTTTTTTTACAAAATACCAAATAGAGCTTTTAAACTCATGAGTCAATAGTCCAAAAGAATTATATTCACTCTTAAGGCAGTAAATATGTATTTTAGCTCACAAATGTACCATACGAGTGTGTGTATACACACATATTTTAACTATGTACATATATGCATTATAAAAATATATAAATAATAGAGGAGAAAAATTGTATTAAACCAAGAGTCTGGGTGCAAACTTAAAAAGCGAACAAGATATTATTTTCTTTATATAATACTATTAATCTTGGTTCACGTTGGTAACGAGAACCTTAGTTTATTCGGATCGATGCCTTGTAACCATTTGACAATTCCGTTTTGTTCAATTGATATATATATATATATATATATATATATATATATATATATATATATATATATATATATATATATATATATATATATATATATATATATACACATACACACTCTGATGTATTATATGTGTGTGTGTATGAGTGTATTTATAGCACGGTTCTTTTGCCGCATATCCAGGACATCATATACTGTATAGACTGTTAAGAAAATTAATTTGAAGGACAAATACATGTATAAATTTAGATACATGTATCCATATACACTGAATTAGGGATAGCAAAGCCTATGCAAATTGTGTAGCGCTGCGCATCATATATGCGTAAGTGAGGGCGCTGTGGTAACTGCATATATAGAGCGTACTGTGGTTGTTCTGAATTAGTTGTTGGAATTGCCAGTATGGGTAAACTGCCTGATTTAGACGCCTTCGATCGCGGACAAATCGTAGGTCCGCGACGCATGGGCCATTCAATTTCCGAAATCGTCAGACAACTAGGATTTTCAAGGTCGACAGTGTCAAGAGTATACCAAGAATACATGGATGGTGGAAAAAAACTAGCGATCGGGCAAACTGCAAAGGACAATTAGCCTTGACAGTACGTTTTGAGAGACGGCTCAGGCGTATTGTACATAGCCAGCGAAGCCAAACATTAGCTCAAATTACCACCCAGTTTAATGACGGTGCTAGTAGTACAGTCTGTAAACGGACTGTGCAACGCTCGCTTCACCGTATGGGTTTCGGGAGCCGTCGACCTACGAGAGGACCATTGCTCTATACTCGCCATCGGGCTGCACGTCTTGCCTGGGCAAGAGAGCACAGAGACTGGAGTGTAGAGGACTGGAAACGAGTAGCATGGAGTGATGAGTCTCGATTCCGACTACTTAACGCCGACGGAAGGCTGAGAATATGGCGTCAGGCTCATGAAGCCATGGATCCTGCATGCCTGGCTGGAACTGTACAAGGGCATGGTGGCTCAATCATAGTCTGGGGTGCTTTTTCGTGGCACAGTTTGGGATCTTTGGTGCGTGTACCAACCTCCCTCAATGCAATCCGGTACGTAGAGTTGCTGGGTGATCACCTCCATCCGTTTATGCTGTTCTGTTATCCGCACGGTAATGGAGTTTTCCAGCAAGACAACTGTACCTCTCACAAGTCCCGGTTGGCTACTGGCTGGTTGGATGCATTCCTCTGACTTCTCTGTCATGAATTGGCCACCTAGAAGCCCAGACTTAAATCCTATTGAGCATCTTTGGGATGTTTTGGAACAAGGCGTGAAAGACCATCACACAGCACCAAAGAACCTTACTGAATTATGGACAGCTTTAGCCAATATTTGGCAAGCTATTCCCGTGGAACGTTTCCAGAAACTTGTTGAATCTATGCCTCGTCGTGTGGCAGCCGTTATCAAGACCAGAGGAGGCCCAACTCGTTACTAGGTAGGTATCCCTAATTAAGTGGCTCTTCAGTGTAGATTCACGTATACATCTATTTCCCTCCCCCCCCCCAAAAAAAAAGGAAAAAAAGTGACCAAAAATGTCGGCAGTGTGACCTTACTGTTAACAGAATAAAATTGACGTCACGAGAACGAAGTTCTTTTGAAAAATTTCATATCATCGCGTTTATAGAGTTGCATTCAATGTGGCATTCAGTATCTGATAAAAAATTACTGAGGGTGAGAATTGATAATGTAGTGTATAGATAAGTGAAGTATTTGTTTATGATAGAATCATTGTTTAGAATAGGATTTGTATTAAAAATAACGTAAAAATAAACAGTAATTCAAAATGTTACACAAACTTTTGACATCCCTGATGGATTATATTTTTAGTCTAATATCCCGCTCACCTAAAATAAATATTAGCCTATGTAGCGTAATTGGGGGAGGAAATTATTAAAGAGTTTAAGGGGACTCACTACCCTTAAATCTTTAAAACATTCGATTTTTTGAAAAAAATATATGTTAAAGTCTGATCATTTCTGAACAAAATAAAGCAAACCATATGAAAATATTCCGCTTATTTCCGGAGATATTGATATTCTAAATATTTAATTACTGATCAAGTTTATGGTAAGAAAAATTTTAAAATCATTTTTCTCAAAATGTAATTTCGCATCATTCCGCAACTGATATCTCAAAAACTATGGAACATAATTCCATGAAATTTTTATCACTGCATAATCATGTTATTTCATTGCGTCTGAACTAGAATTATTGCAATCACTGCACATTTTGTTATTTTTTAGGGATAAATTAATGCAAAAATTTAATGAAATTTTTAAGTATATTTTGAGCAGTTTAAAAAAAAAATTGAAATAATATTTTAATGTTGAATGTTTTATGTTCAATTGCATTTTGAATTATTCATTTTAAATATAAAACAGGAATTATACATTTAAGTGTAAAATTAATTTCATAGTTCTGCGCGCAAGCCAGTATAACAGCTTAAAAAAACAAGGTATATCTAAAGCATTTTTAAAAAAAATTATTTTAAATTATTTTGAGAGTTGAAAATTTGTTTATTAAAATAAATATATCAATTTATCATATACATAATATTCGGAAAAATTGGGAGTAAATTGAAATAGTTACAAAGAGTCAAAAAGTATGAAAATATGCCTTATTTCCTCGACTTAAGAGTCGTGAGTCCCCTTAAGTCGAGGAAATAAGGCATATTTTCATACTTTTTGACTCTTTGTAACTATCCCTAAAGTTCCTAAAGCAAATGATGATGATTTGTATTTATGCAGAAAAACTATAAATATAGGCAAGTTTTTACACCAAAATTCATATAAAAATGTCTTCAAACACTTATGTGCAAGAATATAAGTTGAAATATTAGGGAAAGGGGGATGGAAAATTACTATTTCAACGGAATTAAACTAAGACTCTATAGTAAAGTCGTTTTAAAAAGTATCGTAACTTGGGCCTACTTGGACCCTAGGGGGTTACTTGGACCCAAACCGAAAAAGTGTTTTAAATTACACCTAGTTCTCTTGTTAATAAAATATAGATATAATTCCCAATCTCTAACAGATAGCAATACTAGCCAGGTCCTGAGGCCCTTTACCATGTTCCCGCTCTTCCCGCCTTTTTTTAGTTCAGATTATAGTACTTTGTGATAAAAAGATCAGTGAAATGTTTTCAAAACAACCTCCCTGGGTGTGACTGGGTAAAATTATTTTTGAAGACGCATCCACTATTAACAATCAGATTTGCAAATAAAAAGGGGTTTGTTTTCTGTTTTAATGTAAAATAAATTTTTTATACATAAGTCTCTATTTTTATTTCATGATATTAGGTGCTACTTGAGCCCACTACCTATTTGAATTGAATATTTCATGTAAAATGTAGGTTGGGTCCAAGTAACCCCAATATCAGGGGGTTACTTGAATCCAAATTTCAATAATTTATTATATATATATATATATATATATATATATATATATATATATATATATATATATATATATATATATATATATATATATATATATATATATATATATATATATATATATATATATATAATTAAAATTTTGGTTTGAAAAAGACCTAAAATCCTGGGGAATCTTTACATAAGTTATTCAAATCAGGTTATCAGCACAAATATATTTTTAAGGCTATCGTTGGATAAGAAATGTACAAAAATCTTTACTTTTTGGGTCCAAGTAACCCCAATCTACGGCAGTTACAAAAACGAAAATGATAATGCTTTTAGGACTAGTAACTCATATTTCTGCAAATTGAATAAGATGATGATTATGAACTTTGTGAAGAAAGATCACTGAAGGGCTTGGGGGTGGGGGTGGGGGGTCTTGGAGAACACGAGGGAAGAAAGAAGGCGGTCTCCACAGAGAATCTAGAGCCTGAACTTGCCAAAGACATTACACAAAGAGTGATCGAAGAGCTCTACAACTGATGTAATGGAAGAGAGAGAATATCACTAAAAAAATTATTGAAATATGGATCAATAAATATGGAAAGTTGTGTTCAGAAGACATAAAAATTGTCTAATGTGTTTAACAGCAAATTACGCGAGAAAAGTTATCAATATAGTTCATTAAATATTACAGATATAGAGTGTCGCAACCTTTTCTTAAAAAAATGTATACGTCATATATTGTTTCAGCATGTCTTAGATTAAAAGTATCAGGTAATTGCCCCCTTTTGGATTCTATCATTATTTCTGTGAAAGTTTTGGAGCAAAAAAATTTAATGTTTCATTAAATATTAGTAATTAATATAATTTTTCTAATATATCGCCCTATATGTAATATTAGGGAATAAAATGGTTTTGAAGGAAAATCATTGTAATAAAAATTGGTTGTCTTTTGAAAATATTGGAAGCACAAATATAAGAGCAACAAATATAAATTTCTTTTATATTTAAGACGCTCCTTAGTAAGGAAAATCATTCATCATAATTAAGTTTTCCCGAGAAATCCTTTTGTCGAAAGTATTGTAATATTTTTAGTTGTCTTTTCAGCCTGATGAAAAAAAAAATCGTAATTTAAGTATTTCTAAAATATATTGATTTTTAATTTTATTAATTGTGCATAGTTTGGAAATATTTCTATATAAGTATACCTATACAGATAAATCATTACCTAGCATTTCAAATTAAATTTAATCTGTAGCTTCGTAATAACAATAAAATGCATATATCAGAGGACGTCATAAATATCATTGCAAACCCTAGAAAATGCTTTTGACTACTTGAGTTCAATGTATTAAAACTTAGTATTTAAAAAGGTTGATGTAAAGTGCTTTACAGTCTCTGAATCGTGGTTAAATCTGCCTTCATGGAACCTGATAAAATGAATTTATGTTTCTTTGGATACTGATGTCTTATTTTGAATATATTTTATCTAAGAGAAGGTGAAATTATCCTTGAACATTTGTTTACGTTCGGAAGTAAATCTAGACCAAAGTCTCTCTTCACCTCAACAAGTTTCATTTTTTACCTTTGTAACTTAAGAGCGGAGCGTCTTGTGAATTAATATGAATCTTATTGAAGTTTGATGCCTCCTCAGGACCTTTTTTATGTGAAGGCCACTTCTTTATTTTTTACGATTGTAATAGAATTCCACGTATGGGGATTGTTTCATGTCCGTAGTTAGATTGGTAAGGAGTCGGGAGTAATTTTAAATACAGCATCCAAACGTTTCGTTTTAATTTTACTGCTGCTTTTTCGATATTCTGCTATTTCAGCAGGCAATCTTTTCTAGGAATTTTCAAATCTAATGTTAATCATCGCCAGCCTTAGAAAATATCAGGTGTAAACTGGGCAAGAAAAAAAAATAATTTAACCTTATTTGTTTCTTCATAGAAAAACTAAATTATAAAATACGTAATAAAATATTGCTTAAGTAATTTTCTTGCAAAATCCACTTCTTTTTGGTTTCTTTTACTACTCATATCATGCACATATTTCGGATCCACATTCTGATCTCTTTTCCATCTTGCTCTTTTGAGTTAAGGATATAATGGTTGAATCTTTTCCTTTGTATTCTCTTTAGCTGTCAAGTCTGATAAAGTTTAATTCTGCTGGTAAGGAGTAATTATATTTTCATCGCATGTTCCCTAAACGAGAGGCCGGGTGATGGCCGAAAGCTAGGTTCCTGGCTTTCAGTACCAGAGTCTCTGGATTCTAGTCCTCCTACTGCCATGGATGTTTGTAACAGTTCGGAATCGGCTTTAAGCAATAGGTCCTGGTCTAATTATCCCTCATGTAGCAAAAATGACTGTAGTGGTCTCAACCTACCCTAAACGAGATACGATACTCCAGGTCAAAGTTCCCAAACAATACCTCTGGAGGTGCGGGGTCAAGTGGTCCGCTCTTGTGACTTGACTCTGTTCAGAATTTGCGGACCACATAGAAGTCCAACCTCTCTTGAAGCAATGGCACCCCTCTTCTATGGATAGTGCATTTGAAGTATTCGTTGACACGACAACAAACAAACAGTAGTCTAATTAACCATATTTCCAGAAATAGAAGAAAACTTGTTTGTGAACTTTTGGAAAACTTCAAAGCTTTCAGGGTAATTTATCTTGACATTTTTTTCTTGGAGACGTAATCTGTGGAAAGGTAGAACATTTGTAACCAAATTGTGCCTATGATTGAAACACTCGCTATAAAGGAAAATGGAACATAGCAACGCTAATAGATTACTATTGGCCTTTGGAAATGAACGTCAAACGAAGTACAAAAGAAAATCAAGAAAATGCTCATTCTAAGATAATTTTTGCAACTAATTTTTTAACTACGTACATAAAAGGTTTTTACAAGGGAAACATTTTTCAAAACCCTGCTTTACAAAACACTTTGGTTACCAAATGTTAAAGAAAGAAATATAAAAAGTTGTGATTACCTTTAGGTGTCTATTACCCTAAAGGTAACTTAAATTTTGTTGTACAGTCTCAAGTACGTAAATGAAATATTTTTAGTTAAAAAAATTAAAAAGCTAAATTTTGTGTTAAAACCTTGACTGTTAAAATAAAATTTTGTCACTAGATTTGAAATAAGAACTCGAAGGGCAATGAAGATCCCTATTCGGGGTTCTTTTATGAGCAATGATAACAAAATTCGAACTTCCGTTATTCAAAGCAAATAAACTCATAACTAGATCTTAACTGAAGAAGTTGGTTGGTTGATAGCTCTACGGTCAACTTTTCTTCACGAGGGCTAATTAGGTGTCTCGTCAACTATGCATACACACAGCTCTGTCAGTCAAAGCGGTAAGGGCTTGCTTCTTCACATAGAATCCGCCAGCGTCAGCCGTATTGAAATATATTTAACCAATTAAAAACCTCGAAATGATTAACCGCGAAATTGTTACGGTCTGTGATTAGTTTAAAATATGTCAGTACGAACAAAGCTGACGCTGACGGATTCTATGTGAACAGACCCTTAGTCTTCTGAGTGTTATAAAGTTTATATTTAGAATTCAGGATGCATATACCTATTTAGAACCAAATGGTGCATATACCACGTCGATCCTAGTCTGATTTGACATACCTACAACAACATCCAGCCAGCAGATCCCTATTTTAAGCCATCTAATGTGTAAAGATAGGTCTTAATTGTCATTCGATTAAACAATATTGTAATCCAGGGTAAATGAAATCAGACGTCACGATGAAGTGATATGAATGAGGACGTGTGTTGAGTTTTTCATACCACATACACTAACACTATTGTTTGAATTACAGAAATAAAAGAATAATTGAAGTCATTGTTAAACTGCTAAACTTTCCTGTTTTCCCCTGCCCGAATCGCTAGCAATGTTAACTGAAAATTCAGAGCTGCAAAACTTTTTTGAGACGCACTTCATTACCAAGCATTGACTTAATAAGACTAAAATAGTTGGCTTCCGCAACAAGCTAATCGGGTTAGAATTATCTCAGTCATCAACGCTTACACAACTGCTGATAACTTTTTTGTGTGTTACCATAAAAGGACGATTTATTGTTGGAAATAGACATTAAGGAAATAGATTTTCACCATAAATATAATATATGTGTGTTTCTTTGCGAAAAAATACTTTAGTTCTATTTGCTGCGCAGTTAGTCCCTTAACCATTTGATGGTTCTCCCGTGGTGAGATTGATTCTTTAATTACAGAATCTTGGAAGATACAAAGCAAGGGAAGAAGATTTCCTTTGAACAAACAACCAGTATAGTATTGTCACTGTACCTTATTCATAAAGAAGATACAGCTGTTAAGCTAAATTCGAAACATAACCCATTTTGACCTTATGACATATATTGCAAAAGGTAACAATATTGTGCTCAAAAGTGACTGGGCGTTATCGCGATTATCATTTTTAAGCCAAGAATTAGATCTTACTAAACTCTTAATAGTGTGAAAGAGATGGTCTTTAAGGTCTTAGAAGAGTGTGTCAGAGTATTTTTCTCGTTTTGTGCTTTAAACTGGGGTAAGAAGATCTTGCATGGTAAGTTATACAACCTAAATACATCTAGATGTGAATGGATATTATAATCGACAGAAATATATCTCTAAACCTGCTACTTACCTGTAAAGTCTAACGTTACTGCTATAGGATCTTATCTTGAAAATCCCATGGCTGAGATACTTTGCATCTAACGAAATGGCTTTCCTTAGATACAAAGCTTTATAACTAGACCATGAAAGCTTAATTTTAAAACTACAAACGTTGAAAATTATCTATATTGTATAAACGCTGTATTTGAGACACAGATCTTGATTCGATTACGTTGACTGATACAGCCAACGTAATAACGTAGTTTGATAAGAATTATTGAATCTATGATGATTATTTAGATAAATTTAAAAAGACCAATTTCATAGCTTACATTTTTCTCCATGATATCTATCTTCAAGAAAATTATTTCTGAGATTAGACATTGTGGATATATATACAATGAAGATTTATACTCAAATCGAAGAAAATCACGTAAAATGCATTTCTTTAACATGCAAGCACAGTTGTATGTATCTCGGAACATATGTATCTTTGCATTTTAATGCTGCACTTCAGTAGTTTATTCCACGAAGTTAAATGTAAAGGAATTTCTGATATTGAAATATTTTATTCAGTGTGAGGACTCCAGCCTCAGATACGCTGATGTAAAATTTAAAAAGCCTCTTGACAAATCCCCCTTTCATTAACTCTTAAAATTCAGTAAATGTTTTATCCTTTTGTTAATCTTAATATGCACTTAAAACTTTTTCTACTATTCCAAGTGATAAGCATGTCTTCCTTCTGCAAGTGATAAAAGTTCTTCCTTTTAGTATTATCTTACATGTTTTCATTCAATTGACCTAAGTACGACCGAATTATCGAAATTCAATTCGATTGAAGATAAGGTTTTGAACTGCAGAGCGAACATAACGCGACATTTGATAAAGCTGACAACCTAAAGTGAGCCATCTTGGATTCCTTTTACGGTGTAGAATTTAGCAAACAGAGACTAAAAATCTGCATTGTTGATTTTAGAATGGTGTCATTAAAGTACATGACAAATTTCTGGATTTTTTGCATGTTTAACTCAAGTCTGAGACAGGTATAGAGGAAAGTTACCTACTACCACGCTGCCGATTTCTTTTACACTTGATAAGGAACGGTTCACACGCACTGAGGTAAGTCTGCAATTCTACCATATGATCTCTAAATATTTAAGCAGTTTTATCATTTAATGGGAAATAATAGTAATTCTCTAAGAATTATTCACTTGATGAATTTCTTTTTGTCTGTTTAGGAAATGGTTCAGCACACCTGGAAGAAATTGGATGGCTTTCCACTGATTTTTGCAGTTACATTAGCTATAGGAATTTTTGTGCCATGTATAATTGCGTTAAATAATGGTCATGTGTCACCATACGTACCCTATATCAGGTTAGGATTGCATTTCATTATTTCTTGTTGTGTTTAAATCGCTTTTTTTGTACTGGTGAAAAGTTTTTAAAATGTACTCAAACTCCCCATTAAGTACGCAATAAACATACATGATGTGGTCATAACTGTGAAATTACTTAACTGGGACCAAGATCCCTTTATTTTACAAAATAAGTGTATAGTATGGTAAAATAAGAAAGTACTCTATACAATTTTTGATAGATTTTTATTTTTCGAGCTCGTACTTGTTATTCGCTTGTGTTTGTTTACATATGTCGATGAAATGAAAAAAATTTCAACTTATAAAAGAGTTTTTTGAAAAATGTTTTGATTAATATTCTTAAATATTATTTTAAGTAATTTTTAAAAATTATAAGATTAATTGCTATCAGAATATTTACTTTTTCACGATAACATTTGTTTACAAACGTTAAGATTCTTTATAAAAAATTTCAACTGTTTGAAATAAAGGTAACGTGCCGTTTACATGGCATAACGAATTTTGTTTTCGTTTGAAATCAAATGAGACTGGAACTGATGTTACAGATTTATTAATCATCTATTTTCATTAGATTGTTAACTTTTTATAAAGCTAGGATTTTCAGTTTTAATTAAGATGGGTTAAATTCAAATTTAGCAGTTTCTACATATTTAGAACATAGTTTTTGAAATCCTTTTTCTCAAGTTTCATTTTAATGTTTAACAGAAATTTATAATTTTTTTTATAAACTAAGGATATAGTTTATAGCGAATTTTTACCTTAACAAAGCAGAAAATTTATTACTTAAATTGAAAAAAAGACTGATTAGGGAGATTATGATCAGTCTGTCATACACCACCAAGTGAGGCAACAAATTTTGGCTACTCGTAAACTTGTTGAAAGAAAAGAATAAGCTGAAATATCCCTATGATGATTGTTATATAGCTATATGTCAGTAAAATTTTAAGTTTTATTCTTGTTTACAAGCTTCGGATATTTTGAGAATTTCAGTCAGATTGAGGAGAATTTACAGCTTAAGTTCTGAAGTATACAAAAACTGTCTTGACAAAAAAAAGGAAATTCGAGTCATTAACCTTTTTTGTTAAATCTGCAAATCAATATTTTTGATCAGAAACAATCGTCATAATCGCGTCATTTCTTGAATGAAGGTTTTACATGTTCAGAAACTGCGTAACTCTTTCTCTAAAATTCAGTTTCATTGATTAAAATCTGGATGTGACTAGTTATGAGGCTTTTGATTAAATTTTTTTTTTAAGGTGGGAGGCGTTACTGTAATTTCGTTTTCTAAAAGATTAAAATGGAATTCTTCAAAGAAAAACTAACATGAATATATAACGTTTAGATATTTCATACAGACAAAGGATTGGACGCTACATAATGTTTATTTCTATTTTTCTGCAGCAAATAACATTTTAGGAAGCAATTCAAAAGGGAATTGTAAATAACAAAGCAATACGTGCTCTTTAATATTCGTGAATGGGACTGTTTAAAAAAAAATTGGGGGAATTCGGGAGAACTTTCATCTGTCAAGATATTGTGAGTTTTTGGTAAATAGTACTTCGTCTAGCACATATACTCAAAGACCGGAAAATCCATTGGTAAGAAAGACCGGTCACACTGATTTACAAATATATATAATTTTAAATTATCTTATATTGAAGTGTTTTTGAGTTTGCTTTTCTAAGAGTCAGTGATGTGTGAGTTTTGCTTACTTTTAATAGTGAAGGAGGTGGAGAATTTCCGGAGGCTGGAATATTTAGTATATTCATGTGTCTGACATCTTTTCTGAGTGAGTATATAGATTATTCTCTCAACATTTCTAGTTAGAGGTCTTAAAAAAAAACCAAAACAAAACAAAAAAAATTAACTATTACTTTTTTAGGTCAGTGGATTATAATGATACGATACATCATAGTGCAAGAGTTAAATTCATTAAAAGGAAACGACACGAACGTTTTTTTCAATAAAATATCTTTTGTACTTGGTGGTCTGGCTACTGTAGCCTTGATTGCAGTTGGAGCATATCCGGTGAGTATTTAAAGCTTATTTATGACCACTATTAAATATTTAATCTTTATATCAACGTTTCACAAGGGGTTATTACTTCGAATTCAGTCGGAACAATCCAGTGTTGGTCCAGGAAAAAAATTTTTTTTTAATGAAACTAATTTTTTTAATGAAAATTGCTTTTGAAAAAATTTCCTTGTTATAGGATAAGAAATTACACTGCTTAATTTGATATGTAAACCACATATGTTGATGACGTTGAGACATATCGCTATAAATCATTCAAAATGAATTCTCAACCTCTGAATGTCACCTCAGTATGTCACATTGTTAAGAATGTCAAGACTTTTTAAAGGATAATTGCTTCATGTTGCTTAACACATTGTTTTCTTGTCCAATTGGAAAATCGGATCAGTTGGCAGTATCACCATTATTGCAACTCCTTGAACCATTTGTGGCTAGTATAAACATCCAAGTGCATGCCACCACAAGGAATATCACTTGTGTTGGATATGGATATCCTAGTCGGAAACTTGGAATACCTTAGTGCTAGATTTGTACTTCGATCCCGCAGTTCGGAATGACGTTGAGATGGACATATAGTTTTTTTGTCATTTTTAAAAAAACATCTGCCGAGCAGGAATGGATTGCCACTTCTGTGCTCTTTAATAAATATGAGGAATAACATCAGTGGTTTATATTCTGGGATATTGTTTAAAAGGTACTACATTTTAGATAGCCATGAAAAGTATGGGTAAATTTTACTAATATACTGATGTATAATGATAAAATCTAATGTTTTATTCACTAATCAAAAAAGTAATCGTAAGATTTTCATCACAGGTTATGTTTATAAAAACTAAACTTGCGGCAAAAAAAGTTAAAATAGAATTTGAGGGCAAAGGATTACGTACATAATTGGTAAAATGCAAATGTCACTCAGATAAATATTTTGTAGAAAATATTCATTCTAAATTAAGACCTAACATATAGGGTTCTTACTTATCCAAAAACTTTGTTTCAACAAAAGTTCCCATCCACCATACAACTCCAAAAGGAAAAAAAATCTCAATTTTTTCTGCTTTCTTTGAATGCAAAATATTTTGTTTTAGAATGATTTTAAATTTTTTTAATTCATAAACATTAGATGCTAATTGTATTATGTTTTTCTTATCTCTTTAAAATTTCACAGTTATGGGTAAAATTTGTATAACATATAAAAAGATATAGTCAATATTGTTATATGCAAATATTATTCATATGAATGTGCAACGTATATAAGTACAAATAACGTCACAGCTAAGCTTTTGATTATAAAACTAGGCATGATTTCTCAAAGAGAAATAAGTTTACGACAGTTTTATAAAGTAAAGATGTAGGAAATAGAAGACGCATTTTAAAATTGAACATTTATAGACTCTTATCTTTGCTAGGCCTCAACTATAACTCAAGTTCACAATTCTGCTGCTGGCGTGGCTTCCGTTTGCTATGTTATCTACTTGGTATGCCATACGATAATCAGTTTTCGGCTACTTGGACGCACAAAGACTACCTATCTTCGACTAGTGATTACTATTTGTAGCATTATAGCTCTCATATTAGGTATCCTTTACAGTCCATTTTTATTGTTTCTAATAATGTGTTACTGAAATATAAAGCTTTGTTGTTTGGCTAAATATGAACATTATCATTTACTAACCAAACATACAATACTGTGTCATTAGAAAAAAATTTACTCTGTATTTAGACAATAACCACATTTTGTATTTAACAAACATAATTGTTTAAAGAAATGAAAGAAAAAATTATGAAGTGAGCAATCAACATAAAGCGAACAGTTATCCTAGGATAGGTTATTTTCTTGGTATTGAGTCTAACCCATAGAAAAGCTTTTCCTTGTCGTATTCTTTGGAAAATGACCTGGATAAATACTCTTTGTAGTGAATGTTATGAAAACCATAAAAATACGCACACAAATAACTAAAAAAACAGATCAAACAAGATTTTATAGTATTTTTATATACAGTTAAAAAATAAAGGAATCTGAAACTCATTTCATGATGATTGCAGGAATTTTAAGATTATCATTTTTTTAACTGTTTTACATAAAATTAAGTATCGACGAGGACAATGCTTGCACAGAGTATGCTCAAATTTAAAGGGTATTCAAGGTTAAGTTCCAACTTGGAAAGAAAAAAAATAAAACTGAAATTAAGGTGTAAAAAGCTTTAATGTGTAAAAATGTCTGAGTAGGTATATTTATATAAAGGTTAACATTAGAAAAACAAATGTCAGAAGTGTAGAAAGCAAAGAAACCAAATTTAGTTCTAAGAGGCAAAAAAGTAACAAGTTTGAATAGAAATTTAAAAAAAATGCTACATAGATCCAAAACATTGAGATTAATAATAATAATAAAAAAAAAAAGACATTTCTGTTTTCCGGTTTGTCACACCTTTTTGATACATTAATTTCCCTCGCAAAGGCAATATTGTAGAATGTTTCAGTTTGAGATTACTGATATAGAAATTAACTATCGATACCTCTACCTACACAAGTTCTTTAATGACCAATTTGCACCATATATGATTATAGGATTAAACTAGATTGAAACTTTAAATTTAGAAAAAAAAGAATGTATCAGAGACTTTTGAAATAATACTTTGCAATTATTGAAAATTCTAGGCAGTTTGTGATTGCAAATTTGGAAGAAGACTGATCTTAAATTTTATTGAATTCAACATTCACAAGAGGTACCCTTTTATACGACGAAATATCAGAAATCGTCCAAGGCTAAAAACAAAATAACAGACTTTGGTCATTTTACCAAGATAAGATATAGGAGCCAGATTGAATTTTTTTTTATCTTTTCCTTACCTAACCCTATCACAAGGAATTCCTCAAAAAATACTTTTGAATGAACTGAGCATCTGATTTGAAGTCACTGAGAGTTTCTTATCTGACAGAGCAAATTTAATATCATTGTATATTAATTATTGTACTATTTTTTCTTCTGAGTACAATCAAATTAATTCCACCGATAAATGGTTCACATTCTAATCTAAATCATAAAATTTGATTTCGTACACTTGAAAATTATCGTATTTAAAGAGTATTTTTTATGTCCTTTTGTAGTAATGTCATTTAAGTTGCAATATATCTTTTTTAACTCAACTAGTGACTACTTTTGGTTTGATTGGATCATCTGTGTGGACTGCAGACTATTGGGCTGGTAAGAAAAGACCCGGAGATAGGGTAAGTGTAAGGTTAGACTAAATAAAGGTATCTAAACGCTATTTAACTGTGCTGTATTGATTAGTCGATGAATAGAGCTCAATGGTTCGAAGAAGTTCAATAACGACTAAAAATGATTTCCCCGAGCTTACAACTAACACACGAATGATACACTACGAGCAGTTCTCATACTCTATACACTAATTTCCACTTATAATTTTTTTCTGCATAATGCATTAAGCTTTTCTATGCTTTTAATGTTTCATTTGTGACATTTATTCAAATGCAAAAGAAAGTTTTTGCATCAAAATTGGGGTGTGCCATTTAAATAGTTTGGTAATGGATCGGTGATCGACTTCGGGATAAATCTATATAGTTCTTGTATTGTTATGTTTGAGTGTACTCCTGGAGCTTCTAAAAATTAGTCGTTAGTAGTAAAATATTAAAAACTTCCAAAATTTTTGTTTGTTAGTCAATCATTCAACTAAGTTAACTGTTAAAAGCTCATTGTGCTTTGAACATTTAATGACACTGTAACGCAGATTTGGGAAGAGGTGTTAGGAATAGGGGTTTATGTAATGTAGTTCGCAAGATGCTGAACTTACTGTTTGTGATTATTTAGTGTTTGTAAATAAATTACTCTTAATAAGAACGTTTTGTTTACCTCATCGGGACCTGATAGATTGGCAAAAATGTACACATACTAGATATACAGCCTATATGTGCTGTCTCTTTGTGTACATTAAACATACCTCAATTTATAACAAATCAGGCCAAGGAAATACTTTTATTACGTTAATAATAAAATAAAATGTTTGTAAGGTATCTGCAACAAAGTAATAAGACTGAATGGTAAAGGTATAATATACATTACAAACCATGTCAAGCGATCAAATATATGAAATAAAAAATGTAAAAAATATAAGTGGCTGACACAAATTTTACGGTCATTTTCCAGGTGAAATCAAGAAGAATCCCCGAGTAAGGGATTTTTTTTTACTATAAAGGTGATCGACAAAACGTTTCTGAGTATATCATTTTTAGGTATTTTAAGAAAAATTTTGAAAATTAATATAGGAGAATTATTAATATTAAACTTGATTTAATAATTCAGAAACTAATATTTTATAATTGAGACTCAGCTAGATTCGATATATTCAACTATGCATTAAAACACAAAACAAACATAAACTCGCACAAGGAAATTTGAAAACGGAGAGAAAAAATTAGTAAAAAGCCTTTATTGAAAGTTGTGCAGGAAGAAAAGCCTATATTTAAGCTGTTATACCTGATTTTGACCTAAATTATGCAATTTAATCTATTTCAGGGCTTTGTATTCTATGTCGTAAGTGCTTCGTCGGAATGGATAATGTCTATTCTTCTGATACTCTTTTTTTCAACCTATATCGTGGAATTCAAGAAGTCAACTTTACATTTTCACGTGGATGTTGAAGGAAAAACTCCAAATAAACCAGTACTTTCAAACTTGGATATTCGCCACCGATGAGTGGATATTTTGAACTTGATGTGTTCGCCCTCTGCAAACAAGCTGCCTTCAAAACAATTTTTCAGTGATTGTCATGAAATTATTTTTTCATGTATTAAGTAGTATTTAGAACTTCATTGATGCTTTCAAATGCGAGCACTTGAAGTTACCTTTAGTTTTTTTTTCTTTACAAAATTGTGTGAAGTTATTAAAGATTTTGCTTTGTCAAGTTTCGCTAATATGTGTCATTATAATTGGAAATGTAGAATGTGCTCCAAATTCATCCCTGAAAACAAAATAAAATCTATCTATTTTTTAAGCTGGTAATTATTTCTCTAGAAATAACGCTGTAAACTCATTTATGAACATTTTAGAAATACGAAAGTAAATTAATAACCAGACTGTATATATATTAATAAAATGAACACATGGATAGCAATTAGGGAATTTTAATGATTTTGAAGCTTAAGGTATTTGTATACCTACGGAAAGAAAAAACTTAATTGCTTATAAGATTTAAATGATGCATACATTGTCAAAATTTATTCTACTCAATGAAATTTTTATCTCAAATAAAAATGTCTGTGATTTGAGGAAAATGTCAAGTCCTTTGCTGCATCTTATTCAGCAAAACCTATAACTGATAATGCTTTTATCTTCTAACGCGACACAAAGTACAGGAATGCTGAATTTTTGTGAACAGCGAAACACGAGACGTTGCTTCCAGTGAGTCCATTATAAAGTTTTTTTTTTTTATAAAATTCTTTTTAATACACTTTGAGAATAAAAATAAATCTGTTGATAATATCTCAATGTATAAATGACACGTTTCATTACACGGTGCTTACAGTTCTTACCATTTATTTGATTCACTGTTCAATTTTTGGTTGCTGCATCAGTATAAATATTTATAAGTATTTTTCATGGGTAGATGGCAGCACAATACATTTTGAGTACGTAGAGGACCGTTTCATCATCGAGCAGTGCCGAGTTGTTCGGAGCAGTGCATTTAAGCGATGAAATAAAAGAAGGAAGAATATAACTTTATAGAAACAGGGTTCAATTTTTTTAACGAAACTTACAGAGTGATTTTTATTGTTTCCTCTAGAAATCCAAGAGTATTTTTTCAACATTGTAAAAAAACTGAAAAATACTAAACGGCATTCAAAATTTAAAAAAAGGGGGTGGGTGGGAAGACAAACTGCCTTTCCATACTACTACTTTTTAGTGGTTTTCTATCGGAGGGAGGGAAGGAGATTGCCCACGGACTAAGCTATATTTCCCGGCAGAGTATTCGCCAAGGGTGAATTGCACTATACCTCCACTGAATGAATAAAACGCCTAAAATGCTATATTTAAATAAATGCATCTAAATAATCCAATTACATTACATTATATCTTAGTACATGAGTTCAGCGCATAAACGTCGATTTACCGATGTCTGCTATAAACATTAAAAGCAAGAGTCTTACAAATAGGGTTGAATAACACAGCCACAATATCCAGTAGAATACACATTTTGGTCAAAATCGTCCGATGAAAGTTCACTCCAGTACAATAGAATAGCCCCATTGTTTCATCTTCCACCAGACAAACAAGACATTTGTCTGATTCTGCGAGATGAAGGCTGTTCCAGAAAGGCTTAGGTGACTACGTAGCCGATTCTTGGTCTCATTATAAAGGTTGCAATCATTGTAGAAACCTTTTGAAGTAAGTAAAGTCGTTCGGTTCTTTTTGAAAGCGTAAACGGTAACGACATTTTCCAGCGTTTTTCCACGACGAGCATCAAAGATCTGTGGCTTCCGTCTTGGCTCTACTTAGGTATTTAGAGAGGGTGATCTTGGTAGACGGCACTGGACCCATTTTTGAGGACAATTTAGCCAACTTGTCAGCAATCTCATTCTCGCGGACTTCAGAATGTCCGGGAACCCACTGAAAGGTGATATCTTTGTCCTCTAATTTCAGTAGAATGCATTTGATTTCGCGAATGCCAGAAACGTAATTGCTAGGTTTTTCTGCCGAAAGATTTGGAGAACTGCCATGGAATCGGTCAAAATAATACATATTTTCTCTCAATGAGAGAACAAATCTCCTAACGAACCCGTAAAAAATATTCCTATAGTAAAGTTAAGTTCCCGGTCTCTGTACTTCTTTTGAGTTGAAATAAAAATAGAAAGGAGATTCATATTTTTTGTCCCGTTTCTAAAATTTTTAACAACTATATTTCCAAGCTGTTTTTC
Organism: Dolomedes plantarius; assembly: GCA_907164885.2. Lineage (NCBI taxonomy): Eukaryota > Metazoa > Arthropoda > Arachnida > Araneae > Dolomedidae > Dolomedes > Dolomedes plantarius. The sequence continues at coordinate 137,319,510 of OU015494.1, read as the reverse complement.
AGTTGATTCATATTTACAATTATTTTTGAGTTTTTCTTGTCAATCTTCACTTATAGCATCAAAAACGTGTTGTAAACAATATTTTCCATAAGGAATGAAACAAATTATTTTTAATTATAATCGATTTGTGCTAAATGCATAGTGATTTGCTGTAATTCGTATCATCTTGTGCTGAAGAAAGGGATCATGCCAAAAACTTGAGAGAACCATGGTATAAAAGTGTAAAAGATCATTTTAGCTGACCACACAAAATCAAAAGAATGTGCAAGTTTGGAGGATTATTTCTTGTGATGATCCTTGCTTACTACAAAGATTTTACCGAAATCATTAAACGCATAAGAACTCCGAAAGCCAAAGTTAAAGCGAAAATGTTGTCAGCGATATAATTTGATTTCTTTAAAAAAGTTATACATTGAAAATTCTATAATATGTAAGAGTTAATTGTAATAAAAAGGAGAATATGGCCTTATATCAATTTCACCTCTTAGGTATGATAATAACAACCAGACTTAAGATACACAGTTATTAAAATATCATTACCTTGGATAAAATGGTATACTGATTTTATAAACGTCTTACAAACCACCCATTACCAAATAAAAGAATACTTATTGCAGTAACATGTGCAAACAATACGTAAGTACTGCATCAATAAATGGCTTCTTGATGTTATGAATGGGCCAAAAAACAAAACAAAAAACTGACATTGGTCCCCTAAGTCATGCACTAATTTGAAACTAAATACATCATTTTGATGAAATAAAGACTTGAAAAGTAAACTAAATGTAACTCAATAGTCCTTTGAGAATTAGAATATTTGTCGAAGAAAATTTATTTTTCATTGGAAATGATGAAAAATTGCTGCAAAAAAATCTTATGATTTAAATAACTTAAAATACACTTTATATAAAAGCATTAATATGTTATGAATTATGGCAAAAATATTGCAGGAATTATAAAGGAAATAACTGATAAAATTTCGGGTTCTATATCAAACCGATTTAAAAATTTTCCTAGCACTTCTTTAGTATGCTAGTGGTGCCATCTTTCGAGTAGTGGCAAAGAATAACAATAGACAATAATGAACCCTTTAGGACAGCAACAGGAATCAAACTAAGGCATTTATGCATACTTTATTCATGCTCAAACAGACAATTCAGTGGTATTTGATTGTAGCTGCTTGTCAACAAATTAAATAGCTTATTGCTAATTGTGGCTTACAGTTCAATTAAATCAGCAGAAATTTATATAAAATATTTTAGCTACAAAATATGAAGAATTTTGCTAAACTTTATAAAATTATAAATTTTAAAAAGTTTTAAAAATTTGATTGCATAACACGGGCATTGGTCTTCCCGGAAAGGCTTAATAGAAAGGGTAAGAAATGTTTTAAGGGATAAATTAAGTTATTAAGTGTACGATGGATAGTAGTAAATTTGATGTTTTATATGTTTCTGGTTTTTCACGAGTTAGCTAGCATTTGCATATAACCTTCCCAAATACTTGCAATTTTATTTATTCATTACATTGCAGATACGGAAATAGCTTGTTTTATAGCTTGAAAGTGTTTTAGTTAAATAGCGAATGTGATTGTATTTAAAATTCAAATTTATGTTTGCTTAAATAGGAAACATGGTGTAAAATAACTACAAAAAGGACCGAGATTTTCTACATGTTTTTAACCATGTGATCAGGAGATGTGAATAATCATTTAAAATTTAATTTTCCTCTTTATAATTGTTTAATTTTAAGAATATTTGATAATGGCGGTATCCTGAAAAATTAATTGCTAAAATTAAAATTATATCTACCAGTGAAAAAGATAAGACATATGCTCCTAAAAATTAACAGTACAACTTTTTAATAAATTCCTCTTTCTTGAACTAAAAGATTTTATTCCTGTTTTCAAGTGAAATCTTTAATAAAATCATTTTATGGTGAGAAATTTTTTTCAATGAGTATTTTTTTTCTTCTGTCTGATGAAATCACTTGGCTGGAGTTTAAACATTTTTTATGGGGTTTTAATTTTCATTAAGAAATACACTGAAGTACCACTGAATTAGGGATACCTACCTAGTAACGAGTTGGGCCTCCTCTGGCCTTGATAACGGCTGCCACACGACGAGGCATAGATTCAACAAGTTTCTGGAAACGTTCCACGGGAATGGCTTGCCAAATATTGGCTAAAGCTGTCCATAATTCAGTAAGGTTCTTTGGTGCTGTGTGATGGCCTTTCACGCCTTGTTCCAAAACATCCCAAAGATGCTCAATAGGATTTAAGTCTGGGCTTCTAGGTGGCCAATTCATGAAAGAGAAGTCAGAGGAATGCTCATCCAACCAGCCAGTAGCCAACCGGGACTTGTGAGAGGTACAGTTGTCTTGCTGGAAAACTCCGTTACCGTGCGGATAACAGAACAGCATAAACGGATGGAGGTGATCACCCAGCAACTCTACGTACCGAATTGCATTGAGGGAGGTTGGTACACGCACCAAAGATCCCAAACTGTGCCACGAAAAAACACCCCAGACCATGATTGAGCCACCATGCCCTTGTACAGTTCCAGCCAGGCATGCAGGATCCATGGCTTCACGAGCTTGACGCCATATTCTCAGCCACCCGTCGGCGTTAAGTAGTCGGAATGGAGACTCATCACTCCATGCTACTTGTTTCCAATCCTCTACACTCCAGTCTCTGTGCTCTCTTGCCCAGGCAAGACGTGCAGCCCGATGGCGAGTATAGAGCAATGGTACTCTCGTAGGTCGACGGCTCCCGAAACCCATACGGTGAAGCGAGCGTTGCACAGTCCGTTTACTGACTGTACGACTGGCACCGTCATTAAACTGGGTGGTAATTTGAGCTAATGTTTGGCTTCGCTGGCTACGTGCAATACGCCTAAGCCGTCTCTCACCACGCACTGTCAAGGCTAATTGTCCTTTGCAGTTTGCCCGATCGCTAGTTTTTTTTTCCACCATCATTGTATTCTTGGTATACTCTTGACACTGTCGACCTTGAAAATCCTAGCTGTCTGACGATTTCGGAAATTGAATGGCCCATGCGTCGCGCACCTACGATTTGTCCGCGATCGAAGGCGTCTAAATCAGGCAGTTTACCCATACTGGCAATTCCAACAACTAATTCAGAACAACCACAGTACGCGCTATATATGCAGTTACCACAGCGCCCTCACTTGCGCATACATGATGCGCAGCGCTACACAATTTCCATAGGCTTTGCTATCCCTAATTCAGTGGCACTTCAGTGTAGTTTGATATATTACGTACAACTGAAATTTGTCTCATTCTAATCGTGAAAGAGAGAGAGAAAAAAGTAAATGTAATAGTTGACCAGTAGTTTCAATGTATTTCCATTTGAGATAATATTTCAAACAATTTTAAGAGCTGTAAAACAATCTAGAATGTAGGTGGAAGCGTTTCTTCAAAGGAGAATTTTGCGAGGGAAAGTTACTAAAAACAACGATTCCTCACGTTGCTAGAGTAATTCAGTTAGTAGAATACCGATCTCAGAGTTTGAAGACGCGAGTTCAGTCATTGCTCTCGCAAATGCTCTTTATGTAAGCCCTCGACAAGGGTAAATATATCCCATACTCTCATAATATAATATGTATTATAATTTATAATAACGGAAATACTGGAAAAACGGCAAATCACTTTATTAACTTCCTAGAGCTTTGCATTTTATTAAAATGGCGACACGCCAACTCTCGCAAAATTTAAAATTCGTCTTTCCAAGATCAGGGCTCGATTATGCTTCTTTGGTACAGAGCAAATCATGGTCACCGAAACACAATTCTGCAGATTTGACATGCGTGAAAGGGGAAGGAAAGGACAATTTGCCTTGTTAGAAATCATATTTCGCATACTTCAGTATTTTCGACCTAAAGTGCGGTTTTCAGTAAGTCGTAAGAGATTGTTTGATTGCAAGGAATTTCCTTCTGTACAAATTGACAAGGTATAAATTGTCTGCAAAAATCAGAATTGGGTCGTACTCATATAGTCAAGTTTCACAACACATATAGAGGCTAAGAGAGGGAGCTTTAAAAAAATTTCTTTATAGGAAGAAAGTGAATTGAAAAGGCAAACATTTAAAATCTCAAGAGGTTGTAAAAAGAATATGGATTAATTAAAGGAAATTAAGAATATATATATATATATATATATATGTGTGTGTGTGTGTGAGTGAGTGAGTGAGAGAGAGAGAGACAAGAAAACGCGTCTTCCTAAATTATTTTTAAAGCATATTCTCTTTTTATTAAAGTACAACCCATTTTTCAAATTGTAACCTAAAAATACTGTGGGTTACAATTTATATTGGCCCTGCAGATCATTAAGCAGACATTTGTAATATCTGAATTCCATAACATCACCATAGCTGGCCCGAACCGAACGCCTCATTAAATTTGTATATAATAAATAAGTCCTGTTTTCAAATTCTTCCTTTTGGTAAAACGCAGAGCAAGCGCGTCATCTAGCATTTAGTTAATCCCCGGGAGAACCCTTACACGGACACGTGAACTCCACGAGACTAAATTCTTCCAATTAAAAATTAAGTAATTTAGGCCCTCTGGTGTCAATATCACCAACCAGTCATTTAATATTTGCCTGAACAGAAGACTTTTCTCTCTTCGCACCTAACTTTCGTTGCTGTGAGATCTGCTGTCCACGGGCGCCAGAAGTCCGCTGGTCACGACGGCTCTTCTCTAAACTTTGTCATGTAAACAGCTCTCCGCGCCCCGCCCTGTTTCATGGACGAAGGGCAAGTCCAGTGGCCATTGCAACTAATGCCTTCTGATAAATAAAACATGTCTTGGAATTTGTGTTTTTCTTCTATGGCTCCATGTGTGTGTTTCTCTCCTAAATTTCTTCAGTGCTTTCCTGGATGAACACTCCGCCCGACTGCATCTTTCCAAGTTGCCTGCAGATATGCAATTCATTCCGTTGTTTCCATCAATACCCAACGAGCGACTGCATCTGTATGATCAACACCCTTGTGCCGACTGCATCTCCAATAAGTTAAGTCGCCTCAATTCCCGTGTGTATCAATTCATTCACATTGTGATTATTATCATACATACACACACACACACACACACACACACACACACACACACACATATATATATAACTTCTCTAAGGCGGCCAGTCATGATTCCGAAAAAAGTGGCTGTCCAATAGGGGTGGCCGGTTAGATAAGTTTCTTTGTATATATATAAGCTTAAATATAAAATTAAGAAATGATGAGGACTTTTATATTTGAATTATTTTGAGCACTGAGGCTTCATTTATTTATTTACTTTGTGTTGCAAACTAAAATATAAACATATTCGTCATCGAATAGTTTTACATTTTATTTTTTAATTTATATATTTATGTTTATGGTGGTAATATATCTATGATGCCCAGCATAAAGGGTTTAAGTCAAAAACTGTGACTTAAATATACCAAGTTATTGGCTTTTATACAAATCGCAGAAATATAATTTCAACTTGAGTCTTTTGTACAAAGAAATGTACTTTTGTATACAAAATTGATAGACTTAAGCCATTTATACAAGTCAAAATATTTTTTTTATCACTACTAACAAATATCTAAAAATTTACTTTTTTTGATTTAATCCCTTTATACTGGGCACCATATATATATATATATATATATATATATATATATATATATATATATATATATATATATTATACAAGTTTGGAAGATCATACATTACAGGAGTATGTAACGTATAATCGCAAGTAGTTTTTCCTGTTTAATAGTTTAATCTTATAATAATTTTTGAACTACAGAGCTTTTCGTAATATCGCAAAGCACCATTGTCGTCGACAACATTTTTCGTTTGTAAATCATTTCAGAGGAACCAAAAGTAATTCAATAAAATGGTTTCAACAAATGCTTTATTTCACATTTTATTCACAGCAAAAATAAATTATGAATGGGATAGTCACAGATGCTTTTACATGTGCAGAGGACTGGCTCTCGACTTGATCGGATCATTACAGCACAAATTAGCCCCCTGGTTACTGAAATTCCCATTGCGAAGCTTTTCGAGGAACAGAAGTTTTGGTTATAAAGTCATGTTTTAATGTCAAAGTAATGTTTTATCGTAGTCAGGGATTTGAAATTAATCGATATTTCAGGTAAAATGATCACTGAATAACTTTCTTTACTGTTTTGATAGCCGTTTGTATTCTAATGATGCAGCCAAAAGAAAAATATTTAATAATTTACATCGTATTACATGTTATAAATATTTTATTGGTGTAAGTGTTGTACAGTTGACATAATTGATAATTTTAATAATACTTGAGAAAACAGGACATTTTAGAATTTATGTTTTATAGATTATAAGTATAGGAAAATTAAAACTTTACGCAATAAATTTTTATCTTTTTTTTTCACCTACATAGAGTTATCTAGATTGATATTCTAGTAAGTTACATTATTATTTTGTTTAACAGCATTTACTAACCATATTGCTTTATCTTAATTGCAGAGAAGATTTCAAAAAGTAACGTAGGGTGTTTCGTTCTTGCTATGGCTGTTTGTTGATAAACATTAGTACAGGTTAAAAGGGGAAGAAGTAATTTTATACAGTCACTTTCTTAGTTTATTTCTTAAATTGGGTTCATTGAAAATGATTTCGGCAATCCATCAGGGAAGAAATTATTCGATAACTTTGTAAATTATTCAGGCATACAGGAAATAAATATGAATAGACTCTAAGGTTATCTTCGAAAGTATGAAGGTTGGATATCTAAAATTTATTTTTGGGGAGAAAATAGGTTTCCACCTAGTTATCGTAACCTATTTTCTAAATTTTTTAAAAGAGATTCCTTTTAATATAATTTTTTAAAAATATTCTTTTTTTATTTTCTTTTTTCCTATTCCCTTTTAATTTATAATTTTAAAATAAAAAGAAATTTTAACCTCCTCTTTTTATCTGAAAGTGGAAAAAAAATGCTTAACTTCTAACAACTTTCGGGAATATCTGTACAGCATATGAAACGTTGCAATATATTTATTAACTATATAAAATTTACAAGCTCTTAAACTGAGACTGTAGAAATGGAATCGATGATATATTTTCCCCTTCAGACTCTTTCGTTTACGGTCAGAGAACTACTCCGAAAGTCGTTAGATGAAGAAGTAATAAATGGTCTCATGATAACGTACGCAGAGATTGTTTGAAATTCTCGAAAGAAGCTCAGGAAAAACAAAGCATATACAATAACTGAGATCCATTCTAGAATACAAGCTGTCAGCAGAGTCTAGGAAAAAGCAAAACAAAGGCATATTATATTTTTCTCTAGCTTAAGCATAGCATAAATTGAATTAATGAAGTAAGATAACTGAATTTTAAAAAATAAGAATAGTAATGCTGGTAGGGCTTCCTCTTTATCCGGAAATCTAAAGTTTGAAGAGCTCTAAAACCTGAAACTTTCAGAGTGTTAATACGCGGCTAAGTTATCATCTTTGCGATTGTTCAGGTAACTAAAATTTTCCTTGCACCAGATGATTAAAAGCACAATCCAAATTAACTTCATACTATGTGTACAAGGTGTATGTGAATCATAAATAAAATTCATGCCAAGACTTTGGATCAGTCCCCAAAATATCTCATTACTCTTATGTAAATATTCCGTAACCAGAAACACATTTAGATCCAGGTATTCTTGATACTGCAGTAACAATGATAGCACAATAATAATATTCATTCAAAATAAATTCTATTCAGTCTAAAATATATGGCGGCATCTTTTTAGTAACAGGTACATTGTATTTCAACAAACTATGTTCATACATGTTTCGAATTTTTTTTATACTATTTTAACTATTCTCGGCATTTTCCCAAGTAATAGGCTACACTCGTTTCTTGTTCAAAGTATAAATAAAAGCATAAATAAATAAATAGTAATCGTTAAGTAAGTCTGGATAAACATGAAAAAAACTAGACACAATGGTACATCGAAAATTACAGGTAGCTATAACGTGAGTGGTGACGGTGAAAATAACATTTGTTATCATAAGTCCTCCAAGAAATTACTTTGATTAGCATCGAATTTCCTTTTTAACATCTACTTTATGCACCCCTTTCCTTGGCTCTACTACTGGAGTTTAAGTGTCTTTGTGGCTAGATTTTTCTCTTCAATCATTTTAGTGACAACGAAGCTAATTTTGTTACCGAGGTAACGGTAATTCGCAGCTCCAACTGTGTCCAGAAATACAGAGAAGAGTAAGCATTAATTGTCAAGAAACCCTGATATAAAAAACACTAACATAGAAAGAGTAGACACTAACTGTGTTTATGGTTCATAACTACCTTATGGCTCATAAGCTACCTTATCGAGAGAGAATAAACAGTCAATTATGAGAGTTGCTAAAAAGAGGATAATCCAGATACCAACGTTTATAATCCCAGATTTCCAAATGATTCCAGGAGTTTTACAAATGAAAATATTTATCTTACTCTCTTAATGTTCCATTTCTCATGAAATAGGAAGTTTGGAGGGCACTGTCTTTTTATCTCCTGAGGATTTTTCTTTTCATGCATCATATCTTGTAAAATGATATGAGAAAGGTATATTACCTAATTTCCCTCCACCCCTCACATGTAAAACCCTCATCTAAAAGGAAAGACGTGCTTTACTGGCCATTTATTCCTTTACACGTGGTACATATAAGATTGACATATTTTAGGATATGGTTATACGAAGGCCTTATTTGAATAGTGGGCCAACTCTACTTTTTAAAAAAATGGAGTTAGACTCACTTTCATGTTCATACAAGTCATTTTTATCTTATTTTAAAACTGGTACACCTCCAGCTTATTTCTGCTGCCAACAGAGTTCATTACAAATCAGACTTCAGCAGTCATTTCTCACCACTCATTAGACTGTTAATGCTCTGTATCTCAAAATGAACAAAAATAGAGTTGGCCCACTATTCAAATAAGGTCTTCATATATTACGTATGGTGTGTGTGTCCGTGAAAGCATAAACAGTGAAGACATATAGTGATGACATATTAGGATATGGTGTTGTTTGTAATGCCCCCTGGCCGGAAGTTATTCCAGACCAAGTCCATATAGGCTAGCGAGCGGCTCCTGTTTATCATGACACCACAAGGGTCAGAGTGCCATTTAGCCAGGTGCCACCTCGATATTGACCGAGCACCTCCAATCTGGGTGCACCCCTCCAGGGGCGACATCTTGAGGGATCGTACCCTCTCCCGAACTATCTGACCTCATAGAGGGTCTTTCCGGTCTACGGATTTAATGTGTCCATATACGGCCTAGACACGGATGTATTTAATGGTGCTTGTAGGGATTTGATCCGAGCAATCTGAGCACCGAAAGACGACGCACTTCCAATATTTGGATATACGACAATGGTGGATTTGTGGATCACCTGTATTCAACTTTTCGACCCGACGCTCTTTGTTCTGATTTTATGTTGACAAGTAGATATCTTTTGTTAATTTCTGAATAACGTTAAAGTTCACTCATCCCAGGGATTAACATTAAAAACTATTGAAATGACCGAGAGAAATTTTTAAAAAATCAATAAACACATTTTCCTTAATTTAAAAAGAATTGTTATAAATGAATCCCGGGCACCCGTTATCTTATTCATTGCGTGAAAATTATGTAGACGATTCATATGAGATGCTAAATTTTGTTTTTGTTCACATAAAAAATGCATGCATCAGAAGATTGAGAACTGATAGTTAAATTTGTTACTATCACTCAGCTGCTTGTTGATTAAAACTACAAGCAGCTGAGTGACTGAGATATAAAGTATCACAAATAACAAAATATATTAGAGGTACATAATAATTCTTCTTACCATTTCTTTTTGAATGCGTGAACTTTCTGTCGGATTATTTTGAAATGATATTATTGTTTCGTTATTAATTGAAATATTAGTATCATTTTTAGTTAGTGCATTTTCTTTGCTTTTTTCTGTTAAGACAATAGCTTATACAACGTTAAGGTAAATTCAACAGTAAAGGCAATCAATAAATGTTCCACAAGGAAATGTTGCACAAATGATACCATTTCTAAATATCTTAAATACCACCACAGCGTTCCGAGAATTGAATAATGAAGTACATTTGTAATCTGATTTCTTTCTGATGCGAGTTCGAATTAAAATGTCTGGGTTAGTAGTATAAAGGAAATTTAGAACGGACATTTAACGCAAAGAATTTGCATGTTACCAAAATATCTATGAAAGTTTTATTTAAAAGTATGTAACTAAAATCTAGTTTGGCGAGTTTTGTTAAAAACTCGTGATTTGGCATTTCAAGTTAGCTATTTCTTAGATGTTAGATTATTTATAAATCTAATTTTTACTTGAGCAATATAATAGTTTCTAAATCTGCGTTTTTGAAGCATCGTTAACATAGGTAAATTTCTGAAAATACTTTTTAATTTCATTTTATACTCCTTTAGATTATGCATAAAGGTTTTCATTTAGAAGTTAGTCATATTTCTTACATCCCGTTTTGATAGTTTTTCAGATAAATGTCATGTTTTTAAATAGAACATTAGGGTACATTTTGTTCAAGAATTACGATCTCTTTTTATGGTCCACTCGGCATACAGATCCAAAAGACAGAAAATGCTTACTGTTTTTTTTAATGAGACACTTGTACTGGAAGCAATGTTTACTGTTCGTAAACACTTGTGCGTAATGTAATTATCAAGTTTTTAATGAATGTTATCGAGATACAATGCGTATACAGAATTTAGGAGGAGAAATTACACTTAAATTTTGCACTTCTGTGAGATCCCTTGAAAAAGGATATTTAATTCAACATTCATCATTTTGTCAGTCTGAATAGGTACCTATAATGCCAAATAATCATTTGAGAGCTAAACTGGAGAGTTACGAAAGTTTGAGAGTGTTTTAGTATTCCTCTTTTTGCGAAAGAAAATGAGAAGCTATCTTCTAAAGCACTTTTGAGAGACGATATTTGTGTAGTTGGAAAATTTAAATTCTCTGCAATCTTAAGGATTATTTTAACAATGATATTAAAATAAGCTTAAAGGATACAGCTTATGAAGGTGCACATTAAAACCACTGAAATAAGCAGTCTTAGGATGAATATAACGTACATTCTAGAACTTGTATATGTGAGTACTGTCTGAAGTATTGTAAAAATTACTCCCACTCCTATGAATAGGTACGCTGCAGTAGATTGGAATGAGCTAACCTGAAAAAAGGAAAAAAGACAAAAATACATTAAATCTAGAAATATGTAACAACTTTGAATTTAATTAGTAGGAAAAATAATGGCTAGATGACAATCGAAGAATTAAACTTGGTATTTAAGTGGCAGGTTTTGTTTTTCTCAATTTCAAACGATTGATACCATTTGACATCATCAGATTTGTTTTACAGATTAAGTGCTTAAATATGTTTATTATAAATAGGTATCCTCAGCTAAAAACTGAAATTGTATTCTTTTGTTCCTCCAAAAGTTTCGTTTCTTGTAAGGGAATTCCCAAAAGAGGATTTGTACACTAGTTGTTCTAAATTAGCTAGAGAGGTAAAGTAGAGAACATTAAAAAAAATAACAGAAAAAAGTTTCCCGTTATGTTAAAAATTCTAGGCCCTTTTTCTGAGCATGGGCAGAAAAGTTTGAGTCATTTCATAAAGTTTGCTAAAATATACCATGTATAACCTAAAACGAAAGATATTTTCATTTTTCTCATCTATAATCTATATATATAAAACACATCCGTAACTGACTGACTGACTGACAGACAGACAGACAGACAGACAACGCACAGACCAAACCACTAGACATAAAGGGCTGAAATTTTGCATGGCGATTCTTCTTATAGTATAGGGGTGCACTAAGAAAGATTTTTGAAAAATTCTTCTTAGATTCTTTTAAATTAAATTTTTAAACTGTTTTGTACCTTTTTTCAAGTTTTCATATAAAATAATAATCAGAGGGTTATAAAATTTATATCATGAGAAATATCATAAAAGTTCCTTTAAAATGAAATCTTTTTCGAATCTGTACCTTCATTTTCTGATTTTTGGTGAATTTTTAAAGATTAATTTTTAGAATTTAATTTATTAAATGCTGATCACGTGATTTTTTTTCTTTTTGTGATACTTTAAACTAATTTTGCGCCACGTGCATAACAACGAAATAAATTGACAAAAAAAAAAATTCTTTCTTTCTAATGCTGCAGACAATTGGATATTATCAAAAACAAATATTAAAATACAGTAAAAGAAATGTTCCTCAAACTGTACTATATTAACTGTACAATATTCATTAGTATGTTATATTAAATTTGAATATTTTCTTCTACATTATTTTGTCTATAAAAATATCCGGTACAATTTATATATATATATATATATATATATATATATATATATATATATATATATATATATATATATATATATAAATAAGAATAAGATGAAAGAGAAAACCAGTAATAGCTCTAAAGCCACTTGAATCCAGGAACATCCAACATGTAAAGAAAAGTATGAATAAGGTTTTTGACAGCATTTCTTCATCAGCGGTGTCAATACTGTCTAAAAACCAATGGATTGTTTCTGATGAGTATGATCTATCAAATAAACACACTCAGACACCGTACAATCCATTATTAACAGAAGAATTGAATAATAAATGAATTAAGTTTGAATAAAAGTACTTAACCAAAGAACACCAAGCCTGGCGCTAGTCAGAGTAGAAGTTAAGAAATTATATATATATATATATATATATATATATATATATATATATATATATATAGGCATTAATTGCATAGATTGACCGTCGTATTTAATTTGAATGTAATCCGTGGCGAAGCACGGGTATTCAGCTAGTCTTCTATATATATAAAACAGTTCCGTGACTGACTGACTGACATATAACTCACAGACCAAACCGCTGGACCTAAAGGGCTGAAATTTTGCCTGGAGATTCTTCTTATAGTGTAGGGGTGCACTAAAAGAGATTATTAAAGAAATTCTTCTTAGATTTTTTAAAATTAAATTCTTAAGCTGTTTTTGAAACATTCTTTAAAGTTTGCATTTAAAATAATGATCCGAGGGTTAGGAAATTTATATAACGAGAAAAATCCTAAAAATTCCTTTCGAACGAAATTTTCTTCGAATCTTTACCTCCATTTTCTGATTTTTGGTGAATTTTTAAAGATTAATTTTTAGAATTTAATTTATTAAATGCTGATCACGTGATTTCTTTTCTTTTTGGGATATTTTAAATTAATTTATCGTCATGTGCATAACAATGAAATAAATTGGCAAAAAAAATATTTTTCTTCTGCTATCTAATGCGGCAGACGATTGGACATTATCCAAAAAAATATTAAAATACAGTAAAAGAAATGTGCTCAAACTGTACTATATTAACTGTACTATATTCTTTTGTATTTTCTATTAGATTTAATTTCAATATTTTCTACATTATTTTGTCTATAAATATATCCGTTACGATTTTTTTATAAATATTTTTCTTTTGTCTTTTTTGGCATTAATTGCATACATTGACCGTTGTATTTAATTTGAATGTACTCTGTAGCGAAACAAGGGTATTCAGCTAGTTAAATTATAAAAATTCTGACTTCTAAATCAATCGTACCCTACGTAAATCACGATATCTCGAATATCCCCTTCAATGGCTTTAAAATCATATACTAGAAAAGTATAATTGTAGTCTGGAGATATTAAAGGATCGAAAGCTTGGTGTAGCCTGTAAGAACCTGAACAGCCTCTGTATCTCTCGGGGGAAGTTTGAGATATCAGAATTTCCCATGGTGAGATTAATCTTGGATTTTTTAAGTATTATAATTGATTGCGTTTATGTTTACGTATAGCTCTCATCTCGCTAGCTGAGAATGTTTGGATGGAGAAGAAAAAAGATAATTCATAGTAATAGTATTTATGTAAAATTCAGGCTATTACTTTGGATAAATACTGTTACTATATATTGATTCATTCTTGTTTGATTCATAAACAAAGATAAAGTATATTCTTCTTTTGTGAGACTTATTAATGGAGTATTGTACAACATCTGTCCGGAAAGAAGAAGGTTTAGGGTTCTATTACAGGGCAAGCCGCTGGCTTTTAAGAGCAAAAGAAAATGAATAAATGCGAGAATGTGGGGCAGAATCATTATTATGTCATAATCATTTAATTTCAGAAAAAAATAATAGCTTTTTATCACATGACTGTTTCTTAATACCTTGAAGACTGTCCGTTTTATGCAGAACTAACCGTTGTGCCCGGCACTTATTGTCTACGACTGGAGCATTTTGTACAGATCTTACCTTTGTTCCCAACGTATATTGTAACGTAACGTTCTTATGTTTGTTTAGGAAAATTTGCACTGTGTCGAAATATCGTAAAAAAAAATTAATATATATTTAGCGAAAACTTCTTGAAAATATTCATTTTGCCGAAATATTGTAGAAAAAGTTTCATATATTTAATGAAAATCTTATTGAAAATTATTATTCCTTTTTGGTTTAGATTATTATTCTTATCAAGTCTAGTTTGAACTGTTACAAAAAAGTTTTTAATACGAGAAAAGGTTCGCATACGTTGACTTGACAAGAGTCAGTACTTTAACGATGCGATTCGCTATTAATTTTTGTCCCCGGACCACAAGCTATGCAGAGATAATAATATTAAAATCTCCAGTCCTCAAGGTGTATGGATAAATGTAATTGCCTTTCAAGGATCAGTATATGATGGCCTGTAATACGCAGTATCGATGTAATGCATACAGATATCATTTAATTAAAATCATAATAATGTCATATTAAGGAAATTGGTAAAAGATTATTACAATTTATATGTCTGATTGAGGAATCTGTACATAACTTGATAATGTAATGGAAATCCCACCTTTCCAAAAAGCAGGATGAAGAGTCAGGCTAGCTGTTTCAAAGTGAAAGAAATAACGGGAGGAAAAATGGGTCACTGAGTCTTTATCATCGAACATTTTTCGATTATTTAACTAAGTTCTTTATCATCCATAAAACCGATTGATAATACATTGAGGATAGCTATTGAATAAAGTTTTATTATCTGTGGTAGGAATTATTTATATCAAGAAAATCAGAAAGCAATAAAAGAGGAAAATTTATTCGTCATATTAACTGCGAGTTCAATAAATATTTAATATAACATCTTACCATCTCTTTTAATGATACAGAAAATGAAGCTATCAAGAGTAATCCAAAAAAGGAAATTATTCCTGTTGAGGCGGAGATTTTATTTAGATAATTGATAGCTGAAGGCATTACTTGAACTTGGTCCATTATGTAAGAATAACGAAGAGCCACGCTTAAAAAACCTGAAAAGCAAGTTCAAATATTGTTTAATTTTAAATATTTCATTGTCTAAAATACGTTTTAATGTCAGATTAATCCGTTTAAATAACTTTATGCATAAAATATACAGACTGAGCCATATTCAGTTGTCCCAAAACCTGACGAGTATAAAGCATTTCGAATTTATGTGAATTTCAGTTAAAAGGATGTTGATATTTTTTCACCAACTATGCTAGTGTGATGGATTTTTATCAAACTGATTTAGTAAGGTTTGTGTCGAAGTTTTACTTCACAAATTTAATGTTTTAAATAATACAGAAGAGTTACTCGAAGAGAAAGGAATGGGAGTTTTGTTCAAATTGCATATTTAAGCGTTCCGAAGATACGTGTACAAAGGAAATTAATAGGTTAGATAAAAGATCAATAATCTATCTACTAATCGGAAATGATCTGACGATGCATTCAGTCTAAACATAATTGCTTAGAACACTGAAAGGTACACCAGAAAAAACATATGTAACTTCCTAAACACTATAAAAGGAAATTTATAAAAACATACTGGTGTTTTTAATGTCGCTTACAGAATAGAAAAGATGTGATTACCACTGTGATATGCATAGAATGAACAATAATTTTTGAATTCCATTTTTCATGGAACTCAGCACGTTTGTAAATGGTATTTTTATTCTTTTATATTTCCTCTTATGAATGATGTTGCAACGAAAATAACATTGTGCCATAAAAAGGGTTCTATGTGTTCTAAAAAATACAGGGCCTCATGACCCTTCTACCATCCGTTGTCTAGTTCCTGCGCGCCTCCCCAAATGTAAACTCAGCGGGGGGTTGGCACGCCTTTAAATCAGTGAACATAACAATGTAGTGAATGACAGTCACTGAAATGCGCCCAAGTACAATATGATGACTCTATCTGAATAAAAGCAGCATTAAAATTGCTTTTTTTATTATTATTTTGCCCCCATTTTATCCTTCATCTGTAAACTTGGTGATAATGGAGATTTAAAAAAAATCTCATATTTCATTTTTTATCATTCAGTTTTCTTTATCATGATTTAATATACGAGTATATCATTATATTCAGTTCAAAATGAAATATTATTTTTGGAGAATTCTGATTAATATATTCCATTACCTCCCTTCCATTTTACGCATTCTTTGAAATTGTATAAATATACAGTTTTCGCGAATTATTTATGCCGGGTGAGACTGTAAAGTCTAAATTCATTGACATCGTGATAGAATCTCAATTTATTAAATATCTGGAACTTTGAGCATTGTAGTTGGCATGAGTGTTTGTAGCTCTTCGGAATCGGCTTTACTCTCTTTAGTTTGTTTAAAGCTCGTGTTACAAAATATTGCCTTACCACTTAAAAAAAAAAAAATATTATGTTACAGGAGGATCCTAATAATCTCACAAATTTGCTGTTGAGTTATTTTTGAGCAGCATCAAGTGAGAAAAACATACATAGTCATAATTTTTAGGTTCCATATCATATTTTAACTTACAAATGCGACAAAGGAAGTAATTCCCCTATCTAAAAGTTGGGAAAACACATTGGTTGCTCTTTTAAGAGCCATATTTAATTACAACTATATGATATTAAATAGAAACACTAAGTTTTATGAAATCATTTAAAAGCATTTAATGTATACAAAGTTGAAGATAATATGGGGCCATGTTATTGCACATATTTATATTTATGCCACAGTATGGGTTTCTGTAAGCTGGTGTGAAACAAAAATTCGTTTGAAATCTGAAAGATCAGAAGCAGCTTTGAAAGCAAAACTTATTTATCATTGACAAATTACTGGTTATCTCATTTTACAGAATATTAGCCCTTTAACTTTGATAAATAATATCAAATTATTGCTTCAACTTTATAAGTTTCAGTTTCTACTGGTTGGTACTATAGCTGTTGATCTTAGAATGTATAGTAATGTGTATTCATTTGATATATTTATACCCTTAATATAAGAGCCCTAAAGGTATTAATATGAGACAAGTTCAAGTATCTTGGATTTTGTAACATACCAAACATAGCTGACCAGAATAAAAGGAAGTTGAAGATTCCGATTTCTGGATACAGTTCACCATGGAAGCTGTTAAAGAAAAATTAAAGTTAGCATATTCTGAATTATTCAAGTTGCAGGACATATGATTTAGGCAAATTGGGATATGCTGAATTAATCTAAGGAAATAATTGACTCATAAAATACAATAAATAAACTCACAGTCTCGTTACTAGTGTAAATATAAAAATTAGTTGATTATCAGATCTGATCAGTTTTAGAGACAAAAGGGCAACTTCAAATTTAATTAAAAAATTTCTTCGCATTATTGGAAAAGTTTAAGTTAAATATTGAGTCAAAATGGCCATTTTGGGTTCAAAAAGTTGAATCAAAACAAGTTTTGTAAGATTAATTTAACACCAATTGGGAATAAATTTAGCAGTAATAAACAATAAGTACTAATTAAACTATTTATCAGAGCGATTGGATTTTATCAATAATTTCGAAGTCGTATGACTGAATGCTTCACTCATGTCTTAACGAAATTTTCTCAAAAAGTAATTTGAAAAAGATATAAAGGAAAACTATTCAATATTTAACATGATTAATTTACTGTATCGCTCGGTGGCGTAGTGGTTAAAAGCTTCAAGCTGCCACACCACAGGTCGAGATTTCGACCCTGCTGCTGGGCAAAGTTGACTCAAGTCTTTCATCCCTTCAGTGGGTCGGTAAAATAAGGACCAAGCATGCTTGGGAACTAACTCTGGGGGTCCCGCGGCAAGCTGAGACATATGCTGTAGGCACATATGCTAAGCCCACTTACAAGAAAGCGGAGATGGGCACCACAGGTCTTGGTCCACAATGGACTGTTGCGCCACTGGTAAGTGATTTAGTCTAATTTACTATATACTGAATAAGTACGAATTTTTGTACACTGTTAGAAATTTTGGTAACAAAAATTCAAATCAATACACTTTTAAAAAATTATAAATTTTGGAAGACTTTGTTGACTTAATAGCTTGCTGTAAAGATCCAATATTTTATTTTTGCCCCAAAATTTGCTTATACATTTAGGACTATGCATGAAGACTTCCTGGAATTGGAGGATAGATACCTGAAATTTGGTGAAACCACTTTGAATTCATTCCTGATACCGGTTGAGCAGATACTGATAATAACTGCAATGATGAGTAAAATAACTAAAGAGGAATTCACCCATCCACTTTTTTTACAGTTCCACAGTGACATGCTAGAATAATGATAAACATAAGACATTACAACTACATTCAATAATACACAGAGCTATACATAAAGAAGGTTTTAATAGACAAAATACTTAAATAAGTAGTTTGTTACCTATATACTTTAGGAGATGTAGAGCATGTTTGTGTATCGTCTCCTTGAAAAAGTTACTTAAAATAAAACTCATCTTTTGTGTTGTATCTCTAGAGAGTATCTAAGAATAAAAAGCACGGGTTTCTGCCCGGTAGAATTAGTTGCATTTGACTAATGAAAAATACAAAGTAATTTGGCGGGTCTTTAGTTCAAGTGTCAACATATCACATTGTAACAGGTTGAATGAGCTGGAGATTTCATATTTATCCTAGAGGGTAACTTAAATATGTCCTTCACAAGCGGTAGATCGGATTTTCTATACACTGTCCATCCCCATAAGATTAAAGTGTATAATGAAATATATTGTAACATCAGATATAAATAAAACTACTAGTAATCGTTAACTAATTGCATACAAAATTTCTATGCTCCAGAAGAACATCAATGTACCATGTTCTAAGACTATTAAATTTCTAACATATCGTCGCATCCAATACCCAAACAAAAAATTTGATATAAAACAAGATAACAAACAAAAATATTTGAGCTGAAACATAACACAAGCCTGAATTTCAGATAAACATGCGAGCTATAATTTGTAGTGTGTAGTACATTTATTTTTTGATTCAAAGTATAAACTTTGTTTCAGTGAAGTCCATTTGCACTTCAGTTATTAAAAATTTCAGAACAAAAATAGTCCATAACACTTCAAAAATACAGAAATGCAAACTCTAAACAAAATCCATTAAAAATGCATAAGAGATAAAAATGGACCAATATATATAAAAAAATTCCACTATAAGAAGCCCATGGTGTACAAAGTGAGTAAAATAGATCGAAGAAATTCAGCACCAGATAAACAATAGTGTAAATTCAGATATTGAAGATTAAATAAGTTTATGTATTTATTGAAGAAGAATATGACATTAAACTTTTGTTATAAATCCTCTTAAGTTTAATCAGATTAAAGGATTCTGCAGAACCTACTGTCACCAACTAGCCTTGTTATTATCTCTTTTCGCAAACCCTACTCAAAACCCTTCATGATTTAAAAGATAGAAGCGGACATCTCATTCCTCTCCAAAATTGCCAAAAAGATTAATATTCCTTCCTGTTTTATTCAGATAATCCAGAAAATTTTTGGGGTCAGCAACAAAATACATCAGTGGCAGATCATCAGAAATATGAGCTATATCAATTTCTTGAACGAAAGCGTTTGTGATCTTGTTCTTATCCGATGTATTTTAAATAGCCTTCCTCAATTTAGTCCACAAGTAGTTCCTTATATTTGTGAAGAGATCCCTATAAATTAACCCCTACGTATACTTCGGGAGTGTCAGCTAATTTAATGCTCTGATCCGACAAAAATCAAATGCAATGTTTCTTATTTGATTCTCTGTTTTTTTTCTAAAACCGTAACGAAATATTGCATCTAAGGCCGTCTGCACACGAAGCAACTCAAAAGAAACGGATAACTGACTCAAATCACAAACCAGTCCGTGATGAGTCGCAACCTATGTAATTGAATGGAGCCACGCACACGACGCAACTGGTTACAAACCCGTCCGACGGGTTTGTAACCAGTTGCGTCGTGCACCCAAACAGAACTTAAAAGAAACTTCCGCTATTCGATTAAATGAAGACATGACCTTGAGCAACAATTCAGTGTAGAATAAATCGCAACAGCCCAACAAAACTTAAAATCATTCGAATTTTGCTTAAAGCAGAAAATTGACTAGTCTGAATCTTAATCCTGTTTGTACTCGCCTGTGTAGACCAAAAAGTCCTTATTCCTGACATCATATGGTTTAATCCGTCTACTATAATCGGATTAGCGAAGGAAACATATCAATCCTACAGCAGTGGTTCTAAATTTCTGTCCTGACCTGAATAAGCCTGACGAACACTTATTTATCTTTCCCAAGTCAAATACTGATCTACATGTTTATGAACATATTCATGAAGATGTTAGGAGAGAATATTAGTTATGATATACCACTTGGTACCATTGTATTAAATGACACTCTAATTCGGAATATCGCATTTTCCAACATACCAGTTTGAGCCGTTATATTTTAAGACATACCATTACGGGTATATCAGTTTTAGACCTCATAGCTTCCTACGAGTAATTCTTATGTCATGTAAAGGTAAACTGATAAAATGTCAGAAACAACAAAATGATGCACATAGAACTTAATTATCCAAAAGTTTCTTAAGATACAACTCAAACCTTACAAAGTGTAAAAGTAAACAAACGAGTGATAAGTAAAAAGTAAAACACTTCCGATCTCACGAGTTGCAGCAAGTCTCAAACAACCGCAAGCTATGAAACGTGGGTACAATTTTAATGTCGTGCAAAGAGAAAATGACACAGTATATGCATATTTTACTTAAAAAAAAAGAGCGTACGGCAGTTTATTCCAATTTCCTAACATATTTGAGTTTTAAATTCATAACCTAATTGCGTGTTTACCGTATTGTCATGTTCCGTTCGGCACTTCAACTGGGATTGTGACCAGATCTTTAGCAACCTGTATTAAATTACTGCTGCGGAGCAGTGGCTAAGTAGCATCAACCACAAAATCCAACTGCGCTACTTGGTTAATGTCGTGCAAAGCACGTCGAAAGTGGACCGTAGATCAGTGGAAACGGGTTCTCTGGAGCGACGAATCAAGGTTCACCCTCTATCGTACAGATGACAGGGTCTAGGTCTGGCGTCTGCCTGGAGAACGCCTCCTGCCAGAATGCACCACACTAAAGTTCGGTGCCCACAGTAAAGTTCGGTGCAGGTGGAATTATGGTTTGGGTCGTTTCTCCTGGTATGGACTGGGACCCTTGGTCCAAATTCATGATAACCTCAACGCCTACGCATACTGCCCTATTTTGGATGACAGTGTGCTTCCTACGTTGTAGCAGTTTTACGGGTTGGAAACATGTTACTTCCAGGAAGACAACGCCAGCTGTCATGCTGCGAGGTCCACCATGGATTGGTATGGTTACAATGGGGTTAACCAAATGGACTGGCCTGCCCAGAGCACAGACCAAAACCCAATCCAGAACCTCTGGGATGAGTTGGATCGCCGAATTAAGAGGTGCAACAACCATCCAAAATCCGTGAAGAAACTTACATGCCTTATCCAAGCCGAGTGGAAGAAAATACTACTAGCCGTCATACAAGGACTTGTGGAAAGCATGACCCGGAGGGTTGAGGCTGTAATTAGTACTTCTCGTGGAGGCTCTACCAACTATTGAAGATGAATAAATTTTGTTTTTCTTTCCTATCACAGGTGTTCAAATTCCTATTGGTAGATAGTGTATATCTGTATATATATATATATATATATACAATGCTGGCCATTGTAAATGCAACACCCTGAAGGAAACATGCAAATAACATGAAATTTACAACATGCATTAGCGGAGGTGAGATGTGCAAATGATTAGAATTTCAGCGCAGACGCACATCACGCGCGCCTGTGGCGCCACTTCAAAGCGCTATTTAAGGCTTGGAGATTTCGACTATTTCAAGTTCGGCAATTGTGTTTTTCTTGTGGTTTTTTCAAAAAAAACGATCAATTATGCCTTGTCGAAAATAGCGATCATCTTTTGATCAAGTATCCGAGTTCGACAGAGGAAGCATAGTGCCCTACCGAGATTGTGGATTATCTTTCAGGGAAATTGGTAGTCGTGTTGGACGAAACCAAACACAACGTGAAGTGGACGAAAGCGCACCACTTCACGTGATAACAGGCAAATTGTGCGCATGTCAGTGACGGATCGCTCAGTCACATCACGAACGATAGCACAGCACATGCAGTCTGTAACGCATCATCCAGTGTCTCCGCGTACCATTCGACGCCGTTTACAGCAAAGTTGTCCGCAAGACGTCCATTGCTTTGTCTACCCTTGACGCAGAACCACAGACGTCTCCGCCGCCAATGGTGCGATGACAGAAGGATGTGGACGCAGAATGGAATGAAATTGTCTTTACTGACGAGTCACGCTTCTGTCTGCAACACCACGATGGTCGCATTCGAGTCTGGAGACACCGTGAAGAGAGGATGCTGAACAGCTGCGTTATGCACAGCCACACTGGTCCTGCACCGGGTATTATGGTATGGGGCGGTATTGGATATCACTCTCGCACACCTCTAGTACGCATTGCCGGTACTTTAAACAGCCAGCGCTACATCTCCGAGGTGTTGCAGCCAGTTGTCCTTCCTTACCTTCAGGGCTTGCCCACAGCCATATTTCAACAGGATAATGCGCGACCACACGTGGCACTCATTGTCCAACGGTTCTTCGTCAATCGCCAGATTGAATTGCTTCCCTGGCCGCCTCGCTCTCCGGATCTTTCGCCGATAGAAAACATGTGGTCCATGGTTGCTCTACGATTGACCCAGATTCCATCCCCAGCTACCACAGCAGATCAACTTTGGCAACGTGTGGAAAATGCTTGGTCTGCTGTACCCCAAGAACTCATCCAAAGTCTCTTTGAATCAATGCCGAGGCGTGTGGCAGCGGTGATCTCCAACAATGGCGGCTACTCTGGCTACTGATTTTGGCAGGAACCACACTTCACAGAAGTCTATAAATTTAATCATTTGATGCTTGGTCAGCATGTTATCTACAAAATAAATTTTGTTGTGATATCTCTTGTCTTTCTTGGTGTTGCAATTTGGGTGGCCAGCAGTGTATATATATATATACACTCTGTTATAAAAAAATATATGCATCTAGAAGGAAACGATCTACTATCACGAAACTTAACATTTATGTAGTATATGAGGAGATAAGCAAATGATTACATATTCAGAAGAACAGACCGATTTAATTAAGAAGATATGGCATGAAAAAGGTTGCAAATCAGTAAAAAGTAAATCCACCTCTGGCAGCTATACAAGCCGAAACACGGCGTGGCATCGAATCAGTGATGCCACCTATGACGTCCTGCGTTAGATAATGCCATAATCGTTGTAACTGCGCTGTTAATTCACCAGTATTCCGGGGCGGCTACAGTTGCCTTCCAAGCATGTCCCAGACGTGCTCTATTGGCGAGAGGTCTGGTGACCTGGCAGGCCATGGGAGTACGTCATATTCTTGAAAACATTGTGGGGAGAGTCGCGCAGTATGTGGACGAGCGTTGTCTTGTTGATAAATGACACCTGGGCGACTTGATAGCATAGGCAGTATAAATGACGTTAAAATCTCGTCCACGTAACCGATTGCCGTCAAAGTGTGTTGAAGGACGACTAGAGGTGATCGTGTGTCCCAACAAATCGCTCCCCACACTGTCACACCTTGTGTAATCGCCGTATGCCTCTCGACAGCAAATGCCGGATCGTCCCGGTGGCCTGGCCGCCTCCACACGCGTACGTGCTGGTCATCAGCATTGAGACTGAATCGGGATTCATCGCTGAAGATCACTCGCCTCCAGTCGGTCACACTCCAGCTTACCCGAGTTCGGCAAAAATCCAATCGACACTGCCTATGATGTGAGTCAGTGGTAGGCGTCTTAACGGACGTCGGCCAGTCGTCTCCGAATGGTTTCCCTTGATACCACCGGATGTCTGGAAGGTGGTAAATGGCGTCGAACCGATTCTAGTGACGTTGTTGGTGCGGATGTGGCCGCTCTTATGATTGCGCGATCCTCGCGCGCATTAATGCTCCTGGGACATGCATGACTCCTGGGACTGCATTTGTGTTCCGTGACCCTCCGCGACGGTAGACTATCCCTTCCGTGATCCATTGCTGCCAACACCGAACAACTGCCATATCGCTCCGACCGAGGTGGCGACCGATACGCCTGTTCGACCAACCTGCTTCTCTGAGGCCTACTATACACCCTCTCCGACAATTTTTCGTACTGTCGCCGGTTACGTCTCAGAGGCATCTCTAGTTACAATACCGTCCATCCAAGTCGATAGATTTGTTTGAATAACCCTATGGCACGAGCAATCCTGCTTTTAAACTCTCCCAGCTGCGCATCTCCTATGCGCATAGCGCGCTTACTCTTGTCTCATTGGCATCGAAATTTTAATCATTTGTATATCTCTTACCAGACTACATTCCTGCCAAGTTTCGTGATAGTTGCTCGATTTCTCCTGGGTGCATATATTTTTTTTGTGACGGAATGTATTTATATATATATATATATATATATATATATATATATATATATATATATATATATATATATATACATATATATACGTATATATATAATATATATATATATATGTATATATGTAATATATCCATTACATCTCGTTCTTAAAATGCAACCTGGAAAGGAAAACTAGCTTATATTTACATGGCTGGAGCTAGACTTAGCCTGAAAGGAATTAAAATTTTGAAGCAGTCTGACCGAATAGTTTATTGGAGCGAAAGTAACATCCGTCCATCTCAGCCGACGGCTCGGGAGCGAATATATCACCTTTCAACCTTAAGCGGGAGAGGCGAAAAAAACATGTGTCTGTTATTTTGTACGATCAACAGAAAATTGGGGCTGGCGATGCGAACCCACGCCTTTCTCCAGACGTATACACGTGTATAAATGCAAGGCATGAGATTTATGGGAAGCTCTGTTGCTATGGGTTTGTAGCGATAAAGTAAGATTACTGCGGATTGGATTTAGAAAAGGGAATTTAAATGCTAGAATGGAGGGCCTAATATTTAATTTATTACATATATATATATATATATATAACAATATCGCTTTTCCAGTTATCAATTCTATTCCATTAATTCTCTACTTTTAATACTGTTTTTCCCTTATGTAATTACTTCCATTCTGTTTGGCACATAGCTGTCACTGGACAAATTGCAACATAGATAATCAAGTAGTCAAAAGAATTTAAATTTGCTGGTGTGAGAGGTGAACTGTGGCGACAAGGAGTCTGGATATGGATTGAAACGGATTGTTTGACTGGTTTTGATGCTGTTCAAGCCCGACAAAATCCTTTTAACCCAAGAAGCCACCTCAAGCCTTAAATATTCGTTTATTAGAATTAAATAGTATACCAAAATGGTTTATTTTCTAAGTATACAATGTTTTAAAGATGAATAAAATTAAATACGTTTTTTTCTTTCTATTAAATTTATGTTCTAAATTTTTAAGAGAGCTGGCACACATGGGTCATTCAGTTCTGTTATTGAATTGCAGTGGATTCTGAGATAGAATTCTTTCGAAATGTATCATTATATCTGTGCTCAGATGGTAAAATGCTAAAAGAAACTTTTCCTAAAATTGAGTTTTTCATATTCCGGATTCTCATTCACCGATATTTTCTATTTACTTTAAAACTTTGTAAGTAATAGCCAACTATTTTTCTGAAACATTGGTACCACGTTTGCTCATGTAAAACAAATTACTGATTTTTTCTGACATCTTGAATCTTAGAATTGCTGTCACGTAAATTTCTTATAACATTTTGCCATCTGAGCACATATATAACACTTTAAAAATAACCTGCACGTTAAAAATAACTCATTAAAAATAGCCTACGCAATTATCACGTTCACAAAGCTATTTGTGTTTCTTTTAAAATACTTACTTTTAACTGAACATGCAAATCATAATCAATTTAACTTTGCATTTTTCAGGGAAAAGAATTATAGGCAAGTATTATCCATTAAGAAAGAAGAGCGGTAATAATTAGAAATTAATTCATTCTGTGCATTGTTACTGTGAATCTCTTTTAGAACCTATTGGTTAAGTAAAAATGAACTGTCTTTACTTTTTTTTAGCATGATAATAATATTTGCCATGTTGTGCTAGGAATGTAATGAAATGATGTAAGCATCATGACCTTGATCTTTTGCTTCCTAACTTCTTCGCAAAGTTTCAGTCATATTAACTATCATGTTATTTGGTGTTAAGATTCTCCACAGGGTGTCGTTGATAATGCACGGGGAAGTGTAATGGGGTAATGTATCCCAGGTGAGACGTTCTGAGACACCATCGAATGAAGGTATCTGTAGCTGCAATATTATAGTTGTCTGAATGAAAAAGATACATTAGCTACCAAGCGTGTAATTATAATGTTACTTAATATAGTCTATTACAAATTTTAAATAAAATCCTTCTAATATTGTTATCATTCTTCTTTTAGGAAGTACAAGAGGTTCCAGGGAAAGTGTGCGGTAGCACTGCACTGAAGGCTGTAATCAATTGGCTGAGCTTTTGTAATTAGCTTCCCCTAGGTTTATTTTTTAAACAGATACCGTGAATTTAAATAGAATCATCAATTATTCCGAGTACTGTGGAAGAAATTGCACCAGGGAAGGCTAAGGCTTTTAGGAAAATTTTTCTTTTTTACCAAAAATGCTTTTCTGTAAAGTCTTATTTGAATAAAACTCACAGAATTTCAGATTTTGTTTATTGACTTTTATTGTAGATTTCAAATACTTAGGTTTTAGAGCCAATTTTAAGATTTAATTGGTGAAACAGAAAAATATAAAAGAGAAAAATTATATTGAAAAATTAGTGTTTTATGTATTTAATGCTTAAAATATTGTACATGACTATTGTATTTTTACGAAGCAAAAGTCAATAATATTTTAACCCTATAGTAAAAGTTCCAAGTATAGAAGTTACATGACTGAATTTATATCATATGAAGTTCATATTTTTTGGGTATTTAGAAGGAACAACAGAAGTAACTATTAATAGACGTTTTATAGCAACCAACGCGCACATGAATGAACATATCTTGACATCTTAAGTCGGAATAATTTTTTAACAATGAAAACCAGAAGAGAATTAATCTAAATATGAAAAAAAGAAGAGCAAAAATATTATTTATACTAACCCTCTTGAACGATCTTAGTGACAGAAATTCAAATTTCCCTCCATAAGATTCAAGATAGTTTTCAATTATTAATCGGGAAAATAGGATATAATGTCGGTATCCCCATATCATTAGCTCATTCAAGTAATTAAGAGATTTAATGGAACTAAATATGTAACTGACTAAAACATAAACGATTCCAGTTTTACGTTAAACTCAGGTAAGCTAATTATTCAGTAAATAAGAATAATAATAGGTATAATAATAATGTAATAATTATGTTGTAGGAACAAAATATAATGTACTTAAGAGGGAGATAATTATGATTTAATGTAAAGCAACCTCAAGAAATGAAGGGAACTAAATGTTTAAAGGAATGTCTCAAGAAATTAACCGAAGAATCAAGCATCTGTATTTGAAATAATAATTAAATATGCCCTGAATTCACGGAATGCATTAATTATGAAGCTGTCAAAAATGTTTTATTTCAGTATAATTCGATGACTACTTTCTTATGTAAATGAGATTCTCCATTTTTAAAGAGGGATTTGTCTGACATATGTTTAATTTCTCGTAAGTACTCCTGATACCAAAATTATTCTATGAAGTAGTTAGTTACATGAAAATAATTTATCATGCGAAAAGATGTTGCATTGGAGTGCGAAATTTTCATAATATGTGTTTAAAATCTATATTATGAGTATATTTAGTCTTAATATTAAGACCAAGTGGATTAAGAAAATGTATCTATTTTATTTCATAACAATTATGGTTTCTATAGTCATGTATTACATTGGTGTGATTACATTTACTTTCAAAACTGCATCACTTTTTACGCAATATCATAGCATGAATTGTTAATAATTTATTTGCTTAATTATTCCTGATGTGCATGATGACACCGGATGTGATAGCTAGCAAGGTTATAAGACTGTAACATATAATACATTTTTTTAAAGATGTTTATTTACTCTAAAGTAATCTGTAAGATTAATACTAAAACATGGAAATGATTTTTTATTTGACTGTTTATTGTATCACCTGAATTTGCCACTGTCAAATTTAAAGTAACTTTTATGAAGTATTTGATAAATATATTTGATAAATGCAATTAAAGATATGAATTCAAGGCCATTCCTTTCAGAAAATCAGCTGGCCTAGGTTCTAAATATTGTCCAAACAGAGACAAATAAAAATAAAACTTTCCTTATTTTCCTGGTTTCAATATATTGTTTCATGGGTGAGAAATATATTAAAAGAAGTAATTATGTTTCACTTTTTAAAAACATTAAATACATAAATTGTATTCCTATAGGGGGCGGGGAAATTTTCGGCTGCGCTAAGATTTTTATACTTTGTGTTTAGGGTTACATAAACAAATACTTCCCATGGTGACACTCAGATAATGTAAATATGCAATTATACAATCATAATTAGGATTTATAAGAATAAATGCATAGTTATAATCAAAGATTTAATGCAAAATTGGAAAAGGAACAGAAAACTATAAACTTTATATTATAACGAAGCATTCCCCAGTACCATCTCTAGATTAGACTTAAAGATTTCTCAAGCTTATCACTAATTTCTATCAGGACAAACAGCAGAAGACATTCATTATTTTTGATGACGTTTGATAATGACCAAGTAACTCAAAATTATGAAATTGTAAAGACAGGAAATAAACTAAAAGTAATGGATTTTTGTGAACATTGACAGTGAAATACTTCATTTAATGGTGAAATTTTATTTATAAGCTATCGTAAAAATATGAATTTTTTTCGATACAAATAAGGGAGCAGGTAAAATTGTATTTGGGAGATGCAGAACTTTCAAGTTAGTTAAATTTTCTAATTAAGAATTTATTAGACACTAAATTCCTTAGTTTCAGTGACAGATTGTCAGAAATGCAACGCAACTCTCTTTGGGATATTCCTTTTTTTTCTGAGTATGCACGAGTTTAATTTACTTCAGTGCAATCGAGAGAAGACGCAGAGACCTGAAAGTTTTGATTTGCAATATGCTTATGTACAGTCGTTACACTTCATTTCGGTTCCTAAAAAATAATCGAAGTGTTTCTGTTTGTAAAATTGTCTTACCAGTCATTTACGATTGCACGACATTAAAAAAATCTAATTATATGAATTTTTGTAGAGTGATATTTGGCATCACTGAAATAATACAGCAAAAGTAGATTATTTGTTTAAGTATTTGAAGGCCTGGGGAGGGGAGAAAGAACTTCTTTAGAAATTTGATAGTATATATATATATATATATATATATAATATGCATGTGTGTTAATGCGTACACATATGTGTCCTATAGAAATATATTTTGATACGTGTGTAAATATTCTCTCTGTTTATTTCTGTATATACATTTATATACGCACATATTTTGGGATCTTCTTAGAACAATTAATAAGAATAAAACTTAAGATTTTACTATTAAGCTAAAAATACATGTAGCTACTTTTAGCTTAACCGTCCCATTTGTAAATTATATGCGTGCAAGCTTTTGCTATAACTTATAGGCTTTTTCCTTAATATATGATTAAGAATGTATCACAAAATTTTTTTATGCCTATCTGTGAGAAAGTAGCATGCTAAATAAAATATGCTCACTGTTTCAAAGGAAAAACTCAACAAATGCCGATTAAAAAATGTACTTTTTAACCTACAGAGTTGTAAACATGAAGTATAATATGCATTGAGGACTTGAGTTAATTTTAGACATAAAATATAAATTGACATCAAGATAACATTGAAAGCATAGTAATATAAAATTATATATTCTTTCTTTTGAGTGTTATACTCTTTAGTCAATTAATATTCAAAGGTATTATAAGGAATTTTATAACAAATAATTTAAATATAAAAATATATTACCTGACTTGTCAGAATATCTTTTCGGATAATATTTGTTCTCTATATAGAGAGCAGTAGGATTTTTTTCTGATGCAAGCCGTTTTATTTCGAAAAAATCATTACTGAAAATATAATCTCTTATTCAGGTACAATTAAATTTCTAATCTTTTCTCGAATCATTGCATTATTTGTTTTGATTTTTTTTTTCAGTTAATGTAAACCAAGCATATACTATAAACTTTCAAAACTGAAAAATTTCATTCACTTTACAATACACTTCTGATTTCTCATTACAAATTAGCATGCCATTTCATAAAACTTTACTTTCAAAATTGCACTTAGCAATTGTCGAAAAACGTCAGACTGCACAAATATTATCGCGTTTGTTATTGTTCCTAGAATATAACTTATCTCTGTTATCAACATTTTTAGTGACAAGAGGTATTTACGTAGTTTCAAAGCTTTTTATCTTATGGTATTATATGAATGCATCCAGGAAAAGAAATTGCATTTTATCTTGATTTTTTTCTGTCTAAAATATATATTTCATTTTTGCAATGCTGATTGTTTTGGAAATGATAGATTATTTTTTCTTTTTAAGGCAATATTCAAGAATTCTGTGGTTAATTATATTAGACATCAGTGGCTGATTGGTTAATATTCTTCATATTACTAAACAGTTTCTAAGAAAAAGCGACAACATCCGAGTAATATGGTGTGAAATACTCTCTCTCACACACAAAAAAAGAATCAATCAATACTACGTGATTTAAAATTTGCTAGAGAATGGATGAGAATATTAAAATGTTGATGATTAAATGTAGTTATCTAAAGAGTGGATACTTTGGATTCAAATTTTAGAAATAGAAGGCATTTCTAACGAAATTTTAGTAATAAGAGAAAAATTAATATTGATATTTAAATCAAGCATTTAATTTATTAACTGGTAATTGCAGTAAAGTTTTGATGTATTGAAATCCTGGTCTATCAGCCTCTAATCTGAGGTAACGCTGTATTGAGTAAGGTAAGCCATGCAACCATTTTCTTGTTCAGGAAGTTTTACATTGCGTGTTGCCATGTTCTAAAAAAATGTTCATTTTTTATTGTATCTAATTGCTTTGGATATGCTCTGTCGTATAAATAAAAGATGACTGTTGTAATAACGGATCTGAATTATTTAGCTGTTACTTTTGAGATTATTTGAACGGTAATGGTACTTTTGTGTTCTAAGCAAAACAACTTGATGATCGACAGGTTTAGGATGATCATATGGACTGAAAGCTCATGATCCAAAGCAGGTTAATTGTGTTAGTGTTAATTGCTGGGCTTCAAGGTTATGGACTATTATTTATGATCCTTTTGATTTTTACATATACTGGTTCTGCTTCACAAATGTTTCGCTTGGCATTTCATTTTTAGAACAGTGCGATTTGTTTTTCAACAAAATTTCTTTCTTGACGGTACTAGAGGAGGGGGGGGGGATATAAAATGTAACGTCATTTATATACACCTAATTCTGTTTTTGCACGAACCTTTTTTACACGATTTTGATTTAACACGAATTCAAAAAAATATTTCATTCCCTTTTTACGCGAGTCATTTTGATTTAACACGAGCTGTCCAATCCAATATCTCAACTTTTATTTATTTATTTTTTTTTTTGCCTAAATTCTAAGAAAACAAAATTTTATTTGTGGCGTATTAATTTTGGCGGTAGTGAATCCAGTTTAGTTTTGATTCAAGAATTCAGTCCGCAAAAACATTTTCTTCTTTTATTCTATCAAAAATTGAGGAAGCGAAAGAAAATTATCCTGTTCTAAATGCAGATTTAATAAAAGAAGGTTTGGAACTGGCCAAAAAATTGGGTAATCATTTTGTCAAACATGACCTTAATGAGGAACGCGCTGGGAAGTTTCAACGTGAACTGAAGTTGTTGACAGCCTCTTATAGAGAATTACATAACGGCTAACCAAAACACGAACACAACGGTTAATAACTGAATTTGTTCATAAAACCGGTGAATCATCAGCACCAGAGGAAACTGGTGCTGATTTTGCTCAAGAGATCACAGAAAGAATTTCGTTAATAGAGGAAGAAGATGATGTCCACAACATTTCTAGTGATAGCAGTGATATTCCAGTCGTACGCAAACATATGCGCCGTTTATTGTCAGAAAGTGAAAAGGAATAAAAAAAAATTATGTATAAAACAGGTTCTTTTTTGTTCATGACGAATTTTTTCATTTTCATTACATATTAGTGTATGTGTATTTTGTTGAAATAAAATAATAAGCTTAAAACAAATATTTTCATGTGGTTTTAAAAAAAATATTTTTACTGATTTTTCAGAACCGGAACCAATCAATCTTCTTTTCTTCCATAGATAGTCTTTTTTTCCACGATTTTTTTACACGTATTCTTCAGGAACGTGTAAAAACAGAATTAGATGTACTGTTGTTTGAGTCAGAGACTAATTACTGGGTATAAATGTCTCTTTAAAATAGATTCACAAAATCATTAAAAATTATTTCTATTTAAAAGCTGATGATGAGTATTTAAAAGCTTGAGGATGTGTATTTTTTTAGATCAAAATCAGTTTTGACTTTTATTGGTTTTTTTTTTTTTTTTTTTTGCTATACTGCATGTATAAACTCCTTTTAAAAGATAGGCAAAACTTTTATTTTTTAATTATTAAATACATTTAATTTCTTGACAAATCATACTTTAAGAATGTCTTTTTAAAAATTGTTTTAAAATAACTTGTTGTATGTTTTTTGTAGGAATTTCTAAACTGGACTCTGAAAATGTCCTTGTTCAGGAGTGAAATGGTGCCAATTTTACGTTCTCAATCTGATTATCTTTAATTAATTACAAATTTACAGTTCTAAAAGTGGAAAACGATTCTCCAAAACGAAGTTGATACAGAGCTGAAATGAATTCTTTTCAACTGTACAAGGTTTCTTTAGCACCATCTATCATTTTCTCTATACTTAGCGACGTCAAGGAAATTGTGAGTGCCGCACTTCATCCTACTCAAATATACCACCAGTGTGCGTCCACGTGCCACACAATCATATCACTTTGTAATCTGCCTGTACCTGGAAATATTGCATCAAAACTAGTGATACAAATCAGGATTTAGAAAAACCTTAAAAATATCAGTGTCAGAAACTGAAAGAAAACTCAATTCCTGAATTTCAAATGTGAATTCAGCTTATATATATATTTTTTTCATTTAGCCTTAAAGCGGATACAACAAATTCAACTGACAGGTCTTATATCTGTCTAAGAGGATATTTATCCTTACAGAACAAATCTAACTTATCTAACTTACAGAACAAAGTTTGGAATCACAAAGTGAGGAATTCCCGTGGAAAGGAAATTCCTCTCTTTTCTCAACTGAGAAAAGTGCGTAAAACTAAAAATTAGACTCAGCTTATTGACGCCTGATTGAAATTAATTAAAGTCATTTTCTATAAAAACGTTACGGTAATACAGACAAAGTTTTTCTTTTTAAACTTTTTAATAAATAGTACTTCTTCTCGAAGTTTTAGGAAAAAAAGTTAAATAAGCTTACCGAAGTATACATATAATGACACTAGCTGAAAACCCGCACTTCGCTACGGAGTACATTCAAAATAAATACAACGGTCAATGTATGCAATTAATGTCAATCAATCAATCAATATATTCGATTAGAATATATCGAATAGATATATATAATATATATATATATTTTATATTATATATATATATTATATATATATATATATATATATATATATATATATATATATATATATATATATAATAAATACAACGATCGATGTATGCAATTAATGCAAATAAATAAATAAATAAATAAATAAATATACACTGTTGGCCACTGTAAATGCAACACCCTGAAGGAAACATGCAAATAACATGAAATTTACAACATGCATTAGCGGAGGTGAGATGTGCAAATGATTAGAATTTCAGCGCAGACGCACATCACGCGCGCCTGTGGCGCCACTTCAAAGAGCTATTTAAGGCTTGGAGATTTCGACTATTTCAAGTTCGGCAATTGTGTTTTTCTTGTGGTTTTTTCAAAAAAACGATCAATTATGCCTCGTCGAAAACAGCGATCATCTTTTGATCAAGTATCCGAGTTCGACAGAGGAAGGATAGTGCCCTACCGAGATTGTGGATTATCTTTCAGGGAAATCGGTAGTCGTGTTGGACGAAACCAAACAACTGTAATGCGGATATGTGATCGTTGGATGCAGGAGGGTACGACGGACCGGCGTGTTCGATCGCATCCACCTCAGCGCACCACTTCACGTGATGACAGGCAAATTGTGCGCATGGCAGTGACGGATCGCTCAGTCACATCACGAACCATAGCACAGCACATGCAGTCTGTAACGCATCATCCAGTGTCTCCGCGTACCATTCGACGCCGTTTACAGCAGAGTTGTCTGTCCGCAAGACGTCCATTGCTTTGTCTACCCTTGACGCAGAACCACAGACGTCTCCGCCGCCAATGGTGCGATGACAGAAGGATGTGGACGGCAGAATGGAATGAAATTGTCTTTACTGACGAGTCACGCTTCTGTCTGCAACACCACGATGGTCGCATTCGAGTCTGGAGACACCGTGAAGAGAGGATGCTGAACAGCAGCGTTATGCACCGCCACACTGGTCCTGCACCGGGTATTATGGTATGGGGCGGTATTGGATATCACTCTCGCACACCTCTAGTACGCATTGCCGGTATTTTAAACAGCCAGCGCTACATCTCCGAGGTGTTGGAGCCAGTTGTCCTTCCTTACCTTCAGGGCTTGCCCACAGCCATATTTCAACAGGATAATGCGCGACCACACGTGGCACTCATTGTCCAACGGTTCTTCGTCAATCGCCAGATTGAATTGCTTCCCTGGCCGCCTCGCTCTCCGGATCTTTCGCCGATAGAAAACATGTGGTCCATGGTTGCTCTACGATTGACCCAGATTCCATCCCCAGCTACCACAGCAGATCAACTTTGGCAACGTGTGGAAGCTACTTGGTCTGCTGTACCCCAAGAACTCATCCAAAGTCTCTTTGAATCAATGCCGAGGCGTGTGGCAGCGGTTATCTCCAACAATGGCGGCTACTCTGGCTACTGATTTTGGCAGGAACCACACTTCACAGAAGTCTATAAATTTAATGATTTGATACTTGGTCAACATGTTATCTACAAAATAAATTTTGTTGTGATATCTCTTGTCTTTCTTGGTGTTGCAATTTGGGTGGCCAGCAGTGTATATATATATATATATTCATAAAAAAATCGTAAGGGATATTTTTATAGACAAAATAATGTAGAAGAAAATATTCAAATTAAATCGAATAGAACATACTGAAGAATAAAGTACAGTTAATATAGAACAGTTTGAGGAACATATCTTTTACTGTATTTTTATATTTTTTTGGATAATGTCCAATCATCTGCCACGTTAGCAAGAAAAAAAAAATTTTTTTGTCTATTTCGTTGTTATGCATATGAGGAGAAATTTATTTAAAGTACCGGAAAAAGAAATCACGTGATCAGCATTTAATAAATTAAATTCTAAAAATAAATCTTTAAAAATTCACCAAAAATCAGAAAATGGAGGTAAAGATTCGAAAAAGATTTCATTTTAAAGGAATTTTAGGATATTTCTCGCGATATAAATTTTGTAACCCTCAAATTATTATTTTAAATGCAAACTTAAAAAAAGTTTCTAAAATAGCTTAAAAATTTAATTTAAAAAAACTAAGAAGAATTTTTCAAAAATCTTTCGTAGTGCACCCCTACACTATAAGAAGAATCGCCATGCAAGATTTCAGCCGTTTAGGTCCAGCGGTTTGGTCTGTGCATTGTATGTCAGACAGTCAGTCAGTCAGTTACGGAACTGTTTTATATATATAGATTAGTAGTTTCATGACATTAAATTCCTGAAAATAAGGAAGCCTGAAATTTTCCACTTTTATTATTTTAACACCAGAATATTTTTTAGAGTGCTTTAAATTTATTACAAATTATCAGTATCAGTAAAAAGAAAAAATACTTAATAATGTTTTAAAAAATATTTAATCATCAATGGGGGGATAAAATTGTTAATTGCAAAGCAAAGAAAGCTACATTTCATTTAACAATTTTATTTCTTTTCTTTAACTGGATTAAGAACAAGAATTTTTAACCGAAATGTAAGTTAAAGAAGAATCTGAAAACAGATGAGACAATTTGAATCAATAAGCTTTAAGACTACATTCAAAACCTATGACGATATAACCTATTGATATTATAAATAAGCTATTACTTCAATTATTTTGTTGCACATACAGAAGTAGATGTTTTTAGCTTTCTCATTCCCGTTTATTCGAACCAGTCCTATAAGCAGACAGGAGACCTAGCAGATAACTCACGCCAAGGTTGGTTGATAGAGATCACTAGGGTAATTTTTTGTGCTTCAAGTAAGATATTTAGACCGGGACCTACAGATTAAAGCTAATTCTTCGTAGCTCAAAGCACTTATGCCAGCAGCGAGACTTGAACCCATAGACTATAGATTCGCCAGCGTCCTATCCAACTGGCCATCTCACCAAACGGTAAAGAGTGGTTTGGCAGTTATGATGGCAATTTAATAACACCAGTATTTTGCCTCGCCTATCTGCCCAGAGTCATTACACGACCCGTATACCTAAGTTTGTTTGGTTGGTTGAGAGCGCTAAGGTAATTTTTTGCTACACGAGGGCTAATTAGACCGGGACCTACAGCTTAAAACCGATTCCCCACGACTACAAACATTCATGCCAAGAGTGGGACTTGAACCCACAGACTCTGGTACCGATTGCTAGCTCACTAGTCAATTGGCCATCGCCCGCCAAAAATATAATACCTCAGGAGGTCATACTATACGAATCAGGCTGAATCCTGCATATATAATATTAATTTCTCGCCTCGTGAGATGCCTTAATTTGTATGTGTTAGGTCTTATACATGCCGGCAGTTACCATCGAAGCTCCTCGAAAAACCTTATTATATCGTGTATAGGGAAATCATTTATGTAGAGAACTAAAGAGAACTGGCAACTAGAAGTGCCAATACAAAACATAAATATATAGTTTTTGTCTTCCTGATAACATTGTCATATAAGACACCTTCCTAAACTGGTTCAGAATTGCTAAACAGACTACTAAACAATTATTTTCGTTACAGACAAAATACTTTTCTAGAACCAATAATTGCAAGGTTATGCATTTATAAACACAAATACATAGAGAAAGAGAGTATATAACCCCTGTTTGTGTAATATACTTTGAAACGTACTCCTCTGGGCAAAATTAACGAGTATGAATTATAAACCAATGACTAAAGCAAAGAATGACAAAAAGAAAATTGTGAAAATAAGAATCAAAGTAACCCCAGAACAATGTCTAGAAAGTATTTCTTCTGAAAAGCAATTGAAATATCATTGCCAGCATTTATAATGAAACCAACAAAAGCTCATAAAAATTTATTACAGCTAAAATATTCGTGCTATATGTTTTTACTTTCCTGTTGATGACTAAAACCTTTTTTCCATCAGTCTCCGTGTCTTACAAAAGCTTTCAGTTTATAGGAATTCGCGTAAACACGCTTTCTTAATTAAACATTTCCATCGGAAGCATACATTCGTGATTGAAGCATTTAGTGCAAGGTCTCCATTTCCTTCGAATCCTTCGCCGCTTTTGGTCCATTTTCAGGAAACGGTAAGCATTAAAATGGCTCATAAAACACTAAAAGCTGAAATTAAAGATACTCATCACCAATAAATAACTACCCGAAGACAGTATTTGCATTTAGCTGGATGTCACAGTGGAATGAAAGGGCATTTAACCAGCTAGGCCCTGGAGTTCAAGACTTTATTTACGAGTAACCCCCTGAGAAAGATGGTCGTTTCAAAACAGATCTTTTTAACGTAGGATTACGTTCCTCCATAATAGTCCTCCGGAAAGTAAAATTTCAGACGCTAAAACCTTCCGTCGTCGCGAGTTATAATTTTGGCAGCACGCCATACCCAGTCTGTATCACTTGGGCAAGCAGTAAACAGTTAAACAGAAAAGTACCAAAATGCGTCAAAATTTTGACACACACACATATATATATATATATATATGGATACATATACGTATACATAACACATACATAACACATACATAACACATACATACATATATACATACAAAAGAGGTAAGCAACGATAAGTAAGCCTACGTTAATAACCCGCGGTGGTTTCGTTAGAGGAGACTACCTGAAAATTTTCCTCTATAATATTGTGCTGTAAGGAGAAAATTTATTTTCTTTTAAAATGCACATATAATTGTAATATAAACATTTAGATGGCGACTGACTTGTAACAAAAAGTTGTAATGTGAAGTAATGTAACACGAGCATTCAGTAGTCAGGTAACAGTGGTAGTCAGTGACTGAAAGCGAGCGACAAGCCAAGCCGCTTCAATCGAGCAATCGTGATCCACCAGGAGTACTCAAACTACGTCCCACGGGCCACATACGGCCCTCCAACCTTTTATGTACTGTCCGAAGTACTTATTCTTTATCGTTTTTGTAAACACAATTTTGAAAATTTTAGCCTCAAAAATACAAAACTTTACAAAATTGTGCCTGCTGCTTACGTTGTTCGCATCAACGTATCATTGTAAATCATTCAATTTCAAAATGATATATGCGAAGAATGCAGGTAGAAATTGGCTTACTGATTTTTACCTTGAGGACGTATTGAGAGTAGCATGTAGCAAGTATAAACCTGATTTGCTTAAAATAGTCCAAATTTGTCCCAACATGAAAAATATCACTCTTTTTTAAAATAAACATTTGAACAGATTTAAAATTTGAATTTTATTTTTTGAATCATTATATTATGAGGTAAAGTGTACTATGTTGCGGCCCGCGTAGTGTAGCTGTATCTTATTCTTTAAGCTGATTTTTCTCAAATGCTATATTTTTGAGTTGTGTCACTTTTCTTGCCGGGTACGATATGCATGTGGCCCCCTCCCCCCCAAAAAAGATTGAGTATGGCTGCACTAGACTGTCGGTTTTTTCGCAATCTAAAGCACCACAGCCCCCTCCGCTTTCGCGTATCGGCAAAAATTGATGACCAACCGCGCAATAGAAGTCCCTCCGGCCCACCGGGTCCGCAGGATGCGCGAAGACAAACCCCCTTTAAGTCGGAATAAACTAGCAAATTTAGAAACTACTTAGAGTAGTTGACAACGGGTAGTACATATTTTTTTTTAACCAAACTTACTAAATTTACTTGAATTAATTTAATTTCATTTTAGGTCCTAGAATAAACTCAATCCATTTAATTCCTAAATTCCAAATCCCAGTATCATTTAGCTTAATGTCACAAGCGGGATCGAACCCGAAACTGAGCCAGCAAGATTCCAGCGACAACGTGTCTAAACCACTAGACCACATTCCACATGCTTATCCAAACCCATTTTCTCAAATCACTCAAATTATAATCCAACTAATAATTTCTAAATATTATTCATGAAACTACTTATTACAATTCACCCCCATAAAGTGGGACAAATCACCAGAATCCCAAATTTAATTTCGTGCTTATTAATTTTATCGTTTGAGAGCCAAAATAAGTTAATGAGTTGCTTATAATAGCTTATTTTACCTTTTCCCACAATAGCCAAAACAACGCAGCACCAATAACGGGCAGCTCGATTGGTCCAAAAATTCCACACTATAGCATAACACTGAACACATTGAGCACTAATTTCAGATCAACCCACCGTAGCCAACAGCGAAGTAAGCCGCCGTCCACTTCAAAAGTAAGTACCCTATAAATTAATGTTTATATATTGTACTCCTAATATTGTGCTAATTAGCTGTATAACTACTACAGTCAAGTGAAATTAATTCTATAAAGCCGAAAAGGTTAAATTTTGCAGACCGATAAGCTAACATACGAGTATTTATTGAATTCGCTTTGCCAAAGCAAATATTTTTCAACATACCAGCACCATTAACACATGTTGTCATTTTTTTAATTAGCCCTAGTCCAGTGTTAATAACCACATAGCCTGATTCCAAATTACACTATACAATAATTCGAGTAAAACTATTCTTAAATTGAATTATAGGTAACCATTACTGATATTATATATGCCTAACCATTAAGCATAACTGAAAATTATCACCTCCCCTAAATACAAGATGGCGAAACCACACTGAAGAAAGTATATACTAGAAGAGTATACAGCTCAATTGATTAAGTTTTATTTTATTATTTTATTTATTTATTTATTTATTATTATTTTTTTTTCTAAAATTGAAACCAATTCAATTAATGTTTTAGACTTAATGAAGAACAGTGACACCCCTATAATTATTGTAATTAATTAATTATCTATTTAATTAGATAATCATAAGTTTATACACTTAATTGTACTAGCAATAGACTATTTAAATACTTTTAATTACTTGTTTACATAATTTTCCTTCCTACCAACACCATAGAGTGAGTTAATATTTATAATTGAAATACTAGTCCATAGACTCCAAAAGCAGTACTGACTTTAACAATTTTTTTTTTTTTTTTTTTTTTTTTAAATATTATTATTTTATTAAATCACAAGCAAGTAAGTAACTCTCCTTTCTATAGGAAGCCATAATTAGCCACAGGAAGTCATCTTTCAGCATACTCCGGTAGAGACACTGACGGGGCCCGAACTCATGAACTCTCCGACTCCAGTCTTCTGTAGAAGGTCCATATCTCTTCATCACAGTTCTCTTGCCACAAGATAGCTTATAAATCCCCATAAAGGTGCGTAATAGGAGAATCGGATATGCCCCGATGAAGAATAATTCCAGTCAATATAATTTTTCCACATAAGCAAATAAAAACAATAGCAACACTCGAGTTGTATCAATTTCTTTTTGCAAAGCACAGCGGAAGCAA
The DNA here is from genome assembly GCA_907164885.2 of Dolomedes plantarius. NCBI lineage: Eukaryota > Metazoa > Arthropoda > Arachnida > Araneae > Dolomedidae > Dolomedes > Dolomedes plantarius. The sequence continues at coordinate 137,278,144 of OU015494.1, read as the reverse complement.
CAAAACAAAAAGAAGAACAAGAAGATTAAGCCAGTAGCTAGTCAAGCGGGCAGTGTTGTTCCATTAGATCCGAAACAACATTACAAATAAATTTCCTGCAGTAAAAATCACAAAAGAATTTATCCTTCGGCCAGTTCTCAATACCACGAGGTAAATGTTTTCTATATTTATTAAATTCAGGACAGTCAAAAAGACAATGTTCAACTGTTTGTATGGCTAGACAAGTGCATAAATTAGATTTGTTATGAAATCTTCTCTGATAGGCGCCAAAAGCGCCATGGCCCGTAATTGCTTGATTTAAATAAAAGTTAGCTATTAGCCTGTGTGTGTTAACTTCATTAAATATTTCCTTAATTCTCCTACCCTTAGTGCTTGTATCCCATATTAGCTGCCAATTTCTATTTTCCTCTTTGCCCAACAGCTTTCTGATTTTACTTTTTGACCACTTATAGTAATGTCCTATATTATGTAATTCCGTGGCTTCCTTCGCCGTTCTATCGGCTTCTTCATTTTCAGAGATACCTATGTGGGCTTTAACCCAATGTAAATGAATCTGCAAGTTATTATCTCTGATCCGATGTTTAATATCTTCAATAATCTCTCCTTTATCACTAAGTGTCCTCAACGCCTCTAGTGCGCTACGCGAGTCTGTGTATAAATCACAAGCCTCAATACCCTCTTTAATTATATAATTTATTGCCATTTGTATAGCGTGTAATTCCGCAATATAAGAGTTGCATTTACCTATTCTTTCTCTAAGTTTCTCTTTTAAAAAACCGTTTACATAAATAACAACACCTGATCCTATTTTCTCTTCTTTTTTTGATCCATCCGTATAAATTTTGTAATTAGTCTTCCAAATGTTTCCAAATGTTTTGTAATTAGGTTCCAAATCATAACTCCAATCCAATGCGATCAAATCATTAATCTTTCTGATGTTCCTCTCTCTGGTTTGGCAATTATCCTTATTATATTTTTCCCCATTAATTACTATTTCTTCGTTATTATCGTATAATCTAAAAAGCTGTTTAACAGTATTAGCTTTTACAGGGTGGCTAATAAATACTGTAACACTCCAAAAAATAAGAGTTAATTTTAATCGTTTGGAAAAACAATTTATCTATCTATTTGTGTGATTGGCAACTTTTTGTAAACGCATACAATTTTTGTTTAAAGTAAAACATGTAGAATATTTTTAAAGATGGAAGCCAAAAGGTTAATGGTTAAACAGCTTTTTGATCGCGGATTTTCTGCAGGTAAAATATTTAAGCAATTAAAATGCCTTGGTTTTAATAGGACGTTTATATATAGGACTATAAATCGATTATTGGATACCAATAGATGTAAAGATCGACCAAGGTCCGGTCGTCCCCGCACTGTTCGTACAAAAGAACGTATCAAAAGAATTCGTGAAAAGATACGAAGAAATCCACAACGTTCTGCAAATAAAATAGCTGCAGAAGAGAACATCAGTCGCAGAACTATGCAACTTATCATAAATGAAGACCTGGGTTTTCGCCCTTATCGCAAAAGGAAAGTTCAAGGTTTGACTACTGCACAAATAGTAAAAAGGTTACAAAGATGTAAGAAATTGCTGAACCGGCACGGTAGCAAAAGTGTTAAAAAAATAATTTTCTCTTATGAGAAGCTGTTTTGTACAGAACAAAGTTATAATGCTAAAAATGATGTTGTATATTCAGCAACCTTCGAGGATATACCTGAAAATCTTTGAACTGTTAAACGCTTTCAGAACAAGAATTCTGTTATGGTTTGGGCTGCAGTGTCACACCATGAAAAACTGCCTCTGAAATTCATCGATAAAGGGGTAAAAATCAATGCTGAATATTACAAACAGGAAGTATTGGCTACACGTTTATTACCACATGCTAACAGATTGTATCCCAAAAAGAATTGGATATTTCAGCAAGATTCTGCACCGTCCCACCGATCCGAAACAACACAGGAATGGCTCCATGCCAATTGCCCGAAGTTTATCAAGCAAGAAGATTGGCCACCTTCTTCACCAGATCTAAATCATTTAGACTATTGCATTTGGGGGATTTTAGAGTCTAAAGTAAATGCTAAGCAGCACAGTAGTTTGGACTCCCTCAAAGCTTCCATACGGAGTGAATGGGACAAATTACCTCATAAAATGATTCGTGCCGCAATAGGACAGTGGCGTAAGAGATTATCTTTAGTAATCGATAAAGATGGCGGTCGATTCGAGTAAAATTATTTCATGGTAAACATTCATGTATAATGTTCATAATATTGTTGTATTTTCTATTTTCTATTTCATCTGTGTGTAATTAAATGATTCGATATTTGTCACAGTATTTATTAGCCACCCTGTAGATGTAGAGGCACGCAGCCAGCTAGGATGTTTAACCCATCAGTCGAGACTGTTTTATAACACTTCGTCAGGAATAACAAATAAGGCCTTTGCGTTTGATATAACTTCCTTTTAAGAGTTTCTTGCTCCTTAAACCAAACCTCGGAAGCATACAATATTGTTTTTTCCACCACAGTTTTATATATCTCTTTAGTAATTTCGGGCTTAATACCCCACGTTTTTTTAGAGATACTATTTAATTTGTAAAAATACTTAAGAGCCTTTTCATTAACTTTTTCAAGATGGCAATTAAAATTCATTTTGGTATCTATGTAAACCCCCAGATATTTTATTTCACTTCTATATTTGATACTGTTTCCTAACATTTTTATAGTTGGTCTCCTCGTAATTTGAGCTCTGCTAGGTATGATAGTGTAGCAACACTTATCAATACTTATTTTAAGCTCATTCCTATTCATCCATTCCTGGCAATGATTCAGTACATCAGCAGCATATTTTGTAAATTTATAAACAACCTGAGAATTGATCAAAATAACTACATCATCGGCATACGCCTGAATCTTAACATTTTCATATATGCTGCATTCAATCAAAAGATCATTTATCACAATAAGCCAAAAAATTGGCCCCAAGGAAGAGCCCTGCGGAACACCCACATTATATTCAATAATGCCCTTGTTGATTATAATTTCTCTATCCGAGACATAGCTGTATAAGATACCCAACAGATAATCATCCAAATTTAACAGTTTCAGTTTATTAATAAGCACATTCTTTTTGACTGAGTTAAAAGCATTCTGTATGTCCAATGAGATCATGCAAGTATGATTACCATTATTTTTATTCTCTGAGATATTCTTAACAATGTTGTTCAAGGCTTGTGCAGTGCTCATGCCTCTCCTAAAACCATATTGATATATGGATAAAAGATTCCTGGTTTCTAGAAAAATAGTGAGCCTGTTAGCGAGAATTTTATCTAATATCTTGCCCAATACTGGCAAAAGGCAGATTGGTCTATAAGAACTCATTTTTTTCATATCTCTTTTTTCCTTAGGAAAAAAAATAACTATGGCCCTTTTCCAGTCCCTGGGAAAATACTGTTCAGTAAGGCATCTATTAAACAAATCCTTAATAAAATATTTGTTACTTTTATATATCTCTAATATGATGCTAAGTGTAAAACCATCATAGCCCGGAGCTTTATCAGCAGCCATGGTGCCAATAATATAGTCAATTTCCCGTACCGAAATTTCGTGAATCTCCTCAGTTGCGGTATTACCCATATTTATACAATCCGAGGCTTGATCATATTTAAAATGATATTTTACCAATGATTCTTCTATCTGATCTAAATCATCCAAAATCACCCCATCCTCCGTTTGTATACCCTCCATAGCATTGATCTTTTTCTCAGTGATTATACCCTTAATTTTCCTCGGTTTTTTCGCAAATCCCTTTAATCGTTCACAAGTCAGTGCAGGTCATACTGAACTGACTGAAGTGGATCACCTTTTGAGCCAAGCATTCAAACCTGGCATTCGGAAAGAAACATTCGGAATGGTTACATTTCTAATGTAATGCTCGTGGTGAGCATTACATTATGACATTACGTTGCAAGTCAGTCACCGCTTTACATTACAAGTGTACCCATGTTCTTTGTGAATGCTCGTTTTGAATGTTTAGCTCAAAAGGTGCTCCAGTCAATCAGTTCAATGCGACCTGCACATACTTGTAATGTAATGATAAAAGGGATTCTTGAGAGAAACCGACAGTCTGGTGGAGCACGATTGTTCAATTTAAGCGTTTCGGCTTGTCGATCGCTTTTAGGCACTGAGTACCGAATGCTGGTGTTACATTACGTTACATTACATTACAACGTTTTACTACTAGTCAGTCACCGCCTTGAGATAAATTATATAACTTTAAATTACACAGAAACGAGTTCTCCCCTTTTTAATCACTTTTTACAAAATTTGACATTGTTGTAGTTTTCAACTACAGTTAGGAAGACTTGTCACTGCAGAAGGTAAAATCAATAGAACCATCAAATGATCATAAGAGGCGTTTGAATGTCTTAAAAGTGTGGAATACTACAACTGATGACTTATATTGCGCACTCTAAGGCTTCTACAAATCTCCATCGTAGGTTTTATACAAATAGCAGTAAACAGATTCTAAAAATAAATGAGCCGTGCGATGGCAGAATGGATAGGTCACTGGCATTAGGTACCAGAGTCTGTGGGTCGAGTCTCATTGTTGGCAAGAACATTTGTAGCCGTTCGGTGTCGGTTTTAAACAGTAGGTGTCGGTTTACTTAATACTCGTGTAGCCAAAAATGGCCGTAACGCTCTCAATCAACCAAACAACTGAACAATAAATGCACTTAAATGCATACTATGCAGTTCACAGCTGGAACAATGACTTCGATATATCTTTAAATTCTAAACTTTTTTCAGAACATAGTTTTAAAAGTTTAGAATTATATAAATCTGAAGAATGTGTAATATGAGTCGGTAATTTATGGTAATTTAGACCCTTAAAATGTTTAATAGCTTCTACAAGGTTAAAAACTTTATCCTTTGCTATGGCAAGTTCTTTTTCTAAAAGTAGTTGAAAACCAGACAGTTGACAGGAAATTTTCATTAAATTCTAAAATTTTTACGAAGTTATTTGAAACGATTCGTTTTCTGGGTAATTTAAAATTATACAATTAATATTTAATGCATCTTAATTGAGGTGCATCGCATTTTTAAAAAATGACTAAAAATATTAAAACAATTAAGAAATAACCAAAATCTTCAGATATCTAATAAGATATATAATCCCTTAAATGCACAGTTCATATTTCCTTGAATTAATTTTTAAGATGATTTTCTTTAAAGGAAAGAACCTATTAAATAGAAGTAGGTTAAAAATGTTAATATCATAAAGTTTCTAAAAGTAGAAGCATTGGCCCAAAAATGTCCCGAAGTAAGATAATAGCGTCTAACCACAGCTTTGAGAAAACGGAGCTACATGAAAAATGAATCTGGATAACTGTGTGTGAACTGGCGTGCGACATGACTCCATGTGATTGTAACCACTTACGTGACTGTGTCAGATCACGTAGAGCTTTCGTGAAGAAAATAACAAGAACATCGTCTCAAGTAATATATTCCTAGCTTCACACAAAGTATCTATTAAAGGAATTTTATGGCAGTTGTATTTTTGTGTTTTATAATTTCCTGCACGAATGAATAACTAGTTTGTGCATTTGTTTCAGATAGAGATCATACGGTGTTTTGTAATTTTGACACGTTTTACGAGTTTGTAATGAGTTATAGTGGTGAGGGAAAATACATTGCTCATCTTTAAATTATCTCAATTTCTCCAATACGTGGTTATATGCGTTTGAGACGGTATGTGCTAGAAAGAAAAAGAAAGGCCTTTTTAAATTTGAAAGGTAACGATTTCATTGATAATAGGCACTCGAAAGTTAACTCAATAGGTTTTTTGAAAATTTTTAAAATTATTTTCCTTTACAAACAGAAAACTGACTTTAATTTTTTTAAATGAAATCTTAATACGTTTGCTACCGTAAATGACCTTAGTCATTTAACACGTGAAACACTAACTTAGGGTTTTAAACGATTAGCGGAATTTCATTACTTTTGCTCGGCTGGCAATGTTGTTTCACTTTGATGTTATTAGTAGTGAAAGTTTTGACAATTTTGCTATTTGTTAATCATGAAAAGGTCTGATAACGATCCCTGTTTACCATATATATATATATATATATATATATATATATATATATATATATATATATATTGAACTACTGTTACTACGTGTTAAACGACTAAGGTCGTTTACGGTAACAAACGTGTTAGGATTGCATTTAAAAAAATGAAAGTCAGTTTCCTTTTTATGCAGGAAAACCTATTTTTAAATTTTTAAAAACCGAATTTTTTAATTTTTTCTTAAATTTTCAAATAATGAGAAGTATATGCTATATAATTTATTTCTGAAGACATGTTTTAAACGAATCAAAGCAAAGAATTTTTTTACAGTTAAAGTATAATTAATTTTATTAATTCTTTAGGTTTAAATTGTCTATTTTGATGTTGCGGACCAAATAACTTCTCGTAGGTTTCTTAGAAAGCAAAATCAAATTATAACATTCTTATATAATTGTAGTGTTAGATCATTATCTACTACCCGTGAAATGAAGGAAAGCTTTTTGTCAAATGTATAAATGATGAATGAGACATTTCTAAGTATTGAAAAAGGATTTTTTTTCATTTCAGTTCTTTGTCGTTAAGTGCAGTGTAAGGACTTTTATTCGTTGAATGAACTTTAAGTGTTGCCTTTGACAACATTCACAGAAGCAAAGAAATTCGAAATGCACGCGTTTATTCGTGAGAAGGGTTTTGGCATCAATATGCGAATCAATATTTTTCCATTATTTTACAATGATTGCATGCTAGAGATGTAGAGGAAAACTCATATGCATGATGACCCTTGAATTTTGAACATGAAATCTTCTGCTTATTTCATTACTTCAATATATTGATTGCATGTCATCAAACAGGGAATTAATTCATAAGGTAAAGGGAAGCATTTCCGTATGTATTATTCTGAGTACTTTTCAAAATGAGTAATTTGAGTCGCAAGGTCGTAGGATCAATAGGTAGATTCCTTAGCGATGGTTGCTGCTTTAATTCGACTCTGATAACGCAAAAAACAAAATTATGATTCACTTTGAACTAGAAAGGATTTATTTGACCTATAAGTATTCAGGATATTCGTCAGAAAAGTGTAATGGTAACCCTTTTAGATATAATAAAATATTCGAATCGTTAAATTTGCTCTCAGTTTTTAATCTACGCAATGAGTTCTTAAACTTTTGAATGTAGTTGCACTTCGATTGCTCTGAGCATGCAGACTTGAGTTTGTGTCAAAAATTATTAGTATTTATATGTTTGTTATATAAGCTTCAGAATATCACGATCTGTACTCTGTGTTGATCTGCAATCGATGTAAAAGACTGAACGGAATAGTTAAGCACGATTCTTTTTCCAAGCCTGTTTTAGCAACAAATAATGAAAAAGGCAAATGATGAAAAGGCAAATGCATTACTTATAATATTTATGTACAATAATACTGCCAGAAGTTATTTGCCCTAAGTTTTCAAAATCCTAATATCATAAACATGTATAAATGGGTATTTTTTTTATGCTTCCGTCACATAAGTATTCTACTTCTATAATTTTTTTTCAGTTATTTCAGATGAGAAAAGCTTAGTAGAAATTTAGTATTGCTTTTAATCTTTTAAAACTTTTCTTTCAAAATATTTCGTTATTGAATGATGCCTAGAATAAATTTGCGTAGGAGTTAAGTATTTGGATTCACTTTCTCTAAATCAATAAAGAAAATTGGATATTGTGAAGTTTATTTTAAAATTGTATGTTCTGTTTAGTCTTGGGTAGTATTTCTTAAAATGTAAACCTTATAGCGAATAAATATAAACACTTTTGTTCTTTTTGAAATTTATTTATTTAGAGCCTGAATTTATTTAAATATTAAGGGGGTCCAGGACACAAAATTGTTCAAATTTTCGAAATTTTTTTTATTGCACTAAAAATTTCTGTGTTCCTTTGCGCTTAAAATGACGTTTAAGTCCCGTTTCTATCTTAATTAGAACAGGAGATTTTTTTTTTTTTTTGCAACGTTATAACAGTAGCCAATCGTTGTTTAAACCTGTAAGTGTATTTTTCTGCATGATGGGATTTTTCCCCATTTCTCGTCTTTAAATTGTCATAAGTCGAGAACCGTTAAAGAAAAATGGTTGAAACTTGGAACATGGCTTTTTCAACTATTATACTTTAATTTTAATTAAGCAAATTTGAAAAAAATATTTACTTTTGAAAAATATGATTTTAAAAAAATAAGTTACATCATTTTTTTTGTATCTTTTAATGTAAACATTTTAAATTTTTTTAAAAATTAATATTTTAAAAATGCTGAATCAGAATTAAAACTTATATATTTCTGTTTAATTAGAAGAAAAAAAATTTGAAATTCGACAAATAATATTTCGAGCTATAACGATTTTAAATTACCCCACTTTTATTAAAAATTTTAAATTTAAAAATTTTTTAAAAACTTTTCGAGAAGATTTATGATGTGATTTTGTTTACAAATTATATGGTTAACCATTACAAAAAAATTCAAAATTTTAACTCAATAAATAAAAAAATTTTTTAAATGTGTCCCGGACCCTCTTAATCAGATATTTTTTAATTTATACATTTGATATAGTTTAATAATCTTAAATGTTACTTTATTTCTGAAAACTAATAAATTGGTATGCCTAGTTATAACAGGAATAAAACTGAATGTTTCATTTTTTAAAACTGAATTCTTTAATTTATGTTCACATCTCAAAGGTCAATGCAACTTCTTAGATAATGGGGAAGAAATGGATTGTTATACATTTTAAAATGGGTCCAGAATAAAAAGTTTAAAATAAATCTCTTATTAACGTAAGATAAACAAATATATTAACAGAACTGATTATTTTGGTGTAAATAGTGGTATCAAGTTTTTCTATTACTAGAATTTTAACTTTAAACTAAAGAGATAGATCACTCAAGAACTAGTTGGGAAATATGAGGCTATGTTCTTAATATAGAAGATGATCCAATGTAAAATATCAGTTTAACATGAAGAACTATGAAATCCTTAAAAAAAAGAAAAAGAATATTTTAAACAGTAAAATTAAAAAAGAATTTTTAGAAATCAAGAAACCGCTATTTATTACAACTTGAACAACTAGTGCTTGGACAGGTTCTAAGTCTATTATTCATATGTCACAAGCAGTGAACCTCAATGTCTATTGTCAACTCATTGCTACTCGTGCATCTGGCAGCAACGTGCCGAAATTCTCCATTTACCAAAGCAGCATCTCACGCACGCAGTGACGAATTTGTCTGCGATTTGAGAATCTTTATGCATAATAAAATGATGCATTCTTTACAGCGGTTACAATGAATCTTAGAAATTACTTTTAAGGTACTTTAAGATGGTTTTCGTTACTTTTATAATGTTACTTTCTCTTCGAAAAAGACAAAATAAAAATATTTTTTTAGCAATATTTGTTTCTGAAACTCCTTCAGACTTAAAACAGCCCATTCCAGTCTAATTATAACTACCCTTCTATTCAGACAAATTTCACTTTAATTGGAAAAAAACTGAAAGGGACATTGAGTTTAACTTTAATATTTTCTCTCTTCACTGGTAAAGTTCATTAAAGGCTGACTTAGGACTTCTGGTTAATCTTCAGTGAAAAGAGAAGAACATGGCAAAACGCCGTAATGTGTAATCCCTTTGAATGGTTGATCTTATCACATCGAAGGAAATGCCTTTTATATGGATAAGAGTGAGGTTAATCCAAAATAATCATGACTTGGTGGAGCAGAGGTTTTATCTAATCTGTCTAGGAAGCAGAAGGATCTGGAATCGATTCCAGGGACTTACGAGTTCTGTGTCAAGTACGACATAAATTAATTGAGAAAAAATGTGAGTCCTCGTTGTTGCATCTGTGTAGCATTTATGTTGCACATTCCCCGGAATAAAATGTTAATCTCACTTCATATAAAAAACAGTGATATGCGGAGCTTTAAACTTAAATTAGGAAGTTAATGAAAGCTAAAATTTGTAGAATTATGCGTCTATTACTCCCCCAATTTGTCTCACAATACACTTATTCAGCACGAAAACTAGTCATTACTGATAAAATATTCCTTCATAGGAGTAGGAAAATTTTTTAATTTATTTTTATGGCATTACTTCTGGGCATTTCTTCTGGGAGGCTTTTGATGCCGCAGATTTTGTTAAGTAAATATCCATCTTAGGGTCATGATTGCAATCCATAAAGCATTGATTCTTGAAGGAAAGATATACGTATAGGCCAGCTTAATTTCTATCCTCATTAGACTTTAATGGATTGATCATAGTGTGAGGAATCGTGATGTCGCATTTCTAAAACATCTTAATTATGCTAGTATAGTTATTAGTTTTAATATTTTTGATATACAACAACGTATCTTGACATTCCTTTTAATGTCATTTATGTTTTTACACACTAGTTTGAAGTCAATCACTAGAATGGTAAATTTAGAGGTAAAGATTTTGTAAAGGTCTAAACGAGACATATTAAGCAAATTAACAGGGACCATCCCTCTCCAATTAAACAGCAACAACATTTTTATTGATTTCTAATATTGACAAATTCCTATTAGGAATGACAAGCGCAGCCCTAGGATGCTCATTCGCGTACACCGCCGACATGTTAGAGGGAAAGCCCCCCCAAGTTTTCCATATCTAAGAATATAGGGCTCCTGAAGAGCAAAGATGTCACAAGATCAGCACAAGAAGATAGATAGTAGCGGGACAGTGACCCACACTAAGCTGACCAAATAAAAGACTACCCATAACTAACCCGTAATTGAAAAAATTTCTTCTCTTAACCCCTTGTGGGACTCTGGGTATCAGACATAACATGGCCAATTTCATTTCTGAGTCGAAACTGAGCATTTCTCATTAAACAGTTTTTGCAGGTGTTAGTTTTAACTTTAAGGCCGTGGCGGCCTTGTGGTACAGAGCGCTGGCTTTCGGTGCCGAGGTTGCTTGGATCGAATCCCGGCGAAGCGCCACTAAAATGCCTCCGTTCGTTTCGTCCCTTCATAGGGCGTAATGCTGGTTCACCTATATGGTGCTACCATAATAAAATGACCAGCAAAACTGCGGTGAATTATAGGCGAATGTCTCCGCATTTGTTAAAAAAGAAAAAAAGTTTTAGCTTTACGATTATCTCTTTAAATGTCCAGCCTCCCCGAATCTGAAGCATGCCTTTTCATTGATGCGTCTTTTAACGGCATGGCCTAAACGACCACATTTAAAGAATTGTAGAGAGCAAGTGGTCCGTCATGTCTAACCTGTTCCGACACAACAACAGACCCATTTCAGATAGTCTGTTGAACGCCTCGGGAGACACTTCAACAACGAAGCTGTATAGAATACCCCTTATCTATTCCAAACTGGATCTTTCTTCTGACTCAGGAATATTATATTGATGCTTCAGCTCTTCAATCTCAAAATTTCTATCGTGCTCTCATTGGATCGTTGGGGATTCTCTCGATTTTCTGGGTGATATTACACATAACTTCCAATTTGTCTATAACTTCCGCTTGTTCCAAAGTTTGTTTCACCAGAAGGTCTTAAATATCAGTTGCCTCTTTGCGATGACAATCGAAAAATTCCTAAGATTTTTCTTCTTTAGAGTATTTTGGATAATAATATACTGGAAATCTTTACCCTTCGCGTTGCAGTCATTCAAGTCAAAATCAGAATTAAGAATCTCCTCCTCTAGGAAACTCTCAAGTTCTTCAGAGAACAGCTAGGATGAGCACTAGCCAGCGGAAGCCTCCATGTAGACTATTACACGGTAAATTCACGAGTAATCATGAGCGTAGAGAGAATCGACTCAAGTGGGAGCCCCCAAACCACGACAAGATACTCTTCAAAAAGTCGTGCAAGCGGTAAATTATGCACAGAGAACGCAAGACAGGTGATAGACTCTGGGCCATTGTCGTCTCTTCCGAAAGAACCAAATATAAATACTAAAGTATCGCTTCCCCTCAGGCAGAGTTCACTCTGGAAAACGTATTAAGAGCATTTTTTTTATCAGCTGATGTAAATGTGAAATATATTCTTATACCAGCGTTCAGTGAGATAAGCTTCGTCCCAATAAAATCATTTAACGGATAAAATATTTTATAAGTTTTAATAATTTTTAGATTTGTTATTTAAGTCAACACTTCAAAACATTTCGAAAAGACCCAATGTTATGCTGGTTTAACATCCCTCCTTATATTCCACAATTTTATAATAATCCTCACTCCTCGCAGAGCGAATAATTACCATATACGTTATTCAGTGAATTATGAGAGTTGCTGTAGTCATGAGTTAGCGTTTCTTTATGAATGAGATTAGATGATAAGCTTCACTATATATAAACTGCCTGAAGTCAAAAGCTTTTCTAACACATTTTGTCTCTTTCCGCCTCTTTCTGTTCTTCTAGGACAAGATGGAAATTTAAATGAAAATTTTTTGGGAAGATAGTATAATGTATTTTGTATTTTACCGAATTCTTTTTTAAAATGTTACGATTAAATCTTCTTTAATGTTGTCAGATCTTTGGTCTGAAATTTTTTTTTGTTTCATCTGTCATTGATCTAAGTCTGAATAAACATTTCATAATACCAAAAACGTAAGTTTGAGTGGTATCTATCAATCTTTTTTTTTTTGTGCTGAAAGATGTATATTTCAAACATTTATTGAGTGCATGTTACTTGTCAAACTTAATTATGAAGTAAGTTAAAAATTCATTTATCAAAATAATATCCTTAAAATTTATCTTAATGTGGGAAAAAAACCCCCTACTGTTGCCAAGAGGACTTTTAAATATATAAAGATATTTTAAAATAATTAAAATCTATTTTCATGCGTGAAATAAAATTCGGTATTGAATATAATTTTAGAACCGACTTAATATATAGCGATTTTAGGTTCTTTTTCGTTGATATCATAAATTAAAAGTAATTTTTTTTAACGTACGAAAAATAATTATCTAATAAAAAATATATTGAAATTTTTTTTTTCTTGGTAGAACGGTTATAAAACTTTTTAGAGATTTAATTTTTTAATATTAAGCTAACAATTTTAGATCTCAAGGTATGAGATTCCCGTACACGATCCTACTAATACATGGTCGTTTAGTGTTGTTAGCCATTTATGAAAACACGTTAGCTGTTATCACTCAGCTAGAAGGCTTACTCTACAAACAAACTTATCTCTTTGATAATGTCAGGTCTTTGTTTACCAATACAAATTAGTCAGAAAAAGCTTTCAAGGGAGGCATTGGAGAGTTTGGGGGATAGAGGGAAGGAACCAATATCTGACATTACAGTCCTTGCGCAAGCGCCGTCGCCCTGGAGATTAAAGAAACACAACAGTGTCACCAGGTCACGTGACCATTGTCCCCCGCTCACCTCCAGCTCATTGAGGAGCTTACAGGCACAGTCTTGGCTAGATAGCAATTCTTGGCGACATTTTCCAGTGAGGGTTCAGTTGGCGCGAATAATTCGAAAACGTGTTTCGAATAATGACCCACACACGTTCAGTCCTTCGTGAGTGACAGGGCGGGCTTTTTATGCATATTAAAAATTTTCAAAGTACGCAGAATTTATTCGTTTGGTAATTTATGCTGGTTTTCAATTTAGATTCACCTTGTCTTTAAGTGGTTAACTATGAGAAATTTTTGTTAGGAAAATGAAATTTAAAATTCATTGCATGAATTGTAATTTTAAGAAGTGGAAGGTTTTTTTTTTCTACTACGAACATTTTCTAGCCTATACAGTTTTTGTAATATGCATTACACACTGTGGTAAATGATTCGCGAGTAAAATGGTATAAATGTCAAATTTTTTTTTCATATCCCATTAAAAAATACATATAATTATTTACATTTGTTCATTAATTCTGAAAATAATAAGCCGTCTATAAAAGTTTTCACGTCGGCTTATAATATTTGAAGGATGTTAAGCTACCTGCTTTGGAAACAGCTTGTAAATTCATCCACTTTTTTTCTTTCTCACACTTATATTAACAGGCGTTGAATACATCTGATCTCTCTCTACGTAGTTATGAAGCACCCGTATCAAACTTTGTCCCTAAGCTTTGAAGAATTAGTTATATTTTAATGAACATCAATTTTCATATAGATCAATACTGCAATGTAAAAATGTAACGCCTTCTCACGTTTTCATATTAACAGGCCTCCTTATAATGTACCAGGGGTGGCAAGACTGCAGTTTTTTCATCACTTTCTTTGCTGCTCTTATCACTTTCCAACAAATCTGTATATTCCAGATTTGAATGATTTGCCAAAACAATCAAAATCAAAACAATTATAAAAACTATTAAAACTATTAAAGAATTTAGAAATATTCAATATTATAACAACTGGAGTAGAAAAACATTAAAAAAGAGAACGCTTTTAAAATTTCTTTCTTATCAAAAATAACCTTTTTCTATTTTTGGTTCTTCGAAGTATGTAGACATCCCCAAATGGCCCTTAACACTGTTTATCTTGACCACCCCTGTAATGTACTATTGATTGTTTGTGTAAGTGCATACGCATTCGAAAATATGTAGAGCCAAAACAATATTTTGATGTTTTAAGGCGTTTGAGATATGTCTTACTGCCTCCAGAGTCATGTCTTTTACACAAATGCTAAGAGAGAGGTTTATTTATTCTGTTTTAAACAATACACTGTAATGTTTGTGCTGTTTGATTACAAAGACGCATCAGTTGACATCTCAGATTTTCAATCCCATGTTAATGAGAGTTTTACTCTCAATATTTTTTGAAAATTTTTTTTAATTTCCTAGCTATAGAAAAGTTATTAATTAAAAAAATAATGAAAATTTTAAATTGAAAAAGTTCTCTCAGAGTTTAAGGATTTTTTTTAAATACAAAAAAATATGAGCTTAAAAACATCTATTTGCTAATCCGTGATTAGGAAAAAAAATGAGAAAAATATTCCTCATATCTCAACATCGGTATTGAGGATCTGTGATGTCTACTGAAGCACCATTTTAAGCTCAAAGCCAGTCAACTATACTATATGCAACCCCTTACGGAGATCTTAATTTACATACTTCCTCATTACCGATGTTTTATGTTCCATTTCCCGGTGGCTAAGCTCTCGTAAACTTTGACATTCAAAAATTGATAAAACATTTATGCTTCTGATATCAGAGAAAATATTTTCATTTTTCAAATTTTTAGATCAGCTGAGCTTTATTACTCACTCTTTAAATAAAAAAATTATCTTTACTCGAGCTGTTGAAACTTAGCAGTGTTCGTACAATGCATGATGGGTCTTTCTTCAAAATCATTTATTTACTATTTTCCTCTCTCTGTTTTCTTGCAACCAGGCAGAAACAGTCCTTTGTAGTACTTGAAGATAGAAAAATAACACAGAACATTGACATTTGATAGCTCCAAAATTTTGTAAACTTTCCTAAGTTAGAATAAGGATTTCCTCATACATAATATTTAATTAAAGAGGGAACTTTTTAAATTTGGCAATTTATTTTAATGCCTTGCAATGATTTTTCAATACAGTCCTAATTTCTTTTTTTCCATGATAATGTCACGCTCATAAGTCATAAAAATATTTACTATTGGACACTAAACTTTGGGGAGGCACACTAAGTATAACATTATGTTAATAAAGTAGCCAACAAGACATTGCGGTGAATAAGAAAAGGCGATTGTCTCACGACAAGTGACTCCGTATTAGAAAAAAAAAAAATATATATTATTTTGTCTCCTGGAAACATCGATATATCCAATAAATCTATTTTATAATTTTAAAAGGGATAATATTTCATATACAGCTCAGCTTTGTTGTACTGATATACATCATGAAAGTAAAACTTTTTTGGTTAAGAGAAACATACTGTTCTATTTATCTTCTTTTATCCAGTTGTTTGTGAAGTATAAAATGTTACTTTTGAGATGTATGCTGTTTTCAGGTGTAGTACAAATCTTTTTTTTTTCAGGAAGTTACAGAAAATTTTTATGTTGGTCTTTGTTCCAAGTTTCATACAAAAGGACATATCATTATTAATGATTTTTGTGATAATGATACAAGGTTGCTCAGAAGTGTAGGCAATTTTTCCCTTAATTATGAGGATTTTATTAAAAATAAAATAATATTTGATTAATAAAGAAATGAAGGTTTATAACGAATTAAAACAAAGATTAGTATAGTTTATTTGATTTTGAAGTATGTTATAAACTTATTTATTTTCAGAAAGTTATCATGAAAGTTATCAATTTTAAAATTCATGAGAATAAGTCGTACTTTAGTTAAGATTAGTCATTTCTTGAATCATTCCTTATTCATGAACATAATTTCCAGAATATTCTTTATTTTATAGATTAATTTTCAAAAGATCCTCTTTAATAGCGTAATATGAACTAAGTGAGTGAAGTCTCAGCTTAGGCAGACAGTTAAAAAAAACTTTAACTCTGCTGTTAAATAATTTACATGGCACTTGTTTAAATTTAATTTGAATATAAGTTTTTATCCTATTTATGTTATAATCATTGTTGGTTTTTTTCTTTTACTTGTAACTTTACAGTCTAGCACTTGTAAAGTTTATGAAAGTTTTAAAGTATACCAGTTTCAGAAATACCTGCAAGAAAAAAGAGCTATAGGAAAATTTAAGAAGTGGTTGAGATTATACAGATTTTCCGTAAAATGAAACCCATTAATATATTTTAAATAAGTGTAAAATGTTACTAATAACATAGTAAATGGAAGATGGTTTTTTATTGCAAACCGTCTGTCGTTTCTGGCGTACAAAAGGAAAGAAAACTTATCAAATACACTCATAGACAAAAAAATTAGCGCACCAAGAAGGAGTAGTCAAAATGAAACGAAATTTTACATACGTAATGACTACTTTGATATAAGTAAATGATAAGAAAATCAAAGAAAAAGGATAATTTATTTCAGAGAAAAAGGCAAAAGAACGGAGGAGTTCATACTCCGTTGGACCCCCTCTAGCGCGAATGCACGATGCGATACGATCGGGCATTGAGTCATACAAGTTCTGTATGATGTCTTACAACATTTCGTTCCATATTTGCTGTAACCTTTCCTCTAGTTCGTTCAAACTCGTGGGATGCCCAACTCGTCGTCCCAAATGATCCCAGATATGCTCGATTGGAGACAAATCTGGGGATCGGGCAGGCCAAGGAAGGGTAGTAACAGTGCGGAGACAGTCTTGTGACACCCTTGCCGTATGAGGCCGAGCATTGTCTTGTTGAAAAATGGCTCCTGGGAGCCGTTGCGTGAGTGGCAACACATGTGGTTGCAGGATTTCATGAACATACCGCTGGGCTGTCATGGTGCTAGGGGTGACCGTGTACAATACTAGGGGTGACCGTGTATTGTAGGCAATGGCACCCCATACCATCACACCAGCTGTGGGAGCGATGTGTCGCTGTACAGCAAAGGCAGGATTGAAGCGTTCACCACGGGCTCTCCACACACGAACACGATTGTCATCACTGCCGAGATTGACACTTGACATCTCTCGGGTCCACTGGTCCCAACACCTCCTCACAACACAATCAGAGCGGCCTAATTGACGAGCTACTCGCCTAGCTGACCACCCAGCTTCCATCATCCCGACGATTCTCCCCCTCTCAAACTGCGACAACTGCTTATATTGTCTTCGAACACGGCGTAATGGCATGTCTATCTCAGCTCTTCCTTTGTAAATGATTCAGCACTCTCAAACAAGCTTTGGTTACCAGTTTTATACTCCACAGAGTACGATGTTCAACGCCCTCTACCGGCTATACGTAATGCGCAATCACGCTGCATTTCTAATCATTTGCATATCTCCCCGACATGTACCTTCATTGCAAGTTTCGTTACGATCCCGCAATTATTTCTTGGTGCGCTAATTTTTTTGTCCATGAATGTATAAATGGATAAATACCGAAGTAAAGGAAAATATATTTCAAAGCTTTCCTTGAACTAGACTTAAGATTTAAAAAACTCTTAACAAGTGAGATAATTGATGCGGATAAGATGAATAACGATGTAAGCTGGAATTCATTACACAAGGAGATCATCAAGGAGAAATCAATTGCACATGGAGAAATATACGAGAGTAATAAACTCTGAAAATGTGAGATCATTACTTCAGTAGATGTAGCATTTTTGTTTGTCGAAATGATCATTTAAATAATTTCAGTGGTATTTAAATTCATGCAGAATTTATTAAGCGTATCTAGTTTTTATGAGAATAAGAGATAAGAAAGCTTATTAAGAGATAGAATGTTGATAATTGAAGAGGAGAGAGTAAACTAAGGGAATTTTGCTCTTCTTACTGTTTCTTTGACTGTGAAACGTATAATAAATTGAGTGACGCCCCTCCCCCCTCAAAATGGCCACTTATTTTTGGAATAATTACTGGCCACCACAGAGAAATCGACCCCTATTCGACTGCCACACTTCAAAACAGCCACCCTTTTTCAGAACCATGACTGGTCACCTTAAAAATGTTTTACTGTACGATTAACCTATCACTTATACAGTCTGCAATATTCAATAGGAGAGATAGTGTATAGAGGTATGATTTTATTTCTTACTGTCGTTAATGCAACTATGTTAAGTTATTATAAGGTGAGGTGATAATGAGCAGCACATATTTCCCTAAAGAAATTCTTGATGCAATTATGTTGAAAAGTATGAGTATCAAAACAAAATGAGTGCAGTAGAACAAAATGAGGTGATAATTTGTGAAATCTGTGTTTAATGGAGTAGTTAAGAAGATAAATAAATAATTTAAGGTCCTAGTGCATTACAAATACAAAAAAAAAATTATATTATTGTTCGAGGAAAAAAAAAGGTAATTCTAACAAAAACTAACAGCAATTAATGATTCTTGATTAAAAAAAAACACAATCCGAATTTTTCAAACAATAATTTTTTGGAAGCACTGTTATAAAAGCAAACATGTATATAACAAGTTTATAGGAAAGAAAATTGTATTTCATAACATAATTAGATTTTAGACTACATGTTGCCGTTAACCTTTGCCTGTCTTATACATCATATGCGATGCACATATGTGATTAACGCTATAGAAAAAGTAGCTTGCCAGGCTAAGGGTAAAGCTTGACAGGTCTCATTAGTAACAATCGGAAAAAGGATTTTATAGCCGTATGTAGGACTAAAAAGATGCTGACTTTTTCCACAAATTATTTTCGTACAGATGTCCTCAAAATATGGATACATTTGGATGATCAACCTGCGGGAAAATAGAAAATATGAGGGAAAATAAATATGGACTAATTTTATCACCCTTTAATATGTGATTTCAGTAGCAAGAAGTGTACATGACAACTTAACCCTCTCCTCCGAAATAAAGAGAAAATCTGCTGGCCTTGTTATAATTAATCGGTCTTAAATTTCATTGTTTTTTCTTGTAAAAAGGAAATCGCCAATTTATGCAGCTGTAGTTGTGTAACAAGTTATTGAGTATTAAATGCATTACACTGTCGTGTTAATATACAAAAATAACCAAACAGGTCTTAAAAAACCTTAAATTACTGCAGAAACACCAACTGACTGCTGCGACTGCAACTACTCCAGGAAACCATCTGCATAAAGAAATAGCCAACATGTTTAGCAGGTATACAGGTAAAATTTCTCACAAAAAGTGCTTGCCGTATAATATATATATATATATATATATATATATATATATATATATATGCAATTTGTTCCATAAGCTTCTAATTTGGTTTCAGCAGGTTCGTTTTAGACAAATTTTAAAATGCTACTCTTTTAGAATTTTGTTCTCTAAGCACACAATTTTAGGTTGTGAGTTTGTTTGAAAAGCAATTGAATTCATTCGTTAAAAGGGGTCAGACTGCCATCAAAGCTTACGAGATCTATTTCATATTACGATTTTCATACCTTCCTGGAGCACGGTATGTAAAATTTGTGGGACATTCTGGGAAAAAAAAAGAATGGAAAAATCCGCTTTAGATCATCATTACTTAACTTTGCTAAAATTATAGTAAAAAAAAAAACCCTGTATAAATTCGAATGATTTGTCCTTGTTATTTAAACTGCTTAATTCGTTTTGTTATGAAACGCAAAAATACGTGATAAATTTATACATTTCGTTGTTCATACGATAAATTATTTACTAATCGGGGTATTAATTTTTCTTGTTAGTATATAACTTTTTTTCCTCACATCCCACCTTAAAACATCTTTCATAAAACTCACAAGGTATTTCCATCAGACACTAATCATACAGTCAACTCAACTTAATGTTCTTGATGAGATTTTATCCCGAATTCAGAGAGGAGGAAGATCTATATCGCACTACCTAACGACAACACCCCGCAAAATGTATACTAGTTATACGTAAAATTTTTATCTGCACTTGATAAAACCTTCGTTTTTATAACGAGGAATCAAAATTTAGATATTAGCTCATAAAAACTCATTAAAATTGTCGAATAAAGTGTAACTTGGAAGTAACATGAGGTGAAAAATTCAAGGTCAGTTTCATCGGAAGTTTTCTGATGTTTCCAGATTATTAGCAATTAGTTTTATTTAATCGATTCTTGCTAACAACATTGTTATTGAAACAGTATCAAGAAGACTGTAATTTTATAAGCTGATATTTGAGAACTGGGTTAAACTTTTTGAAAAAAAAATACTTCTTAAAGATGATAACTTTAGGATGGCTTTTACTTGATACTTTAGGATGTTCAACAGTTGTTTCTGATGCGAATAATTTTTTAATAAGTGCTAATTTTTTCAGTGTAATGAAATTTGAGGTTCTCAGCACCAGGGTTCTGCAATGCCCCTTTTGAATTAAACTCTCTGATATCTGATGGGGTCTGGGTGCTTGTAAAAGCTTACAAGTGAGTTGAATAAGGTCTTGCAATTGTGACTTTAAAAGGAAATTATTGTAAATTAGTTAATTGATATTAATTTACAAACATAAAAGAAAACAATAAAAAGCATGTGAAATACTATATAGACGTTTTTTCAATTTTTATATCTCAAATAAAAAGTGTTTTAGAACATTTTGCCTGTTTATCGGTATTATAACGTGTGCCCTTGGAAGGATAGTCAAATTGATAAGTGACTGCTATATAGTATAAATACAGTGGAATATCGATCTATCGTTTTTCAAAGGACCGATTGAAATGAACGATAAATGCGGGAAAACGATAGATGATGTAACATAACAAAGCAATATAATCGTTGGGACTGGATAAAATGAACGACACATACGGA
This sequence comes from Dolomedes plantarius, assembly GCA_907164885.2. Taxonomy (NCBI): domain Eukaryota; kingdom Metazoa; phylum Arthropoda; class Arachnida; order Araneae; family Dolomedidae; genus Dolomedes; species Dolomedes plantarius. Next base: position 137,256,829 of record OU015494.1, on the reverse strand, counting down.
AAAACGATGGATCCGAAAACGATCGATCGAGATTCCACTGTATAACTAAAAGTAAATAATTCAACAAAGCAAGCTCTTTATACGTTTTATTTTCGCTGTCCATTAATAAGGGATAAAACAGATAGGCAGCATGAATTAACCGTATTATATAGTTCTCTCTCACACACTACTAATCTTTTTCCACTTGACTTCATAACCCCTTCGTGAATAGATGCACATTTGCCAGATTTCTTCAAATTTTTCTAGTTTTTTCATCTAGTATTGCTTTTTAGACTGTGCGAATTAATTGAGTTTTTATTTGTCAGCTTTTTCAGTGGGTAACACTCACTCAAATGCAGTTTGCTCAGAATTTGGTTTCAGACTTCCTTTATGACACACGCCATGATGATCTTTATAAACTTCTTTTCTTTCATTCATGAAACCGAATCTAACTGTATGAGATTTGCTTATTCAAGACTCGGGACTGGAACAACGAAGACGAGCAGGTCAGACAATCAATTTTTTCCGTACAAAAAGATTCCGGCAGTAGGTTCTGTGACGTAACGTGTTTCTTTTGTATACTCGTCTGTAAAACTAGAAAGCTGAGGGTTCGTTTTAAGGCTCGTTCGTCGCCGTAGTCCGGTGATTTCTTTGGTTCTAATGATCATGTCATAAGGTCAGGGAAACTATAGATATAAAACGAAAAGGAGAACTAAGCAGTTAAATTTGAAGACTAGATTTCAAAAAAACTAAATAGATTTCAGATATTTATAATAGTTATTGTGGATATTTAAGAGAATCGAAAAGTTGATTTAGGTACTTTTTTTCAAAGTGGGATGCACATATCTCCTTGCTTTTAATAACTGTTTGGAAAGTACGAAATACGTATATTGTCTTTATAACTGCCTTACAACTCAACCTATTTTTTTTTCTTGCCGAAAATCAACAGGTTTGGTTTGGTTTGAAGCGCTACGGTCAACTTTTTGCCCCCCCCCTTTTTTTAAAAGTTGAACTAAAACCAACAGAAAGACCTTTTTTAAATAGGCTTTTTGCCATAATTTTGTACTATTTATCAATTTTGATTCCTTTTTTAATTAAAAACAATTTCATATCTCTGTTAGGGAATGATACTTATTTTACTGTGGTTTAACATTGTATTTGTGAAAAAATCAGAGCTTCTAATTAAATGACCTTTCTTAGAACACAAGTATACGTCAGTCCATCAATTATATTAGCAAGTCAGTTAACGGCATATGTTACAAATGTATATTAGAGAACATAAGTTTGTAAAATCATAACTTTTGCTGCATACCCCAGATACCGATTATAGCTCCTAAAACATTCACATACCTTTATAGATGCTTCAAAGATTGCAAATGTCATAGGCTTGTTTGGGGCATGAATACGAGTTTTAGATAAAATTATAATCAAGCCTGAAAGTATTGTGCGATATAAGCCATCAATTCCTATGTTTCGATGCTTTCGAACAGTTTCTAAATAAAGTTTTACCTAGAAATACAACATTTATTTCATTTATTAATCCGAATTCTTCATCCAGGGGAGCCGTTAATGTCTAGTCCTGGCTTTGTATAAAGTGCGAGAGAGAGCTGTTACTAATTTCTTTCCACACGAAGTTTATATGCTGTCAGTTTCTAGTAAGGGGCTAGTGTTATTTTCGAGATATTGAGTCGTTTTCAGAGTCATTATAAAATGCTGTGAAGAGATTGAGTTCAAAGTATTAATTTCTGTTTCTTTTAATGAAAAGGGGCTTTTTTATACAGAACTTTTTTTTTCTCATCTGTGGTATTTCGATTAAGGAGAGCGATATTGGATGACTCTAGAAGAGCTGCTCGCAAAAGCTTCCAAAGCAGCGACCAACATATTCAATATTATGGTGAGTTTGATGATTTATTACGCAGTTTGCTTTATAGTAATTTTTATAAGATTTTTAAGATGAAAAACTAAAAAAAATCAGTTAATCCTCCTTAATGATGATAGAAAAACTTAAAAACTATAAACAAAATACATGTAATAAATACGAGAAAAATATACTTTATTAGAGTTAACATATTTTAGAAATTCCAATGAAGGATGATCAAGATAAGAGTTAATATAGAAAGTTAGGCATTCTGGTAAAAAATTTCTTGGGGATATACAGATGCAATTGTTTAGGAGAACGTAACTAATTTCTTTACGTTACTAATTACTTTACCTGTTCTACTCGCAAGCCTTTAACTTCACCATAATCTTCAAAGACAATTTATGAGCATACAGTGAATGTTCTATCTCCATTCTTTGCCTCTTTTCTGTATTCTGCTGTTAGCCATATTAAGTAAGTGGAGTTTCTCCTCATTATATTTATTATGTACTTTTCATCCAAAATGTGCTTTAAAATTTAAGAAATGTATACAATGCGCAGATATGTTATTAATCTTTTACTGTTTTTTCGTGTGCATCTTCCTTAGAAGTACAGAAAAAAGATATAAATGCCGCTTCATTTCCCTCTCCTTGATTTGAAAAATCACTGTAGATCAATAATTAATGCCTTAAAAAAGCAAAGTATATTTAGATGAAATTAATTTTGCTGATTGAGTTAGGCATGTTAAAATTTTAACGTTATAAAAATATTTGTTTATTATTGACGTAGTTCTGCTAATTCTAATTACAGAAAAATCAAAGCTTTATTTATGTATTATCAAAATAAGATACGGTTTTTTATCATTTGCCTCAAGAAACATTTTTATTCAGTGAAAAACCGATAACAGTTTATTAAAAGAAGTTCTAACACCTTTCTCCCATTCTCTTTGTAAAACAACAAATACATTTCCTTTACTACTTGTCAAAAGCTAATTTCATTCCTGTCATCAGCCTGAATTATAAATGACGCGTAAGCACATATTTCTTTAGGACTAATTTCTAACTTCATTTAACAATTCTCCACCCTTTCACGTACAGTGTTAATGATCACGTACGAGTATTTGCATGGCAAATCTGAAAATGATTCTTAACTGATCACCGAGGAATAATAACAGGGAGGCACAGATGGTAACATATCGCCTAGGAAAAGAAAAGTTTTACAATTCCGAAAAAAAAATTACGAATGATGTCACGTTTATGGTAAAAGCAAATATTATAATTTTAAAACTAATGGTATACACTATATAATTTAAACCTATATGCGTAGATTATATATTTAAAACTTTAGGTATATATTTAAAACTAAAATAATAAATATGTAAATACATCTCATTAACCGAATAAAATATTCAGAGTAATTTAAATTAATATCCGGCAAAAAATAATTAAATTCTGAGATCCATAAAAAAGGTAGTTATTTGTATAACGTTAAATGATTTGTTGCGTGCTTTCATGGTATTTTTAAGCAAGTTTCTTTATATAGCATTGCATTTATTTGCTTCTATTATGTAAGCTTAAGTGCTGACGTAATTATCGCATTAGAAAGTAATTGAACTTAATAGAAAGTTCAAAAATCCCGCGTATTAATAATTTTTATTGAAATTTTAATATGAACATGTTTTATAACAGCAGTCGTCTCATCTTTGTCTCTTGGCGATAATTCCTCACCTCTCCGGAATTTCTCCCGATTTCCAAACTCATTTGGCGGCACGTAAATATTGTCCACTGCGGCAACCCATCCACATTGGCGATCGCTCGCCACGAGGATATGGTGTCCCGCGAAAAGTTGTGGCGCATGCCATGCAAATGGACGACTGACAATTCAAGTGACCACTTTAAAAACGTGCTTTGCAGTTTGATATGGAAAGACGACTTTTCTTACTCGTTGACAAAGGCTTTCTTTTATTAAAACAAAGCGAGTGTTCTAAAAGCAGCATTCATGGATTTTAGTAACTACTTTATCAGTACAGGTAAGAAAAATAATTTTTCTTTTTTTGGGGTTTTTTCCCCTTTGGGTTCTTTTTTATTTGTTGGGATGAAAATATTAACTTTCTAATTCATATAATCCTTGGAGAAATAATTATTTGAAAATTTAAGGTAAAACGTAATGTAGGTACACATTTTAAACAAGAAGAAAAGAAATCGTAGCCCTGATAAGAATTAAAAACAATAAATGGGGCGAAAGTAAATATAAAGTTTTAAAAAAAGTTATTCACCATTGAAAATATTGAAGGCAATAGTCAGTTATTGATAGAAAAACACATGTAATGCAGCTCTTCTGTCTATTTTAAAATTAATGAAAATATATATTATATGATTTATGAATCTAACTTAATATAGAAAAAGCCGTAGGTAACTTCTGTCCTTTATAAATGAAGCTATAATTGATTTTTTAAAATTTATATTCTAATGTTTTCCTTGTTTCATACAGTAGTGAATTATATAAAGCTAAATCTAATGTAGAATTTTTGTGTCCTAAAGTTATTAGATAAAGACTTATAATATATCTGTATGGAAAAGATTAATAATAAAAAATCGAGAATAATTTCTCTTCTACTTTAATATATCTAGAAGATATTATTTTATTCAACTCATAGATTTTTATGAATTAATACTGATTATTAAGGAAATAAAATTACCTCAGGCTGTGGTTTTAGAGATAAATTTTTAATGCAATTACTTTGAATTTTATAATTCTACAAAATAATATTTTTAGAATGCAAAAATTTGACTGTTTGGGTATGTAGCACATTATCCTTTATTAGCTTCATTATTTTTATAAGGACTCGGGAATTTACTTTTTTCAACCGATGTGCAATGAAATATTTTGCCCTCCCCGGGACATATATTCTTGATTTTAAATATTATACTGGATAGTTTTTATTTGCTAACTTTAAAATCATTGTTTCTTTAATGTGGTTATAACTTTCTCAACGTTGTCTAATAGCTGAGTAAGGTATTCTCCTTTCGTCTTGAACTACATTTGCACTAGATGATGATACTCAGAAGTTATCTGGAATAGGAAAATTTATTTAATATTTTTTGGGAAAGATTATTAGTTTAAGCAAAGCTTTTTTTTAACATTACGGTCAGATTTCATATTTTGTGACCGTTAGTGTGGTTACATACCATTTCTATTCAATTACACAGGTAACTTGATAGATTTCCAACTATGAATGTTTTCAATACCTCTCCTAAATTTACTTTTATTTCTAAGAAGTAGCAAGCATCTAATTAGTCTTAAAAATTTTCACATATCTATTAATGAGAAATCTACTTAGGAATGAATAATAAATGCCTCTCAGAAATAAATGACTTCTTAATGACCACAATATAGCAAAAAATAAAAGAAGGATGGCTACAAGTTTTGAACTAATTAACAGCTCATCGTCAGACCGATGAGCATTAGGTTCGATTGTTACTTCCTGTAAGCAGTAAATACTTCTATCGTAATTAATATCGAGATGAATGTATGAGAATTTAATCTCTAACACTACCATTTAAATATCTCTTGTGTTACAGTTTACGATTATAAATTTAACAGAAAAAAATTCGTCTGACCATATTTACAATTTTTATTAAGTATTGTGTATTACTGAGAAACTGCTGTTACAGGATTCCAATAGACCAAATATCGCATAAAAAATGTACATATTCGTAAAACTAAATAAATCCTGACGAAAAGATAAAAGTTAGAGAAAAGTGTTTTATACATCTTATATGTAACAAAGTATTGAAACACGTGTATTGTTCTCAAATAAATTTATGTAATTTCATAAATTTTGTGTCTATTCCATCTTAATCAGATGGATAGACTTAACCAAAGCCCTTAAAATAGAAATGAACTCTGGACAACAATGTCAATTTATTAATTTCAGAGCAAAAGAGTATATTTTTAAATGGTGTAATTTATAACAATTCAATTTAATCTGATTTTTAAAGACATGTTTGTATAAGTTCAAACAATTTTTAAATAATAAAATCCCTGGAAGACTTTTTTTCTTCTATATTTTTAATATGGAAAGTATTATAACAAATTAATATCCATTTTCATGTTATTGCCGTTGTTACAGCTATAAGCGAAACACTAGGGGCAAAATTTTCAGTATTCTTTTCAGTTCCATCTATTATTGGTATTAATGAAGTTTAGAGCTCATGGAAACGCTTAAATTTCTCAATAAAATCGAGTAATAAATTCAAAGAGAAAAGGGTAGATAATTTTAGTAATATTTCTTAATTTTAAAGCTTGTTTTAAAAGAAAAGTTATTCAAAATAAGATCCTCCTATACCATCTATTTGGCTTAAATAGTAAAAGCCCCCCATGTGCGAGATCGGAAATCAGCAGATCATCTTTCGGCTTTGACAGAAAATTGTAGAATTTCATAAACATATTTTTTAATAGTTATCACTGATACAAGAACGAACTTTCAAGAAATACGAATATAAAGTTTAGAAAACTTATTTTTTTCATATCTATAAGTTGTATTAACGTAAGTAATATGTGGGGAAGTTTAGTATAAGTTTTAATTATTTATGACATATTTTATGTCATAATAATGACTTAAAGGAATAAACGAAACTTGGGAAAAAAGCAATGTTTGTTCAATTTTATGAAAAAAAATTGCTTCTTGAAATTTATTGAACCCATTTAAATGTTTTTCTTCTGTGAACTGAGATGCAAAATTTTAAAAGTAGCTGAAATGCAATCCATCAATTGCTATTAGCCTTGGTTTTTATAAGTTAAAATAATATAATATGTATTCGGGTTTGACTTTTGATTTGGAATTTATTCCCTGTTTAAAGTGTTGCTTAATTTAATCAGAAGGAAATAAAATTTATATTTCAATGCAACAAGAAAAAAAAATAAATCGAACGAATTTTCACCTTTAATTATTTCAGCTGCTATTTCATCGAAAATCGTAAACCTTTCCCCATTAGAAAGATTTAAAAACACTTTACATTTATGGAGATGTTCTTTTTGTGCAAAAAATAATCTGTTGAACACATTCCGATTATTTTTTTAAGGCTTTATATATTTTATCTTTTCCTAGTCTTGAGGATCATTATTTAAAATTTATTGTTCAAGAAATTGGGATTCGTGTATTATTCTTTATAACGGTTTTATTGTATAATGATACCATTTACAATAGGAAACCTCAGGAATCTACATCTTATTACTCTCATATGTAAAGGAAACATAAAAGTACATATTGAGACCATTTTTATAGCATTCTAAAGACGTCTAAATTGAAAAAAAAATCAGATCTAATGGAAATGATATCGTGGCGCAATGCCAAACAAATAACAGTTCAAAGGTGGTTATAAAAAAGGAGTCTGGGCAAATCAATTTATGTTACATGCTGTTTTATTGAAGCAAAAATTTGTACAAAATGAGATCTATAAGGGGATACATAATGAAAAAATTTTTTTGAGTGAAATGAATATTTTAAAGAATTATTATCGCAATTATAATATGTATCTCTATGTATGTATGGATACGTAGAGACATGCATTGGTGAGGTGCTGGTAAAAAATTACTTTAAAAACGTTTGAAGGAAAAAAAATTAATCATAAGTTATAATCGCACAAAATGAAAAAACATTTTTCCCGAAATTTCTGGTTTGTAATTTTTTGTGCACTAGTTTTTCTGCTTGCTGTCCCCGAAAAAAAGTTTTGATTTAGTATTTTATCTATAACTAAAATATGTAAGCAACTTTCTTGTAAATGAAGTGAAAGATAATTTGGGTATTTAAATAATACTTAATGAAGTTATTCCTTTAATTCTGTTAATGAAACACAATGTAGGAAATAAAAAAAGTAACCCTTATTACTGAATTATTAGGAGTGCTTTTTTTATTTCAGCTATTTCTGTCTTATTTACCTTTTCTCTAAAAGACTAAGTTCACAGTACAGGGTAAAGTAATATTATTATTTTATACGTTTACATAAGTGGTAATATGTCCATGCCTGATTACCGCATTCATTCGAATTTAAAATGCCTTCTTATCTAGAAATACCAGAGAAAATGATTAGGAAGTGATTATAGTTGAGTACCTCGGTTAAATTATTTTTTGTAGTCATGTGTATTCATTGGTATTCATCTGCAGAGAGATAATACTTTAGACAACATTCTCCGTATAATTTTTATTGGAATATATGCAAGATTTCAGCATCTGAAAATAAGAGGTGGTTGTTAGAATCGAGTAAGTACGGTAACTGCTAGATATTATAAAGGATTAAAAATAAAGAAAAATATTTTACTACCATATAAAGGGATTTTTAGATGTATATGATTCAAAACTATTTTTAAATCCTAAATGATCAATATAAAATGCTAAAAAATTTCCCTGTTCATGGAGTGTTTCTCCAGTAAGTTTACAATAGTTTTTATAAAAATAAACACATGCTATCAGAAATGAAATGGAAAGGAATCAGAAAATTAGTATCGAGCTAAGCTACTAATATGATAATGTTTTGCTATTCTTAGGTAACTTTTCGAAGGGACTCTGTGATTTAACCAAAAGTGTATTTCATTTAAATAGAAGTATAGAAGTATAAGCCAGATATTTAACGTGGTTATAAAAATAAAATGTGTTTGTCAAAATAATCTCGTCTATAAAGTTGGAGCATCTCAAAATTGAAGGTTAAACCCATTTATAAAATCCCATTACTTTGATTCATTCCTTACTCAGTTTTGGATTTTTCCCAAATGATAAATTCAGCAAAAATGTAACATACATAGATATAGAGGAGATTTCAACTGGTAAAGGGATTCTGAGGCAAAATTCAGAGAACGGAATTAGTCTTGGGATCCTAGTGTATTTGGTGGAGAGAACGGAGCTCGTGTAGGATTCTGTGAAAAATGGAAAAAAATCCCGTTGCTCTCTTTACAGATTGCAAAATTCCTTTGGTAAATGTGCTTTCAAATATCTCACTAGGTGGCAGTTTTTCTCTCGACTCTTCATTTTATAGGAAAACGAAAAATTTTCGATAATACGTACACACACATACATTCACATCAATAATCCAGTATTGCCTCCTTTTCTGAGAAAGTAACCATGACGTATTCTATCTCTTTTTTAATGTCACACAATGTTTTGATAAACAGAAGAAACTTTGACTGTATTTAAGAATACGTGTTACTTTCATGACATTCTGTACTACATGAACGCAAAATGAAGAAAATACTGTTTAACTTCAGTTTAGGTTTAAAACGGGGAACAAAATTTTTTAGCATTCCAAGATTTTTTCAGCTCTTTAATATATAACCAGTCACTGAGATCTTTTAAAAAAATTCCATCAGTATTCTAAAACCGAAACTTTACTTTTGACTATCAATATTTCGAATGAGTTAAGAAAAAAAAGAGAATTTATTTACTATAAATACTATACATTTTCTGAAACTACCCTTTTTTTGGAAGGTTTTATAAGCATAATTGTATGGCGACATATAATTATATATATACATATGTAATGTACCAGAACAAGCTTTTCTGCTTAATTAACAATACATAATATAATTTTAATGCTTAGAAACTCTCATGGGTGAACTGAATTTAAACGTTTAGTGCTATTTAGATGAGAATTATTCATACATATAATAATTATAAATATCCTTGCATTAAACATAAAAGACTGAAAGTTATCATTATACAAAATTACATAGACGTTTGCCAACAAAGTAATAAATGTAATTTCTACACTATGATTCATAAGAATATTCATTGTTAATTTATACGATTGTTAAAACATCGTTAGACATGGTATAAATGACAATGTATGAAAGATTATCCTATGTTGCATAACTGTTTAATTACAAATGAACTCGAATCTCGATCCCCTTTTGCATTCTACTGAGATAGTTGTAACCTAACTCAGTTTCTGTTAAGCGTTAGAAATTTTGACAACTATCGTCGATCTCTTATACGGACTTAAGATCATTAAAATATCCTTTTATTCTTTACTTTTTACCATAATTTCATTAAGTAGTAGAGTAGAGAACTTTTTATAGCAGTTAAAAGTGTAAACATGAGAATGACGTGACTTTTAGCCCCAGAATTACCTCTAGAAGCTGGATCTGTCACGCTATAGATATGGGCTTAAAATTCTGGTCAAACTTTTATCGCAATGAAAAACTTCTGATATTTAAGAAAAAAATCTTCCTCAAATATGTAGGACAATTAAGCTCAAATAGTTTTGTAAGGAAACAAAACGGAAGTAGGACAAAAGAATGTTGAGTTGCATTTTTCATTTAGTTTAAGGAATGTCGTGCAGAAATCAACTGATGTGAGCGAAGAGTACGATAACTGAATTCCTAATTAAGGAAGAAGAGTTTTTTTTTTTAAATTTTATGCTTTACATGCACGTAGGCGTTATTCAATAATATAATTTTTATAGACTATTAAACTATGAAAAACATTATAACCATGAGTTGCTAGAACAGCCATTAACTCTTTTCTCTGTAATCAATCTTTGTATATTGATGACGAATAATAGAGAAGTTCCATTTTTAAAGTTTTGTTAGTATATAAATATTGTATCTTATTTTTCATCTTCAGAATTCTTGAAATTTTAATTATTTTGAAAAACATTTAAATTTTAATTGTAGGCCAAATTTAAATTGAATATTTTTCACATATGTAACTACATCTAATATTTTTTGTATTTTTTAATGTATTTGGATTACTTGTTTTACCTGTTTTTTAAAAGTGAAAAAAGAACTTTATTTTGTGATAAAATGTATAAAGTTTAAAGAACCTTGAAAAAGAATATAATCATAAGTTGTTGCAAAAAACCGTTAACGTTTATCATCGCTATAATCGCTTTTGTATTTTGAAGACGATTAAATAGAAATTAATTACTTTTTATTAACAATTTTTAAATATTTCTTGGTTATAGTTCTTTTTAGACTTCTTGAATATCATTTATTAATTTATTAATATTAAATTAAAATTTCAATTTTGGGTTAAACAGAGACTGAAATGTTTTTCTAAGATCAAACTAAATGTTATTTTTTGCTTTAGTTTAGGCTTTAAGTAGAAAAATAAGCAAATTATCCCACTTGCATTTGGATAAATTATTATGACTTCTTTTTGTATAGATAAATAAAAGAGCTTTAGATTTTGAAACCCTTGAGCAACATCGTAACGGTTTTCACAGTCTTTTTATTTGCTAGTTCTTAAGACATGTGCCGTAGTTCAAACTTAAGGGATTCTTTGTAGAATGGTGAGCTACATTTTCCTGAATGATGAAATACTTGGGTCTTATATAGGTCATGATCCTACAGATAACTTATATAGATTTTTTTTTACAATTTTTATAGCATTCATTCGATTATTTCGTGGCAGTTCGAATTCAACGTCATTCAGTAGATTTTGTCCTATTTTTTTTCCAATGGGACAAATCAAGAGAATTATCCTTGTGGTTACAGACGATCGATATCTACCTTTCTGTATCAAGGGCATCGAGCACAGAGTTTGGAAGACTATGAAAGCAATATAGAACCATAAAGCGTGTGTGGGATTAGCAGTGCAATAGTAAAATACTTTTAAGAATTCTTTGTTTGGATGCCCCGAATATTATTATTGTTGAAAAACAACCGTAATGTCTTATGGCAAAGGTATGCTTTGTTTCCATTCATCCTATTATAATATAAATTGATATATTATTGAAGCATTAGTTATACTGATATCGATCTGTTAAGGTAAATTATATAACCGTTATATGATCATTAATCGTATCTCAATTATAACTGTCAAGATATTGATAAAACCTTTATTATTTCCTAAACTTTCTTTAAAGCTGTACATTTATTTCCCCTCGTTGATTTACATAGTGCCTTATTGTTAAAAGTAAATTGTATGTATTGGATTTTCATTTTCACAGAACTTTAACTCTTATTTTACCTCAGTTGGACTAAATATTATTTGTACATGTTTTTGTTTCCTTTTCTTTGTAGGTTATGTAAAAATGTTTAGGAACTTTAGTTCCATATCCGCAAAGGAAAAAATATCCGAAGTTTATTTGAACTGATAAGTTATGTTCTTTCTGTTACCTAATTGTATATATTATGGGGCTGTGAATTTTATAACATTATTGTTTAGCATAATAATTCATACTGACCTCTAGAGTGGGAATAGAGGTTTTTGAAATGCGAGATCCGCATACCCTAACTCAGGGGTTCTCAACCTTTCAGGCTCTGTGCCCCCCTTTGAACACTGATGTGAGGTCACGCCCCCCCCCCCCTCACACCATCACCACCATATGTGGTCAATACAAGTAATACAATCGGAATTTGAAACTGAATCTGGTTATTAAATGAAAATATAGAATAGATAATTTCATAAACAAAATTTAATATTACTACTCATATCTTAATTTGGAACATATTACTATTAGAACATATGAAATTAAAGAATTAAATACAGATAAAATATATTTGAGGTAATCGAGGATCTAGGTGAGGTTGGCATGTAATACCAGTCACTTTCACAACATTAATGAGAGGGCTGGCACTGTTTGTCCTTGACAAGTTTTTGAATATAAGGTTGTAACTATGACAAAGCACATCTCAGATCACTTTCAACGTCCAGACGTACGACAATTATCGTGTTTTTGCAATTACAAAAATTATCGTGTACGACAATTACCGAGTTCGTGTTCGTATGTCGGAAATTATGTTACGGTTACATTCTGAGTGCAAAATTGAGTACAGTAAATTACAGTTAGTTTTACTTCTTATTTTGCTTTTTTTTTTAAACTCACGCCTCCCCTGAAATTTCTCTACGCCCCCCCAGGGGGGCGCGCCCCCCAGGTTGGGAACCGCTGCCCTAACTATTCGTGTTTTACACGTAATCTTAACATCGACTTATTTTCCGGATTTTTCAGCAGTAACATGCCTTTTTGCCATGTATTGAATATAATTCTCGTTCGTAAGTTTTGAGCTGCTCGAAAGTTTAAGAGAAGCGGACAACATATCACTCTGTCTGTACATATGTCTAAAATATCTCAGAAAATATAATGAAAAAATCTCAATTTTTCGTAAGAAAAATCGTAATAAAATATATTAATGCTAATTATATACAAATTTCATAAGATATTAATATTTATGTAAATAAATTTTTATAAATCGATGTAAAATTTGAATATTTTACTGTACAACCAATGAAATTCTAATATCTTAGGTAGAATAAAAAATTAATACTTCTTTACTCAAAAGAATGTGATAAAAAAAAGATATTTTTATCCCTAACTCAGATTAAATGTATTACTCTTTTGCGTGATGAACAAAACTTAAGACTTCCGAAGTCACCTTTCAGAATATTAAAGATAAAGCAGCTAGGTCAGGAAATAAGTTGGCAAGATGTTTTTGTTCCTTATTTATTATTCAAAACTTCTTCACCGGTTGCTAAAAATAGCTCGATTTTGCTCATATGAATTTCTAGACACAATGGATTTCTTCCTTACATAAACACGTGTTTCCATAAATTAATAAGCAAATAGAAAACTCTTATACGTTCTAAAATAAATCATAAATTTAAATGGCACTGAAAGAGAACATATATAATATATTTTAATTACTTCAAATATTATATATATATATATATATATATATATATATATATATATATATATATATATATATATATATATATATATATATAAAATATATATATATATATATAAAATATATATATATATATATATATATATATATATATATATATATATATATATATATTATATATATATATATATATATTATATATATATATATATATTATATATATATATATATATATATATATATATTATATATATATATATAAAATATATATATATATATATATATATATATATATATATTATTTAATCATGAAGAAAAAAATATAGTTGAAAATTAGGTAGCTGATGGCCTGTGAAAACACGAAGTGTATATCTTGCATATTGTCATGCAAAAAAAAAAAATTATTCCTTTTAATTATTTTGTTTATGTTTGCATAAATTCCGAAAAATTGACTTAAGAGCATTGTCTTAATGTTTATATACATTGTAGGACCATTATAGGTAATCTTAAGTTTTATATAGGATAGTTAAATAACTTGATAACATATGTATGGACATACATTTTCAAATGTTTCGAAACTTTTGTGATGCTATGATTTGATAATAGTTCTAGAATGCGAAAAATAACTAAAACCTGTCATCGAAATGGTACAACTAGGGAGTAGTATAATTTTCCGAAGTGTTACATGAATACGGCCAACCTAGAAGCTACACTGCTGGCCACTGTAAATGCAACACCCTGAACGAAACATGCAAATAACATGAAATTTACAACATGCATTAGCGGAGGTGAGATATGCAAATGATTAGAATTTCAGCGCAGACGCACATCACGCGCGCCTGTGGCGCCACTTCAAAGCGCTATTTAAGGCTTGGAGATTTCGACGATTTCAAGTTCGGCAATTGTGTTTTTCTTGTGGATTTTTCAAAAAAACGATCAATTATGCCTCGTCGAAAACAGCGATCATCTTTTGATCAAGTATCCGAGTTCGACAGAGGAAGGATAGTGGCCTACCGAGATTGTGGATTATCTTTCAGGGAAATCGGTAGTCGTGTTGGACGAAACCAAACAACTGTAATGCGGATATGTGATCGTTGGATGCAGGAGGGTACGACGAACCGGCGTGTTCGATCGCATCCACCTCAGCGCACCACTTCACGTGATGACAGGAAAATTGTGCGCATGGCAGTGACGGATCGCTCAGTCACATCACGAACCATAGCACAGCACATGCAGTCTGTAACGCATCATCCAGTATCTGCGCGTACCATTCGACGCCGTTTACAGCAGAGTGGTCTGTCCACAAGACGTCCATTGCTTTGTCTACCCTTGACGCAGAACCACAGACGTCTCCGCCGCCAATGGTGCGATCACAGAAGGATGTGGACGGCAGAATGGAATGAAATTGTCTTTACTGACGAGTCACGCTTCTGTCTGCAACACCACGATGGTCGCATTCGAGTCTGGAGACACCGTGAAGAGAGGATGCTGAACAGCTGCGTTATGCACCGCCACACTGGTCCTGCACCGGGTATTATGGTATGGGGCGGTATTGGATATTACTCTCGCACACCTCTAGTACGCATTGCCGGTATTTTAAACAGCCAACGCTACATCTCCGAGGTGTTGGAGCCAGTTGTCCTTCCTTACCTTCAGGGCTTGCCCACAGCCATATTTCAACAGGATAATGCGCGACCACACGTGGCACTCATTGTCCAACGGTTCTTCGTCAATTGCTAGATTGAATTGCTTCCCTGGCCGCCTCGCTCTCCGGATCTTTCGCCGATAGAAAACATGTGGTCCATGGTTGCTCTACGATTGACCCAGATTCCATCCCCAGCTACCACAGCAGATCAACTTTGGCAACGTGTGGAAACTGCTTGGTCTGCTGTACCCCAAGAACTCATCCAAAGTCTCTTTGAATCAATGCCGAGGCATGTGGCAGCGGTGATCTCCAACAATGGCGGCTACTCTGACTACTGATTTTGGCAGGAACCACACTTCACAGAAGTCTATAAATTTAATCATTTGATACTTGGTCAGCATGTTATCTACAAAATAAATTTTGTTGTGATATCTCTTGTCTTTCTTGGTGTTGCAGTTTGGGTGGCCAGCAGTGTATAATTTAGATCATTTTTTGAAGGACAGAAACACTGATTCTACCCGACTCATGTAGATAAAAGCTTTTTTGTTAACTTTTGGAACCACCGCTTAATTACAAACAAATTCTAGACAGATATGATATTTTCTCTTTAAAGGGTTCTAAGGCGGGAACTTCATTGTAGTAAACTCCTAATGATGTCAAATACTTGGTTTAGAAGACTATTCTGGAACTATTTCACTACTGAGGAATACAGGATTATTAAAGATAAAATGCTTTTGATATAACCTATAAAGCCTAAATAATCATACAACAACAAAAAAAAATAAAAATAATAAAAGAATACGAATTATACAGATTAGAACAATAAAGATCTCTTATACAGTTAACGGGTTTCATTTGGTTGTTTTCCGTTTGAATGAGCATTGATAAACATTTGAAATGGATACATAATTTTTTTATTCATCAGTGATATGGAACCGAAAATTCCAATACTAAATACTGAAGAGAAGCATTTAAAATTATTAGATTGGTATATTTCTCATTAACATGTGTGATAGAGGAATTAGCTAAGGATATAATTGTGCAAAGAACATTTTGATGACTAATATTTATGTGAACATAGCAGCTTAAGAGCAATAAAATTTAAGAATTATCTGTATTTTCAATATGTTGATGTACATAGAGTTTTGTTTACTATAGTTCTTATATTGTTACACGCGATTTTCCAACCATTAATTAAATTTCCCATAACGTTTGTCAAATAGCGTGTAAAAATTGTAGATTATCTTATTTCAAAAATACAAAAGACAGCAATATATTACTGCATGCAATTTCACAGCTTGTTTTTAACGAATATTGCTTGCTTTCCATTTGTCAGTTTGTTTAAGTATAGAAAAAGATGACCATAGCGACCAACTCTGATATGCAATGATAGATTGATTTAAACTGTAATCAGAGTCCTACACGGTGCATAGTAACTAAAATATTTTAAACTGAATTATTTTCCTCGTTCTTTTGCAGATCATGTTTCGAGAATGATTACGGATAATTTATGGGGGATTTTTAGAATTACTCTTTTAGTATTTTCTCAAATATGATCTTAAAAATTCCAGTGAAAAAAAAAAAAAAATTCTGTCTCAAATACAATGTCACATAATACCAATGATCAAAATAATTTATGATTTTTTTAATGCTTTTTTATCTTAAAGCATTTATTTTGAATTATAATTCATGTATAGATTTAATCGGCAAAAATATACTGATTAAATTTGTAAAAATGGTAGTATTACATTAAAGTATGCTATCGAAAATCTACAAAAACCTTAACCATATGATAAAGACCATATTTTTTTTGAAGAATGAAATAATTTTGAGTAAATTTTTTTTGAAAATATTGTAAATTTTCATCTCATTTAAGACTTTTCTTTGTCTAACAAGTATCAACTGATTCTAGTTTTCAAACAAATTAAATTCAAATATACGAATATCATTGTAATTTATTTATACAACATGTGGATAATTTAGAAGAATAATCATATACTGTATGAAAAAAGAAAGCGTATTAAAATGTAACCAGTAAGTTTTCAAGTTGTTTCAATGTTCTATCATATCACAATTTTTGTATTCTAATTAAAATTTTTTTTTTATAGACGAGTGAATAATTTATTGTTTTCCCCATCTTTGCTTTTCTTATATTTTATGCCTAGTGTTGTGTTACCTATGAGTCATTAATAAGCTTATTTGACATTTTATAAACTGCCGTGCGTGCTTTTCCCAAGATCATAATTATTAAGCTTTTCCGAACTGGGTTAGGAAGTTAAGGGAATGGCAAGTCATTGGTGTTGAAAGGTGAGAAAAGTGATATACTGGCGCGACACTCAAACATTAGTACATTGACAGTGTCTAGAGAGCCGTTAATCTTGATTTGACGTCATTACGTGCCTTAGAATTCAGCAACTCTGGCATATATCTATTTTAATGTCAGCCGAGATTTTATCGGCAGAAGTGGATTTTTTTTCTTTTTTAATATTTGGGTCAGT
Organism: Dolomedes plantarius; assembly: GCA_907164885.2. Taxonomy (NCBI): domain Eukaryota; kingdom Metazoa; phylum Arthropoda; class Arachnida; order Araneae; family Dolomedidae; genus Dolomedes; species Dolomedes plantarius. The sequence continues at coordinate 137,239,224 of OU015494.1, read as the reverse complement.
AGGTTTTTATATTAAAGTTAGTGGAATAAATTTTTGGAAGTGGAATTTTTATTTAATCGAATTTGGAGGTTTTTTTCAATGGAATGAAGTATCGATGTTGTAGAGAAGGGAAACAAAGTTGCTAATATTTTCAGTGAATACGTTCTTCGAAAGTGATAAGAACGATCCCTATAAAGGATAAGATTTCATTCGAGTTAGTAAAGTTATGTATAGAAGGTTATCAGTTTTAATAATGGACTACAATTAACCCATCACTCATATACATGCAGTACTGAAGAAACGAATAAGCCTTAAATAGTTATACCTTAAATGCAGTTTCTAGATCGACTTAAGGCCATATCTCGCTAAGGTATGATCTCGAGTCAAATAAAAAATTTTTTTTCGGAAATTTATTCATATATTCTAGATTATCTCTTCAAAATTATTATTTGATTGTTGAAAATTGATGCATAATGCTGAAAAGTTAACTCCACTGGATATTTAAAACAAAGAGAGGAAGAGGCTATAGTAACTTAATTAACCAGTTAATATAGTACAAATTAGAAAATAATGCCCTTATGATGTCTTTAATTTTATCAATAAAGAGTTCAAATACCTAATTAATTTTCACAGTCGATTATCTTTTACTGTTATCCCATTTTAATAATGAAGAATTACCATTGTCACATTTTTTTTGTATTACTAATTATTAAAGTTTTAAATGAGTAAAAAGAAATCTTATCTTTTGCCAAAATCCTGTATGACGGGAGAAGCTTATATTTTTACAATTTTTAACTGTTGGTCATTAAAGGAAGATTAGAAAGAAAAGAGTTTATAATTCTTACCATTCTTAGAATAGATAATTTTTTCTACGTGAGGTGATTTGACGCTATTTATTAAAGATTATTTATTGTTAGTATGCAGGAAAGATAAAATGCAATTTTACGATTACTGTTTATACAAATTTTTAAATATTTTATCAGGGGATATAAAAGTCTAAGAGAGGAAAGTATAAAAAATTAACAGGCATTACTTATGTTAAGCTGTTGGTACCAGTCTGCTTTACCCTCAAGTTTCAAGAAATGGCCGTAGCCGTCTTAGGCATGGAATATAAATAAGTCTCTGTTACGCTTTTAGGTTCGAGTTTTAATTATTTCTTGCAATATTATATTACACTGTTAAATTTTACTCATTCTTTAGTAAAATGAAATGAGTTTTATAGCTCTATAAAAATTTACTATCGCTTTCTTTGCTAGCATGTATTATGCTGCTATTTAGAATACTACCGTATGTCATTCATAATTCAAAATAATATTATTTACTATATCACTGATGTATTTAATAGAGAATAGGGTGATTTCCTTTTACGTAGATTAGCTTGTCGGTGAATCCTGTAAGTAACTTTGAGTCTCAAGAGCATGGACTATACAAGATCTGTAAAAGTGTTGCAACGTTATGGTGCGACACATCTTATAACAAATTCTAGAGCTTTAGTAAATTGTTTATTGCAACCGTACTGATCATGTATAGATCACTCCAATACATTTTGAAGGTATTCAGATCCCTGTCAATCTAAAGTTGGGCTTTGATGCTTTTGTGTTCCATGTAAACGGTTTTGAGGATAGTCAATTGGTATCTTGGGCGCTTTGATTAGGGTATGACTACCAGTGGCGCACCCAGGAGGTGGTTCAAAGGGCCCTGGCACCCCCACTCCCAAATAAATAGAAATTGCATTATGACTAATGAATTTGCATTATAAATATTTTTATCCGTTCAACTCACCACCCCCCCCCCCCTAAGAATAAATCCTGGGTGCGCCACTAATGACTATACAGTTTTTTAGCAAAAAAAGTTGATACGCAGTGTACATTACTTCTGTCATCATCCTAATCTATAAAAAATGAAATCCATTTTGCTTTAGCCTGGTCTGACAGATGGTATGAATGAATGAGACAAACATTCATTAAACTGTTGTATACATGAATCAAGGACACCTAACATTGTCTTCGGAACTTGTTTTGGAACACATGTGTCAGACGCAACTCCCTTGGCGACAAGTTAACGCCAAAAGTTTTTGTCGCCAACTTGTCTCCAAGGGGGTTTCCGCATATATGTTAGGCTTAAAATGCGAAATGTAAACAAAATATGGAACAGATGTAGTAAACGTAATAAATTGGAAAACAAACTTACTGCTGGCTTTCTTAAACTCGTAGGCGCACACGGGATCTTAAAAACACATAAATGCAAAAAATATAAGCTTAAAAATAATGAGAAATTTGTTAGGTGGGGGAGCTGCTGCACCCCCCTCCCGTTAAAACAAGTCAGTATAATGAAACTAATAACTCATTTAAATAAACATAAAATACACCTTGGTTAAATATATACAGTGGAATCTCGATCTATCGTTTCTCAAGGGACCGACTAAACTGAACGATAAATGCGGGAAAACGATAGATGCGGGAACATAACAAAGCAATATGATCATCCGGACTGGGTGAAATAAACGATACATACGGGAAAACGATGATTCGGAAAACGATCGATCGAGATTCCACTGTATTTCTTCATTAAACATAAATTACAGCACAACCATATTATATCACGTAAACAAACGCACACGACTAGCCAATCAAACTGGGTTGCCACAAAATAACATAATCTCGACAAAATAGCATGGTTACCACGTCAAACACAAAATCGCCAAACTTGGCAAGGAGGTGCGTATAACACATCTGTACCCTTGTTTTTACCCTTCTTAGACCCTGTCTCTAACTCCTCAATTTCGTTGTTCGCACTCCTCGGGCTTGTCTTGTAGGAAATGATCTTGTCCTCTCTTTATATTCCACTCGTCCTCAGTTCCATATTTTTCGCAAGTCGACTTCATCTTCTTATCTCTGCCAATTAGCAAAAAGAGTTAGTGCGACATACTTGACATCTGTGTTTTTATACTGGCAAAATCACAATGCATTGGTCCAGCAATGTATTTATTGGTCGTATTAGATTTTCTGTATGATATGAATATTGCTAAGAAATTTTTAAAGTAGGAGTGAAGGATAAAGGATGTTTTTTACACAACTGTTGGATCTTAAAAAATTTCTTCCGTGATAGTATCGTCAATTTCTAGTTAGAATGTAGGAACCCTTAAACATAAAATCCATTTGTGTGGCAACTAAGTCTAAATTTTAATGTGTAACAGAAACGAAACTTTGTTACTTTTTTTTCACATCCAGTGTTCTGCGAGAGAAGTGACGTTTTAGTACACGTTTATAAAATTAAAAGTCCCATAACTTATAAAGAAAACAAAAATTATATATTACTACTTGTCACGCACACACGCGCGTACGTTGAAAATTAGCTTTACCTTAGGGTATGTTATGTGCATCTTTGAATTTTTACATAATTATGTGGTTTCTTTTCCTTGACAACTTTTACACGAAAAGCTACAATCTAGTGCTAATTCATCTGGTTTTAAGGAAATTACGGTTCGTACTAGATGAAAGGGGTCAGGCAGAAATTCATTGAATAAACTGAACGTAAAATTGTAGAATCTTGCAATTAAGATATAAGGATTATCTGAAAAATTACAACAAAGTTACTCATAAAATTTTCCCTTAATGTTATTTATATAAGTTTGGTGCATTCAAACTAAGTACAAAAGGCTGTAAAAACAACCGAAATGTTTTTTTTTGGGTTGAATTTTAAGGAAAATTTAGACTAAAAATCGTATGTCACTGTTAATTAAATTGAGCTATATCACCCCCTAAAAGTATTAGTTTACTTAAAAATACGGAAAATATGACTGCTTGTAGTCTTGGGAAAGAATCTCATGAAGTCATTCTTGACATGGGAGGTATCTCCTGTGATATTCGATGACCGCTGATATTTCTAAACGGCCATTAGATCGGTTATCGATGCATTGATAAAATCTTACTTTTCATGCCCTGCCATTTTTGTCACGACTACTAGGTACGTAAATAATGCAACAGCTTCCTCGGCACGATCTTTGACATGTTGCCACTTTTTTCCCAATATCCAACGCCCCAAGATTTTTGACGAGTTTCTGCAGATAGGGTATCTTAAATGATACACTGCTACCAACAATTCCAAATCGCTAGGCTAATGAGCCCTTGTGTTGCAAAATATTGACCATAGCGCTCCAAATCTCTAGGTTAAGCTGTCGCAAGATGACATCTGAGAGATCGGATTGATACAAAAAATATCCTTCCAGAAGAGCTTTTGCTTTGTATTATTTTCTTCGTGATACTCTTTCCCAAAATAAACAATGTTCGATAATTAAAATACTTTGCTTAGGAAATTTAATTATTATTTCGGCCTTGCTTGCTAATTTGGTCATTCAATTTTTCAACAGCAAAAAAGGATCGCTTCCACAGCAATTCATAATAAAATAATAAAAGTCTGCTAAAATTATCTGTAATTATTTAATGTTACTCTGGTTTCTAATGAAGCAATGCTAATCTATCTTAGGGAAGGAATCTAATCTATATCGTATAACTCCGATATAAATATTTAGTCAATATGTTGTTATAAAATTATCTAAACTTTTGTAAAAATATTCTAGAAATGTTGAATGACTAATATTTTGATATTGCAACAAATAATCAACTTTGGTACATTTATAAAGGATTACCAAAAGTTCTCTTACAAGAGATTTTTATTTACTGATAATAGAAAGCTGTTAAAACAGCTTTAATCTCTATGTTCTTTATGCGGTCTAAAATAAAATTATTAGACAAAGGCAGATATATTTATTTTCAGTGTATTTTGCAACCTGTAACTAACTTGTTATTCTATAGTAATTACAAATATTCAATATTTAAATTTTTTTAAAATTTAATTTAAACTTTTATTTTGCTTCCATTAAATAATGGTGTTTTTGAAAATAGCTAAAATGAGTGGTAATAGCCATTCTTGTCAATGTCTTTGTACAGAACCAGACAACAATATGAATAAAAAAGAAACAAGTGGACCTAACGAATTAAACTGGGTTAAAAAAGAAACTCGGGAATGTTACTGGTCGTTTGCAGCCAGAAAAGTGCAAAGCAGCTATGAGAGTGGGAAGCCTTTTCTAGAATTTAATGTCCTAGTAGACGCAAACGCTTTGATTAAATTTAAACATTCTACAGTGAAAGAATGATAAGCTTAAATTTTCTTGTATCATTAATGACAAGGAAATTAACATTTAAGGTTTATCACAGCCTTTTTTCCTTTAGCTAGTCAGCAAATAATATAATATCACCTTATAGTGATTCTTTGAAATAAAGTGATGTACAGTAATTTTGACGAATATATTTATTTCACATGAAAAATATTTTCCTTATTCAATGCATTATTAATTCTTTAATTTCTGCTATTTATTGTATGACAAAGTATTTTAAAATTAGGAATGTTTTTTCATTCCTTTTAGGAATTTATCTAGTTTAAATTCAATGATTTTTACATTTTTACTCTGTAATCGATTTCCTTAAATTTGAGAGCAGACACAGAATAACTGCTCGGGGGTTTATTCAAATATTTCAAACTCAAAATAATGCTATTTTTTCATTTCTATAGATGATAACAGTATCGTTATACACACTACTGACCTTAAATTAAGTATAACTTATGTTCTCAGGAATATTACAGGACGTAAAATATGGAATGGACTGAAACTTGGAGAGTTTGCATAAGTGTGCAAAGGTGCTTACACATATACTGCTGAACGTTTTACACAAGTGCCACCTTTACCGAGCTTCCTACAATGAGGTGGTTTAAATACATTTGCTTCTGCGGTGGCTGTCAGTACTTCTGAAAATGTCTTACCGACATCATCCGGTGAGTCCATGCAGTAAATGCCTGATACCGGTCCTCCTGAGATGTTATAACTCGTAGACAGCTTTGTACAGATTGATGTCTAACACCTCCAGTGTTTTGAAACCTTCACCACAGTATGAAAAATGCACATTGCAGTACATTCAACCTACTAGAAAGGTGTCTATGACAGTCCTGATTACGCCATTCCGATAAATCTCTCCTTGAAAAATCTTAGTCTTGACATCTTTCCGTCCGATACAAGGGCAACATCGCTTTTTGCCGAAATTGCAAGCAACTGGACAAAGGTTTTTTGTAAAGGTTTATTTCTCGTATTGAGATATGCGTCTTTGTTTGCCCCATGTATTTATATTGAACATTTTATGAATCACACTCAACTTTTGGACACAAAGGTGTAATAAAGATGCATTCAAGCATTCTATCCAATAAGAATCAGTTGTCTATCACAGACAAGCGGCAAAAAGGGATTAGCTTTCGTATAGTATACTTGTTGACGAGAAAAACTGACATTACTGAGTACTTAAAATTTGGCATAAGTTGCAGTAAGTAATGTGTTTAGAATTTAGTTAGTGCGGTTTAATTGAGTGTATATTATCTACCTGTTTATGCGTATACATATGTTTGTATTATGTCAATGAAACAAACAACCAGTTTTGAACAACTCATTAGAAGTGCCTTTGGTTGTAATCCATTACATCTACAAACAGAAAGTATAGCATGTTTTGATATAACTAACGGGCTAAAAATATTAAAGTCATTTTCATCATATTAAAATTTATTTTATAATCTGATTTAAAATCTTTAAAACTTTTACTTACCTTTGCGGATTCATTATGACAAAATTGTTTAAAAATGTTCAGACACATACCTCTTTTTTACAGGCCAATAAGTTTAACATTGATCTTATAAAATGTAATGTTAGTTTATGGTTTTCCGAAATTCGTCAAAATAATGAGTTATTTTTCAAACTATATCCGAATTCTATTTCTATAATGGATATTCGGAGACCGAAAATGGATTTGAGAGGCTTTCAGAACAAAGGAAATTCCCCGAGATTTATTGTATTTCATGCTGAGATGAGATAAATCTAATAACTTTTTTATGGTATTGTATATATTTATGAAGTATATAACAAAAATAGAAATGTCATTGAAAATAAACCTCAATTTGGTATTTAACGGACAGTTTCCCTGTATCATTACTACGTGGCAAAAAAAGAACTTCATAACTTTTTTCATTTGGAAATATTTGTGACAATTAAATCTTCAATACAAACAGGCAATGAAGAACTTGAATGGGATTTTATTGTAGTTTGAAAAGTGAAATCAAATGTGATACCTTTAGGATGAATCAAGTAAGATTAGCATAAAATTAATAATATTTTAATGTCGCGTGATTAAAAAATATTGTGCATTTATGTGTGGACGAAGTTGCTCTTAATCCGAGTTGTATAAAGAAATTCCGGAATAAAATGAAATAATTTGCATTTATCTGAAAAGTTTGGAAATTCGGACTTTTATAATGCCTTTGAAAATTACTAAAGATATTACGATCGTATTCAGATAACGATTAAATTTGTTCTTTGGATTTTACGATCATATTTTATGCAAGAAACAAATTAATACTTGAATATGTTGTGAATTCAATTTCTTAACTATATAATAAACTTGGTAAATTTTATCAATGAAGATATTATATTAAATTTTTTTATCAGACATCTGATTAATTTCAGTAATATGCCTACATACTTTTCTAAGAATATAAGTAAAATATTTTAAAAAGCTATTGCATGTCTTGTAATGTATACTGTGTACTGGAATTCCAAATGATCAAATGGGAAACATTGGATATAGAGAAAATCTGTTCTTTTCCTGCTTTTGATCATTGTAAAGAGCGCAGTATTAATAAACACGTGATAAGAATTTCCTATGGGATGAATACAGGGACTATTGAGTAAATTTTATATTTTAGAATTACGGCGCTTATCCTCATTAGTTATTTGTGTATACCAAGGGCTGTATTAACGTGGCTGTCGCTGTACAAGTATATCGCATTAAATTTTCAAATTTGTGCAAAATAAACTTTTTTATAGTCTTATGATTTTAAAAATTATTTGTATTATTTGTAAAAATACATTGATTATTTCATTTTTACTATTCAGCCTTCTAAGTTTCAATAAACTTTAAAGATTAACTACATGGCAAAACGTTTCTTATCTGTAAATATAGTATAAACAGTTAGATCTAATGGTGTCATTTTACAATTTAATCATAATCTAATGATAAACTTTCTGCAATTGCATAATATTTTAATTCAGTGATTCCCACCCCCCCAAAAAAACTTCTGACTTGCTAATATATTGTAAATTTTTTGTTTAATGTTATGCTTCTCTTTAATGACGAAAAAAAAATCAGGTAGTCTCTTATAACGAAACTACCGCGGGTTATTAACGTAGGATTACTTATCGTTGCTTACTTCTTTTGTATGTACGTATATATATATATACATATATTATGTATATATATATATATATATATATATATATATATATATATATATATATATATATATACAGTGGCTCCCAAAAGTGTTCGTACACTTACGGTTTTCAATGAAATAGGGGTCTATCCATTAATTAAAATGAATATTTCAAAATGGGTATTTAATAATAAGATCTATAATCTATTCTTAACAAAACTACATGAAATATTTTGAAAACATAGTAAAACTTTATTTTTAAGAAACCAGTAATCAAAAAGTAACAAAAACTTTATCTCACAAAAGTCATCGTACACTGAAATATTTTCAGATAAGTTCATAATTAAAATTATCGTCTGGCGCTATATTTTTATTTTTGAATTGTGGTGGCATTTAAAATATCGTTTGGCTTTAATTTTTGCTTGCCTACTCCATAATATTCTATTTATTATTTAAAAATGGCTCGTAGTCGCAAAGAAACAACAAACAGCATTCGAAAATTGATTATTTTTCATCATAGTAGTGGTAAATCAGTTCGGAATATTCCTAAATTACTTAATTTATCCCATTCTTCTGTGCAATATGTGATAAAACGCTTTAAAGAAGAAAATCGGATCGAAAACAAGGTAAGAAAAGGCCTTCCGGCAAAGTTAACAAAACGTGATCAGAGATTTATAATTCGAAAATTTGTGAAAAATCCACGTTTGAGTGCTGTAAAAGTTTCTGCAGAATTTAATGAAACATTTTCTACTTCAATTTCACCTGAAACTGTTCGACGAGTTCTCAGAGCAGCTGGATTACATGGGCGTTCTGCCCGTAGAAATTTTTTTTGTGAGTGAGAAAAACAGACAGCTTAGGCTTTCCTTCGCACTATCAATGATAATTAAGCCCCAAACGTATTGGAATAATGTCAAATTTGCCGATGAAAGCCAGTTTAACATTTTTGAATGTGATGGGCGTATAATTGTATGGAGAAGAAAAAAATGAGGAACTTAATCCCAAGAACTTAGTAGGAACAGTTAAGCATGGCGGTGGAGGTGTCCTTTTGTGGGATGCATGTCAGCATCAGGACTAGGTAATTTGGTATTTATTGATGGCATAATGAATCATGCTGTTTATATAAATATTTTAAGAGACAATTTAAAATTATCAGCCCAAAATTTGGGTATTGGAAGTAACTTTTTTTTTTAAAATCAAGATAACGATCCTAAGCACACGGCTCTCAACTTTCGCCTCTGGTGTCTCTATAATTGTCACAAGTTTTGAAAACGCCACCTCAATCGCCATATTTAAACCCAATAGAACATATTTGTAGAGAACTGGAGGTTCGAGTACGAAAACACGATATTCACACGAAAAGCGAACTAAAAACAATTATGATGGAAGAACGGATAAACATTGATGCAGAAATTACAAAAGAACTAGTGCAATCTATTCCCAGACGTTTAAAAGCTGTTGTGGTTGCTAAAGAATATCCTACTAAATATTAATTTACCGAAAAATTAGAATATTTACTAATATGTAGAGATTTTTTACAAGTGTACGATGACTTTTGTGAGATAAAGTTTTTGTTACTTTTTGATTATTGGTTTCTTAAAAATAAAGTTTTACTATGTTTTCGAAATTTTTCATGTAGTTTCGTTAAGAATAGATTATAGATCTTATTATTAAATACCCATTCTGAAATATTCATTTTAATTAATGGATAGACCCCTATTTCATTGAAAATCGTAAGTGTGCGAACACTTTTGGGAGCCCCCGTGTGTATATATATATATATATATATATATATATATATATATATATATATATATAGAGAGAGAGAGAGAGAGAGTCGGACCTCTAACGAACCTGTATTTTGCGAACTTTTCCTTGGAACCAAGAACGTTTTGCGAATTTCTTCGTAAAATAACCTCCAAATAGCGAAGTGCCTTCTCCATTTAACGAACTTTTTCTTGTGATCCAATATTTTTTTATCCATATTTCTAAAAATATTTCTGAACATTTCAAAATAATTCTTTCTTTTAACACATTTAACACATTAACTTTCTTTTAACACGTTCCGACGCGGATTTCAGTTTGGTGAAAATACGCCTGAAGTTGTTTTTGGTGTATTGCAAAGATGCGAGACGTATTATGAGAGAAACCGCTTTTTCAAACAAAAAACTCAGACAAAATTAACAAACTTTATCAGTAATTAAATTTAAGGACGCATGTGGTAATGTAAGTTTAAAATTACTTGGTATAATAAATGCGATAATGTCATTAAAATTCATTAATTTTAATATAATTTTTTTTATTGAAAATACAGTGTATTACCGGACAATGTTTTGTTTTAATCTTGTTCCTTGAAGATTTCTGTATCATGGGTAAGATATATATATAAAAAGACATTAATTTACAAAATAAAAGTGCGATTAATTACTTTTATTAATAATATTTAGTGTTTATGAATTTAAAATCTGTCTTGTGTAGTTTAAAGTATTTTAAAAGGTAAATCTCTATTTAACGAATTTTTATAACGAACTTTTCTGAGGGATTTAGCGACTTCGTTAAATAGAGGTCCGACTGTATATATATATATATATATATATATATATATATGTCTATGTAAACATTTTGACGCATTTTGGTACTTTTCTGTTTAACTGTCTACTGCTTGCAAAGCGATACAGACTGGGTTTGGCGCGCTACCAAAATTATAACTCGCAACGCAGGACATCTGAATCTTTCCGGAGGACCGTTTTGGAGGAACGTAATCCTACATTAAAATGTGCCTTATTGGTTGAAGTGTTGAATTCGTTACTTTCTAGTAAGTCATCTAGAAAAATAATGTCTAAAAATATAAAATACCATGAAAAAGTAAGTGAATGCTACATTATTAAGAAAAGGTAAGAATTTTTTACAAGGGTTTTACCTGCCTTCACAGCATTTTGCAAAACTTACCGTTGTTAAAAGGATTTTAAGATACTGATAGTTTCCTAACTATTCTCACTGCATTACAAAAGATGACGAAATTTGGTGTACCCTGTAACACGTATTAGATTTAAAATTTTTACTTTGCAATTCGATCTTGGAGATGATAACAAATAGTAAGTACATTTTTATTACTATTATTACAACGTAGCACATTTCTCTAGACAATATTCATATGAAGGAAGTGTTCGATACCATTTTACACTGAATGGTAAGTTATATTAAATGGTAAGTTATATAAAAAACTTTGGACATTTAACGCACTGAATTTTATGCATTTAACGAATAGAATTTACGTAAAATATTGGTGAATTTTTTATTGATAAAAAAGATAGTACATTTAATATTTTTAAAGATCAATTTAATAAATTCCCCAAACCGTAAAAGAGAGACCTTTATGTGATATTTTTAAAGGATATTCTTATATGAAAGACAAAATTCCCTTTAATCGTATTTCCACTGATAAGTAAAATGTAATTAAACAGTTTCGAGTTAAAAGAATGATTACACTCTTATAAAACAAACTATAATTTTTTTTTTGTAAAATTCAATGCTTTTCAGCTACTAGCAAGAGGATATTTATCCTACAGATGTCCATACCTTTATTTAACTTAAAATAGCAAAAATTTCCACCAAACGTTATGTACTTTCTTAATTTATTTCTAATTTTTATTTTGTGATTTCTTTCACTGGTATTATTTTGAACTATTCAAAAATACATAGGTTTGGATTCAGGTAGAGAGCTGTTACATATGCCTTTTTATACAGGACAGCCATAAAAAAATAAAACAACTTTAAAATAGCGAGGTTCGTGATACTTTCTCCATCAATCATAGACTCAGCAAAGCAATAAATTTGTTTCATCAATAATGATGACACTCTTATAAACGCAGAACTTCTCAGGTCACATGCCTCTACTCAGGGACATATATATATAGCAAAATATCTGGGTTATTGTACCCTGATTTTGGAATCGCGTAAGAAGTAACAATCATAGAGTTATTCCAGACACAGCCCTACATTAACCTTCTTTTAAGCTCATCTAGGTTAAGTGTGTGTCTATAGCCCACCTGTTGGTCTCTACAATTTGGTTACTTACTTTCTTGCCGATAGACCACAAGGAAAGTTAAAAAAAGTAAGAACTGTGAATAGATGATGCAATAGAAAAATTCCAATCACATAAGCCCAAGCTTTAAACAAGCAGATATTGTCCTGTTTATTGTTACTGAATATTAAAAAAAAACTTCGATTTACTTTATCTCAGATGGAATTCGCCATTCTATTAACAATTTTTTGTTGCATAGAGAGTATTGTTATAATAAATATAAATATCTGCTGTTGATGCTTTCACGCAAAAGTAGGTCACAAACGTCCTGTTATATTTTAGATATCAGTGATCCAAGGAATCTTTGTGTGTTGGACTTCTTTCATTTTTCTCAGAAAAAGATGCGTTTAACCAACGAACAACTAGTTTCCATAGGTATCCCAAACAAAGGGTAAGTCAAAATTTTATTTTCCCATATTTCCGATTTAAATGATACTAAAGGGTTTACGGTAAGTGATATTATTCTTTCTTGTGGAATTGTGAACAATCTCTAAACATACAGATGCTTTTATTTGGTATACGTAGTATACACCAGACACTTTTATTAAAATAAGACTACAAAAACATATTTTTGTATTAGAAGTTATCATTTTTGCTTTATTTCAGCCCGAAAAAATTTTACTTCGGATGCCCGCCATTTACAATATATATATAGGATGTGCTTCAAATTTGAAATTGTACATGTTTTAGAATGTTTTAGTAACTTCCAAAAGTATCAGGTTTAGGATAATATTTTGTTAAATCTTCCCGTTTCAACCCATTATTAGTTCCACATGCATTTCACCATTTTCTCTTCCATAAGAAAAGAAAACTAATAGCTTTTCATTTGACATTTGACATTAATCTGGAATACCGGTATTAGCTTTAGTTAACTGTACTATTTTGATGGTTCGTTTCATCCCGTAGATTTTAGGTGTTTGAAAACTGACGCCATTTATTCTCTTATTTGGGAACAGAAAAACAGTACATATAGACACTGCGATAAAATTCTTTAAAGATTTGAGTCAAATAATTGAAATGTACCTGAACAATGTCGGCTACGATCGTAACTGAATGCAATTTTCTTTATTAATCTCATAAAAGGTATGAAGAGAATGTAATAATGTGGTTCTGAATTCATAATACACTCATTATAATGCATCTCGCTTCAGAATTTCAAGGTTGACGTGTCATTATTGCACATCTAGGTATTTTTGGGCAATCGCATCCATGAGATGACTGAAGTAGATTACTTAAAACGTTGTACATCACGGGACGCATTAAAATCAGCTCTTTCCCAAGAGCTCTAAATGACAGTGATATACAGATAAGCTGGGTAAAACGAGATTTGGAATAAAATAATTAAATGTGTCATACTTAATATTAAATTTAGTAAAAGTGTTCATTGAAAATCGTTGTTTGAACTATATAATAGCATGTTAAGTCATAAAATTTTGGCAGAAAAATTTACATAAAAGAAAATTCAGCAAACTAACGATTAAAAATTATTTTAAAGTATTTAAATTTTAAAGTGTCAGTAAATAGAATTCTAATTCAGAGGATAGGAAATTATAGTGAAGATTAAGAAAAAGACTGAATCTAGATTTCATTCTTTACTTATTTAGGAATTAATGGAATATATATATATATATATATATATATATATATATATATATATATATATATATATATATATATATATATACACTGCTGGCCACTGTAAATGCAACACCCTGAAGGAAACATGCAAATAACATGAAATTTACAACACGCATTAGCGGAGGTGAGATATGCAAATGATTAGAATTTCAGCGCAGACGCACATCACGCGCGCCTGTGGCGCCACTTCAAAGCGCTATTTAAGGCTTGGAGATTTCGACGATTTCAAGTTCGGCAATTGTGTTTTTCTTGTGGTTTTTCCAAAAAATGATCAATTATGCCTCGTCGAAAACAGCGATCATCTTTTGATCAAGTATCCGAGTTCGACAGAGGAAGGATAGTGGCCTACCGAGATTGTGGATTATCTTTCAGGTAAATCGGTAGTCGTGTTGGACGAAACCAAAAAACTGTAATGCGGATATGTGATCGTTGTATGCAGGAGGGTACGACGAACCGGCGTGTTCGATCGCATCCACCTCAGCGCACCACTTCACGTGATGACAGGCAAATTGTGCGCATGGCAGTGACGGATCGCTCAGTCACATCACGAACTATAATACAGCACATGCAGTCTGTAACGCATCATCCAGTGTCTGCGCGTACCATTCGACGCCGTTTACAGCAGAGTGGTCTGTCCGCGAGACGTCCATTGCTTTGTCTACCCTTGACGCAGGACCACAGACGTCTCCGCCGCCAATGGTGCGATGACAGAAGGATGTGGACGGCAGAATGGAATGAAATTGTCTTTACTGACGAGTCACGCTTTTGTCTGCAACACCACGATGGTCGCATTCGAGTCTGGAGACACCGTGAAGAGAGGATGCTGAACAGCTGCGTTATGCACCGCCACACTGGTCCTGCACCGGGTATTATGGTATGGGGCGGTATTGGATATCACTCTCGCACACCTCTAGTACGCATTGCCGGTACTTTAAACAGCCAGCGCTACATCTCCGAGGTGTTGGAGCCAGTTGTCCTTCCTTACTTTCAGGGCTTGCCCACAGCCATATTTCAACAGGATAATGTGCGACCATACGTGGCACGCATTGTTCAACGGTTCTTCGTCAATCGCCAGATTGAATTGCTTCCCTGGCCACCTAGCTCTCCGGATCTTTCGCCAATAGAAAACATGTGGTCCATGATTGCTCTACGATTGACCCAGATTCCATCCCCAGCTGCCACAGCAGATCAACTTTGGCAACGTGTGGAAGCTGCTTGGTCTGCTGTACCCTCAGAATTCATCCAAAGTCTCTTTGAATCAATGCCGAAGCGTGTGGCAGCGGTGATCTCCAACAATGGCGGCTACTCTGGCTACTGATTTTGGCAGGAACCACTCTTCACAGAAGTCTATAAATTTAATCATTTGATACTTGGTCAACATGTTATCTACAAAATAAATTTTGTTGTGATATCTCTTGTCTTTCTTGGTGTTGCAATTTGGGTGGCCAGCAGTGTATATATATATATATATATATATATATATACAGTGGAATCTCGATCTATCGTTTTTCAAGGGACCGATTGAAATGAACGATAAATGCGGGAAAACGATAGATGCGGTAAAATAACAAAACAATATGATCGTTGGGACTGGATAAAATGAACGACACATACGGAAAAACGATGGATCCGAAAACATTCGATCGAGATTCCACTGTATATATATATATATATATATATATATATATATATATATATATATATATATATACACTGCTCAAAAAAATTAGGGGAGCAAGCAAAGAAGTTAAGAAAACCGTGCGAGACAGCCACTTATTGACATAAAATGGATAGTACACGCGTATCACTGCGCAATACAGAAAAAAAGACCTAAAAATATTTGTAATTAAAATTTAATTCTTTGAAAATATGGATAAAACATGAAAAGATGATTTAGGGCAACAATTTGGTTACATGTAAACGATAAAAAAAAGTATTGTTTAGAAATGATGTAAGAATTTTAATATGGCGTGTGGTCTCCTCGAACAACTACGATTGCTGCACACCTGTTTTCCATGGATGCGATGATGTTATCGATAAGACTTTGGGGAATAGTGTTCCACTTCTCAAGAAGTGCAATCTCCAAGTCTCGGAGAGTAAAAGGAGGCCTTGGTCTCGCAGCAATGCATCGTCCGAGCATTCGTATTTATATTTTTACAAAACATTTTTTTTCAACTGATAAAACTGAAAGTTGCACACCATAAAATTATTCGAATATTCTCGTTTTTTACGCAGGTTAAAATTTGTTATAAACTAGAAAGAAGTGTTATTTTTTCAATGAAACAAAATTGCTGCCGTAAAGTAGAAATACAAAATTAGAACTCTTTTAACTTGAATGTAATGGTTTTAAGGATGTTTGACAAAGTATCTACAAACTCAAAACCTAGGGATAAATGATACTTTTGAAAATAAAAATAAATTTTTTTGGGTTTTGATCATAAACATTAATTATACATTTAATAAATTTAAAATCTGTTAAGAAACCTTTGGAAACGTTATAGAGTTTTGGGCTGGTATATGCAAGAATTATTACACTCTAAGGGACAATGAGCCAGATTTATCATAAAATACGACGATCATAATTATACCGTTTCTCTGAATGATAGCCTGTTAAGATATTTAATTTCGACTGGGTGTAGTTATAACCTCAAAATAATTTATTTAATCAAAAAAGTTATTGTTTCACAGGCCTATCAATGCATTGTTTTTATAGTCTTGAAGTTTATGATTTATTGCTACATACATAGCGAGCATTTTCTCGCTCATTCTTTCAGCATATAAAATATATGCTACAAACAAATTCTTCCCATTTTATCGAAGACTGAAGTTCATAATCAAGAATGTAATTAAATTGCGAATAGGCTACTGTCTAATTAAAGCTTCCATAGTACTAAAATTTTTCTTCTTTTGGCCGTGGTAAAAAAATAATGAATTAAACAAATACATATATTACTGAATATCTTTGTACGGTGTTTTAGGAAAATGACTTTATTGGAAATGATAATAAAAAAATATTCAGACATTCTCCCTTGCTGATGTAATTATGTAAATGCGATAGCTTTTCTCTCTGACATATACTTCCTGAAAAACATTTGGAAGAGAAAAAAATTAGAGCTGTGAAATTAGAGATTGATAAAATTACTGTTACGCACATTTTTCATTATTGAACGAGGCTAAGAATTGGGGGAGGGTATAAAGGGCAAATAAATAATGTTTAAAGATAAAATTAAAATGTGTTTTCAGAAACAAAGAATTCTTATCATTGCAGTAAACTCATTTTAAATTCTGTAAAATGATAACAAGATGTCATGTTAAATTAAATTCCTTTCTTCTTTTTTACTTTTCCAAATTCTATGAATATCATTATTAATATGTCATTCTAAATGCCAAAGGAGACACGAAAAAAAGATTATCTCTTTTCCTTTAGACTGTCTATGATTGGAGTGCCTCTGAGGGCAATTTTCAGAACTGTTAAGCTTTGTAGAGAAAATTTGAAAATTTTCATTAAATTCCAGAAAATTTAATTTAACATACACTCCTTTATCTTTATTTTCATCTTTATTTTCATGCTCTGTAATATCTCGAATCTTAATAAACTGTCAAGAGAGGAAAGCAAAAATTTGTTATGGAAAATGCTGTCCTGGAATTTTTAAACCTGATTATGAAGTGTTTTACCCGTGAAATAAGAGCCCTTAGTTCATAAAATTAAAACACAAACTGAAGCTTTAAACTAATTATCGTTGCTGGCTAAGAGCGTGGAAATAATGTTGATTAATTAAGAGATTAAGTATATTTGGACACATTTCATAATTAAATGTTCTTTTGCTCATATTTTCTATAGCGAATTTTTTCTCTTTCTAAGATTAATATTTAATACAGTGTCTGTATATTAACACGATAAAAATGGATAGTTTAATTAAAAAAGTTAAGGACATAAATTAGAATTTTTACAAAATTTTCGAATCACATTTATTATAAACTTTGTTTCCAAATTATTTTAGGAAATCATTTTAAATTTATGTGATATAGCAAAAAGTTAAAAAACTATAAATATTGGATTTTTAATACTTTAAATTACATAAGGATTTTTTTACCAAGTCTAATGTTATGTATTTGTTATCCAAGATTGAAACCATATGCTATAACTAGCTGAAAACCCGTACTTCGCTACGGAGTACATTCAAATTAAGTACAACGGTCAATGTATGCAATTAATGCAAAAAATATGTATATATATATATATTTATAATAAATACAACAATCAATGTATGCAATTGATGTAAAAAAAAGAAAAAATATATTCATAGAAAAATCGTAACCGATATTTTCATAGACAAAATAATGTAGAAGAAAATATTCAAAATAAATCTAACAGAACATACTAAATAATATAGTACAGTTAATATAGTACAGTTTGAGGAACATTTCTTTTACTGTATTTTAATATTTTTTTAGATAATGTCCAATCGTCTGCCGCATTAGCCAGAATTTTTTTTTGTCTATTTCATTGTTATGCACGTGACGTAAAATTAAAAGGAAAGAAACCCCATGATCAGCATTTAATAAATTAAATTCTTTGAAAATTCACCAAATATCAGATAATGGAGGTAAAGATTCGAAAAAGATTTCATTTTAAAGGAATTTTTATGATCTTTCTCGTGATATAAATTTTATAACCCTCAAATTATTATTTTAAATGCAAACTTTAAAGAATATTTCAAAAACAGCTTAAAAATTTAATTTTAAAAAAATCTAAGAGGAATTTTTCAAAAATCTTTCTTAGTTCACCCCTACACTATAAGAAAAATCGCCATGCAAAATTTCAGCCCTTTATGTCCAGCGGTTTGATCTGTGCGTTGTCTGTCAGTCAGTCAGTCAGTCAGTCAGTTACGAAACTGTTTTATATACATAGATAAAGAAGTTCTCTGCACTGTCATTCATGCATCAATAACTTAAGGATTCACTTATGAAGATTTATGGAATAATTAGAAAGCAAATTCAATCTGAATCACACTTATGTAAATCAGTAATACAAGTAATATTCGTTAACTGTATAAATATATTTCTTAATAATTAAATTAAAGCTTTACTACAAAGTCTAATCTTGTGTTTGGCATGCGATACTATATCCATATACCATTGAATATAAAAGACTTTAATAATCTATTATATATTTATTAGTACGAAACTGGATATGATTTGCACAAATTATAACTAGTAATGCGAGAAAAATGGTTACACGCATGTTTCTTAAAAGATAGCGATTTAAAAGCTTCTAATGTGGTAGAGAGAAATGTTAAAATATATTCTTAAAATGCTTATCTCTGTTGTTTCTAATGATGTTACTAACTTTGAAAGAAATTTATGCTCCTTCTTTAGACCTGAGTGTGACACGTGCATTTTCTAGTAACGAAAAAGCCGATGCAATGCAAATTTAATAGTTTTAGTTTTAATTTTCACAAATTATTAGTTTACCATAAATGTTGTATTTATTTTAAATGATGTGCATCTCATCTCGTATCTTCTTTAATAAATTGCTGGAATCGCGTAATCACGTTTATGGTAGTATTGCCAGTAATTTTTTTTTAACTTTTGATTCCTATTTAATATTTAGATTTCAGTGAAAAAAATTACTTTTATTTAGACAGTAAGCTAAATTTCATTTGGCATCTCATGAAATGATTAGTTTTCAATGTATTATTATTTTTTAACGCATAGAAGGCGAGCTGCACTATCAGAAATGTAAATAATTTAGGTTCAATTTGTGAAATACATATTGCTGAAAGAATTTCAATTGGGAAGAAAAATGTACAAATAACATTTTCCTACTAAACAGTCAAGTAATTAAGTTTAAAAAAAATTCATTATAGCATTTTCCTAAGTGTCGTCATTTTTTTTTCTCGTACCTTTATGCTAAAGTATTAATTTAATCTCCCTTTGCTTCGTTAATTTTAGAAGTCAAATGTTTTATTGTTTCCACATCTTGAGACACTAGATATCTTTCTATCCAATTCTTAATTTATTCCTCCATTAATATTTTCAGCGATAAAACTGAAAGCGCATTAACTGCTTAATAATTATAAAAAATAAAAAGGGGCTCATTTGCATTTAACTTGAAAGAAAGCTGCCTTAAAGCTATTACTTTTTAAACAGCTGTGTTTGCGTACTTTACTAGGATTTTTCCGTCTTAAAAGCTGGTTATGTTTGGTTCAGTAATTATATTGAATCTGTTAAATGAAAAAATCGATCTAGATACTTTATTCTATTAGACTAAATTAATTCACCATTTTGTTTTCTTTCTAACGACATTAAATTGGGATTATTCTATAATGACAAGCAATAAAAGAAAAAAATAAGAGTTTAGAAAGCTATATATTTCCCGGAACACAACAAGGAAGATCAAACTATCTATCTGAAAAGAAGACTGCATACATTTTAGGTATTTTTTTATTCGTATTGTTTCAAAACTCTTAAACAGTAAAATTTCATAACAGAAGGAAAACATTAGTGTAAGAAAATTGATTCTAACATTTTTGTTTTTAATTCAAAAGAAGATGTTAATACTTATACAGCAATTCTGACTATTTCCATGCACAATTGAAGAAAAATTTTCTTTAAAGAAAGTGTCCGAATGAAGAAGACATGAAATAAGTTGACATGAAACAAAATGAAAGAAGTTTTATTGAAAATTGCATTTATTTCATCAACAGGGGGAAGAGTTAAAAAAACTGTAGCACAGACAAGTAACTCTCTAAGAATTGTGAATCAAAACATTAGTAAAATCAAAGTCCTTTTTCCTAACTAAATTAAACTTAAAAGCGTCTAGCTCTTGTCTGAAAGATGAAGATTTTATGAATGCAAAAACAGGGCTATTATTTGCCAAAGCATTCATATAACAAGGTTTGCAAGATTAATGTTAGTGTTCTTTAAAGTTAATATTATATATTTAAATACTTAAATGCAAATGAAATTTAAAATAATTTTACTATGTATAGTTCAATCATATAGGTATGGAATTTGAAATTTAAACTTTTTATGAAACAGCCAACTTAATTGATTCCGGACAAATATAATTTTTCTATCATAGAAAACTCTTTCGTGGCAGAAGATCCAAGAACAATTATTCCACATATACTATTCACAAGCACTCCCCTGGTTACGACTATTAGCACGAGAATAAAAGTAGAAAATGAATTCAGCGTAACTCGTACACGCAAAAAATCAAGGGCGGAATTTTTTCTCCCTAAATATATTTGCTATTAATGTGCGTGTATATTATTACCCATGCAGTCACATCAAACAAAAAAAGTAAACTTTTTCAAGAACAATTTTTAAGGAGACTTTTTACATTATTTTGAAGATAACTATATGGTGAAGATTAAATTTGTACATTTAATGTTTTACAATTAAACGTTAAAAAGAAAGTTAGTATTTGAAGTATCTAAAATAAGTCTAAATATGTTTCAAAAGTATATTAACGTGATTCAAACCTTTTGGGAATTATCTCACTAAATTTATTACGAGCAAATATGTTTCTTATGTTATAGATAAAACTGATGCGAATCTTGAAAATTCGTATGGGTTAAAGTATTCAGAGTTAAAATGTATTATTTATGTTATATATATATATATATATATATATATATATATATATATATATATATATATATACACTGCTGGCCACCCAAATTGCAACACCAAGAAAGACAAGAGATATCTCACCAAAATTTATTTTGTAGATAACATGTTGACCAAGTATCAAGTGATTAAATTTATAGACTTCTGTGAAGTGTGGTTCCTGCCAAAATCAGTAGCCAGAGTAGTAGCCATTGTTGCGGATCACCGCTGCCACACGCCTCGGCATTGATTCAAAGAGACTTTGGATGAGTTCTTGGGGTACAGCAGACCAAGCAGCTTCCACAAGTTGCCAAAGTTGATCTGCTGTGGCAGCTTGGGCTGGAATCTGGGTCAATCGTAGAGCTACCATGGACCACATGTTTTCTATCGGCCAAAGATCCGGAGAGCGAGGCGACCAGGGAAGCAATTCAATATGGAAATTGACGCAGAACCGTTGGACAATGCGTGCCACGTGTGGTCGCGCATTATCCTGTTGAAATATGGCTGTGGGCAAGCCCTGAAGGTAAGGAAGGACAACTGGCTCCAACACCTCGGAGATGTAGCGCTGGCTGTTTAAAGAACCGGCAATGCGTACTAGAGGTGTGCGAGAGTGATATCCAATACCGCCCCATACCATAATACCCGGTGCAGGACCAGTGTGGTGGTGCATAACGCAGCTGTTCAGCATCCTCTCGTCAGGGTGTCTCCAAACTCGAATGCGACCATCGTGGTGTTGCAGACAGAAGCGTGACTCGTCAGTAAAGACAATTTCATTCCATTCTGCCGTCCACATCCTTCTGTGATCGCACCATTGGCGGCGGAGACGTCTGTGGTCCTGCGTCAAGGGTAGACAAAGCAATGGACGTCTTGCGGACAGACCACTCTGCTGTAAACGGCGTCGAATGGTACGCGCAGACACTGGATGATGCGTTACAGACTGCATGTGCTGTGCTATGGTTCGTGATGTGACTGAGCGATCCGTCACTGCCATGCGCACAATTTGCCTGTCATCACGTGAAGTGGTGCGCTGAGGTGGATGCGATCGAACACGCCGGTCCGTCGTACCCTCCTGCATCCAACGATCACATATCCGCATTACAGTTGTTTGGTTTCGTCCAACACGACTACCGATTTCCCTGAAAGATAATCCACAATCTCGGTAGGCCACTATCCTTCTTCTGTCGAACTCGGATACTTGATCAAAATATCATCGCTGTTTTCGACGAGACATAATTGATCGTTTTTTTTGATAAAACCACAAGAAAAACACAATTGCCGAACTTGAAATCGTCGAAATCTCCAAGCCTTAAATAGCGCTTTGAAGTGGCGCCACAAGCGCGCGTGATGTGCGTCTGCGCTGAAATTCTAATCATTTGCATATCTCACCTCCGCTAATGCATGTTGTAAATTTCATGTTATTTGCATGTTTCCTTCAGGGTGTTGCATTTACAGTGGCCATCAGTGTATATATTATTGCTTAAATGTTATAACTTTCAAGATTAAGCATTTTTGAATACTCTTAATGTCTACTTTCTAGGCAAATTATATTCTATATCAAATTTTTGGTCATACCACATTTTAGTGACCCATTCTTTTCTATAAAGTGAATACACTAGACCACTTTACTAAATGGTACCTAATAATACCTAACATATATTTGTGACAGGATGACAAAATATCATTTTTATTTGCTTGGCCGACGACAAAAAAATACTATTTCATCGCAAACGTTTAATATATTTTACTTAAAACCCCAGTCTATCAATTTAGAATATGTTCTATTCGTAATATAATAATCAAAAACTATGGCCAATCGAATATTAAATTGATCTACATCACTAAAATTTTTGTAGGATTGAAGACGACAATCAAATCTATTAAATGAGGTAAGGTGTTCAAGAGGTCTCCTAACAATAAAAACATTTTATTGAAGAGATTATATTAAGGGGACTGTACACCTTTACTCAGTGTAAAATGTAGAATATTTGACACAGATTTAAGATTTAAAAAAATAACTAATGCACCAAAAGATACAAATTTGTCAAGGTAGTTAGACATGACATTTTTATGCATGAAAAAATATTTAGTACAGTTTAAAGAAGTTTTATATTAAAAAAAAAATAATAAAATCAAATCTGTAATGTCTTCAAATTATGTTGTATCACTGTGTGCAAGATAACGCATGCTAATTTAACGCAATCTAAATGAATTTTATCTAAAATAAAACATATGATTCTGATTAATAATTTAGAGTACTTACCCTTAAAAACATTTAAAACATCATCTTTTAGAAAACCGTTTTTTAATTTTTTTTATTTTCATTGCTATTGTGTTTGCCAGATATGAAAATGTTATGAAAAGTTCTTTTAAGATAATTAATGGTGTTTAAATTTTAAACGTTAATTACAGAAAAATCCATAGGACTATTTATTCTAAATGCTTAAATATCTATGAGATCATTTACTGATGTTCTTTCCTGTTATTTACTGGATTAATTTTGAAATGAAATATAATACCAACTTGATTTATTAGACGGCCATAAGTTTACACATATTTCTTAATCATATTAAAACTTAAAGTCATTCTGCTCCCACAAACATTCGATACCAAGACCGTTCGATACAAGAAAAATTTTAATATTTATAAACGTAACAATTCTAGAGGAAGGGTAATTGTATGAACGTCCAGGAAAACGTTTTTAGGAGTTATTCTAAACTTTCAGTCCTTCCTAACAATATGTCTATTTATAGTTTTAATATTATGCGGTCATAGTTTTAGGAATAATTGAAAAAAAAAGAACCAAATGAATTTTCTATGCAACAAAATTCCCATTTGCTGTGATAACGACCATCGGCCCAACTTTTTTGAACTTATTAGTTTTTTGGACTTGATGTACTACTAACTGGAGCGCTAATCGAATGAGAAGCGTCATTTTGCGGCAGATTTGCTCAACTAAACAAAACCATGATCATTACCATTGAACCCCACATCATTCAGCGAATCTATGCGCTTGTGCAGTAGTGAATACTAGTTAATTTTCGAACATATTAAGCCTGCTGTCTACTACAGGGGCGGCTCCAGCCCAGAGTTTTTTTTTTTTTTTTTGGGGGGGGGGCAATATATATATATATATATATATACATATACATATATAAATGTAAATATATATATATATATATATATATATATATATATACATATACATATATAAATGTAAATATATATATATATATACATATACATATATAAATATATATATATATATATATATATATATATATATATATATATATATATATATATAAGAAATAAACATCGTCTCATCTTAAATTTAAATTCATTTAGTATTCGGTCTACGATTATATAATTTTAGGCTATGAAAACAAAATACTCCTGGCTTTTTTGGGAGGGGCAATTACCCCTATTGCCCCCCCCCCCTTGGAGCCGCCAATGGTCTACTAACCCTATTGAATTCGCCCACCTCAATGTTAACCTATAGAGAAAATTTGTCTACTCTTTACAGCTACATAAATACTGATAATCCAATAAAAATGATATTTTCAGATAGCTTGAACTTTTCTGCACCCTGCGGCAGGATTCATTTTATAAATTTCATCCACTAATAAATTTAGGAGCATTTAAAACACACAATACCAGATATTTTCCCCGAATAACTTAAATTAAATATATTATTTGCAATTTTTTAAAAAAGAAAAAATCCCCCAAGGTGTAAAATTTCTTTCTCTATTTCGGAGTACAATTTAAAAAAAAAATCTTTAAATCCAAGTCGGCAATCCTTGGACAAATTTTCTCCATAGGTAACCATTGAGGTGAGAGAATTCAATAGGTTTAATACACAGCACCCTTAAACAATCGGCAACAGATTTTTGAACACTAAGTTTTTGCATAAACTGAGTTCACAGAAGTTGAGCGTGTTTTCTCAAACTGATCTGCACACCTGTAAATAAATATTCCTCTTTCGTATTTTGTCGTAAGCAGGACTATAAGACACCTTCTTTTAATAAAATTATCGGAACTGCCGATGTCATTAGTATTGTTCTGAAATATAACACAATTTGAAGTAAATCACACTAGAACGACCGAAAAAATGGTAGATATTAATAATGGTAAAAATATGTATACATTGATTGTCGATTGATTTAGAGTTGAAACTTAAGCATTTTATTAAAATTCAATGCCATTCAAAGATCCCTCCATCCGTAAGTAATTATAAAGAGTTTTTCTAATATTATTTGGCCTGTAATAAATGGAAAATAACAATTACTTCTAATTTTGTTATCCCCAGATCTATTTCTTGATTTTTAAAACTTTACTTACTCATCATTATGAGGATCATTAATGAAGATCTGTGTGAATACGTGTGTAGGATAATTCAGAATTTAAGGGATCATATATGCAATGAAAGTATAGAAATTAGCGAAATGAGATTACCTTCTGAAATTTTGATCTGATTTATTACTTTCTGAATTTAAGAGGTTAATTGAAAATTTTTTGAATGCAACACTGTATGAGTGCTAGAAATTTTTTATTAGGATTGTGGGATAAACTTGTTTTATTACCATTTTATTTTTATTGAATTTTATACATGCGTCATTAAAAAAATGTAATTAGTTGATGTTTTAAAGTCCAGATCTACTGTTCACTATGCGGATTTATGATGGTTTCAAATTATATTTTCCGATTTCAAGTTAGTTCTGTTTAAGTCATTCCAATAATTTACTCCCTCGTGATACAAAAAAAAAAAATGAAAAAATTACCGTAGTGTTTCACACCAAACAACCAACCAGTAATGCAAGTAATCTTTATCGCCTGTAAAGTTTTTGCCGTACGTTAAATGCCATGCGGTCTTAAAATTCCATAGGATTTTTATGATAAATAAAATTAAAAAATGAGATAAATTGCTCTAAAAATGAGGGGGAACTTGACTTTTATGAACATAATACAATTAATTCTTTATCTAAGTATGCATTAACAAATTTATGTACAGAAACATCGTTTTTAAAATTATTTTAGCTTTGTATATTTTAAATTCATATAGAATAAAAAATTAAAAATAGGATAGAAGAGTTTGTATTTGAATTCAAGGTAGCAAAAAGATACTAAAAAATGCTGTGATAAAAAATTCCTAATATTATAAGGGATATTTTTAGATTTACATCCCGTGCTGATCTAAATACTCCTGCTGGGGGAATTTAAGATGTAATGTAGCCCTTTAAAATTTATTCCTAAGTGATGTTATTTTCGTATCATAGATAATTAAAGAAATTTCTTATTGTTTTAAAATGTTCGAAGACGTAAAAACTTTAATTTGTTTAATTAAATTTGTTTATTGTTTAAAGTTGATGAAACTTTTAAAACATGCTGTATGTCTTTTGAAAAATTCTGCTTTCAAAAGCATGTAATGCCTCTGGAAAGGTGAATGTAATCTAAAGTTCTTAGCATGGTTAGAGTCCTTATTTTAAAGAATTTGTGGGAACAAGACATATGAAATGAGCATGAAAGTAACTAGTTTGAAATTCATTGGCTCTTTGGGATACAATTTAAGATGTAATGTACAATACAATTTAAGATGTAATGTAGCCCTTTAAAATTTATTCCTAAGTGATGTTATTTTCGTATCATAGATAATTAAAGAAATTTCTTATTGTTTTAAAATGTTCGAAGATGTAAAATCTTTAATTTGTTTAGTTAAATTTTTTTATTGTTTAAAGTTCATGAAGCTTTTAAAACATGCTGTATGTCTTTTGAAAAATTCTGCTTTCAAAAGCATGTAATGCCTCTGGAAAGGTGAATGTAATCTAAAGTTCTTAGCATGGTTAGAGTCCTTATTTTAAAGAATTTGTGGGAACAAGACATATGAAATGAGCATGAAAGTAACTAGTTTGAAATTCATTGGCTCTTTGGGATTCTTTCCCAAACAATTCAATCGCTTTTGTAGTTATGCTGTCGACTTTTTCCTGTCAGATCAGACACACAGGA
Organism: Dolomedes plantarius; assembly: GCA_907164885.2. Taxonomy (NCBI): domain Eukaryota; kingdom Metazoa; phylum Arthropoda; class Arachnida; order Araneae; family Dolomedidae; genus Dolomedes; species Dolomedes plantarius. The sequence goes on along the minus strand of OU015494.1, from coordinate 137,211,602 downwards.
TTCAATATCCAAACAAAAGCCATAACGATCGATTATCAAAATATCAATATGGTAATGAAGGCAGTGGATCGAATTTCGGCAAGGGAGCGGAACGACCACTTGCCTCGTCACAAAAATTACTCAACCAGCTCAGTCAGCGTAGTGCGTCCCCATCGCACGAAAGCAATACTCAGTCGTCCCCTGAAAATGTCATTTAAGGTCTCAAATTAGTTTTTTGACGAAAAGATTAAATATAATCTGAAACAGTAATTCTGATCGATGCTGGTTTTTTGTTTGCATGTAATCAATCAAAGTTAGTCTATTTTATCGAATTGCATGTAGTATTATAAAATAATTATAATGAAACAATCAATCTTAATAAAAGAGATGTTTATTCAACGAACTTTAGCCTTTAGGATAATTCTAGGGAAAGCTATTGTAAAATCATGGCAGTGAAATTCAGATGTTTAGATATGAAAATGAGTTACATTCATCAGTGATGTAAGCTAATTCTAATGGTTATTTCCTTCACACACAGAGAATCGTTACTATATAGGGAAAAATTAATATTTTTAATGTTAAATAAATTGAAGTAATAAATAAATTGAAGTACCTTTAATTTAATTTGAATCTTTCAGGTCTATTTATCAATTTTTATAGCTTTTAAGTAACTGATACTTGATTATCTGAGGCTGCAAGAAAAAGTATCCTTCTTGTTGGGTGATGATACCCATAAAACAAATGTGACGAATGGAATTCGAACAATGAAGAGTTCCTTACACCGGAATAGTTTAAGAAGTAAAAAATCTGTCTTGAGAGGTAAACGACTCGGGTTCACTGGAGTGTTATAGAGGCACCGGCACGTTTGATGTGACAAATAACTATGAGGGAAATAAATTAAGCAACAAAGATTAAAAAATAAATAAGCAAAGGGAAAATAATTTACATTCCAATATCCTGAATTCTTAGCCCCAAATTTAAAATGGAAGATTAGGGAGTTCGAAATAGGAGAACTTCTAAAATCGCCGGGTTACTAAAGTTAATTGTGTTCGAGATTAGAAGACCTGTGTTCAAACCTTGTTTCAGGCAAAGGGACATTATATAACTAATAAAAAAATATTTATTTTTGAGAGATTTTTTGAACACATATATCTGTTTTTCTAAAACTCAAAATTACTAATGAAACTAAATGAATTGAAGGTTAGAAAAGTCTAGAATTTCCGATAATTAAAATAACTGAAAATAAAAGGTTTCGTCACACATATCAATATCTAGAATATATACCTAGCGTTAATTTTACTATGCACATAAATCTGTGCTTCATAAGACCATATTTAATGTTTCGAATCTTTCCACACAATGACTGCAGTATATACTCTCATCTATTCTCTTACACAATTCATCTCATGTTTACTTTACAACTGAATAAAACTATGGTGGCCATATTTCATACAATAAGTATCGCCCTTTCTGTCTCCTCTTCCCTCAGAAATTGCCAATATATAATTGATGTATGTTTAGGGTCATTATTTGCTTAGAAAATGATTCTATATCATCTATATCAATGCAATGCTAAAGGGACTGATCTCCTCCTACAATGCCTAATTTAGCATCATTTAGTTTGACCAGACATCAGTCTTTTATCCGTAAAATAGTCTAATATGTTATTCCTTCCCACACATTTAGTTATAACCGAAATAAGGTCTTAGTAATCAATCCTTATCTAAACAATGTGGTACATCAGAGTTGGGAGATATTTGTTCAGAATAGTCTAACATAAATTCATTATTTCAAAGAGCAATTCCTAGTTCCACTGACCACATACAATAATATTTCAGAAATTACTCGGGAGATCGCTTGTCTCCCTTGTTTCTATGCTTCATATTAGAATTTTATGAGTTACGCTGTAAGAATTATTTTTATTCGCAATTGTGCATCCCCGGTTCAGAGGTGAAAAAATATCATAAAATCTGTTTTTTCACCTATTAATCACTATAATGTAATATTCAATTAAAAATGACCCATCATCAACCCTTTTATATCCTGTTCTGTTAAAATATATCCATACCTACACAGTTATTATACTTAAGATATTATACAAAGTTCATTTTGAGATCTGCACTTAACTAAAGTTTTTGTAAATATTACTTTTTTCTTCACAGAAAATGAGCGGTCTTCATTATTTAAAACGAAAAGATTTGCACGTGTCCAATACGTGTTTTTCAAATGGTCTCCTTTACATTAATTTTTTTCTCAAACATTCCAAATAAAGTACATCGATGAAACATAAATTATACAAATGAGGTATTATGGGAAAATCTTATTCTAATAATATTTTGAAGAATTTGAGTGTAGTATCATAATCATAAAACAAATGAGCATTTTGGAAATTAATGGATTGAAATCTTGATTCCCAAATGCTTAGTAAAATTTCTTTCCTTTCCTTATTAATTATTTTGAATATTGTCAAATTAATTTTCTCCTTGCGTAAATTATATATATATATATATATATATATATATATATATATATATATATATATATATATATATATATATATATATATATATATATAGTATATATCAAACAATTTGATATATATATATATATATATATATATCAAACAATTTGATCGAAATATATGTATTTATACTATGATATAAGTCGAGAATACTAGTTGTATTTATGCTTTACAAAAGCTTACGATAGGCTTGTATTTTGCAAATCATATCTCGAAAATATGTGTTAGTTTCATATTTACCGTTCTATATTATTCCTATTCAGATTGTTTTCTTGCATTTTATAAATATTCTTATGGCCTTCTGCTTTTGGGGCTGTACTAAAAAGTATTTATGCACCTGTATCAACACACAATTAGAAAGTCTTTCACATAATTTTGATGCGATTTCTGCAAATATAAATCATTGCAATATATATGTTTTAAAAATGTATTTCCAGCTACTGTTGAATAGGGTACTGGTATCCGAGGTTGAGCCTAAGTAGTTCTTCACTAAAATCAATGATTTAACTCGATAATTAAAGAGGGTTTTAGATCTAACAAGAGACTACTGTGTTTATTCCTTTTCATATGCGTATCAACTCATTTGTCTATTTTATTTTGAAAACTTGTTAGAACTAACAAATTAGATTATTAAATGTTTGCAAAGTTTATCACTTCTGTGGTTTTAACACGAATACATATGCAATGCCTTGTTTATAGTACTATATATGGATGTATAGTAAAAACGTACACTTTAAAGCGTATTTTATACTATTAAATGTAATTTGCACCATAAATATAAAATACTATAGTATATATTCTATTTTCCCATTCACTAAATAATTCAGATACTCGGAGTGTAATTCTATTTTCTGAAAATTATTGTTCGAAAAATTAAATGATTACTTAAAAAAACACGATGTACAGCTGTGTGATATTTCAGTAAATAACGTTACAAGAGAGAGCAAATAAAATAAATTTTCCCCATTACCATACAGCGCTGTAGGAAAAAAATGTGTCTTCACATATAAGTGCTGCAGTGGGGCTTTTCAGCAATTTATTCTAGTCTCACTAATGAAGCAACTAAATAAAGTGCGAAGTTTTCACAGCCACCTTTACAGTAGGGAGCACTCGGAAAGATGAATGGAATTAATTTCTGCTGTTTGTAGAAGCAGTATGCATGCAAATGATGTGACCCGCTTATTTCCCTACAATTTCATCACACGGCCGTTTTGGACCACACCCAAGAGGGGCTTCCCACACCGCAGAGCAGGAATTCATGTTGTCTGATTTGCTTAATAGACACATTAGCGGGAAAACTCTTCCTGGTTTATGGCCTGTGCTTCAGAATACAAATAATGAGCTACGCTTGTAAATTTTACTGTGAACTAGTGTTTCTCCTAATACTAAAGTATTTTCTAAAATTTGATAATCTAGACTTTAAAAAATCCCGTTAGGCGAATCATTAATTTTGTTTATAAACTGGTATATAAAAAATATGTGAAATATGAGGCACTTCATTTTGTGTTAACATAAATTAAACGATAGAAGTTGTTGCTTATGTTTTGCCAGAATTATTGCTTGTGTAAACGAGAAAAAAGCTATATTTCCAAAACAATGCATATGAAAGCGGTTAAATGTAACATTTGTGAATGAAATTTTGTTACTACGAAAGAGGCTGTACTTATTAAATGTCTAAGAATCTTAACCAAATTTAAGTTAACACAAATAGAAAAATCCCTAGATTTTAAAAGCGGATGTAATATTCCATATATATATAGAGGAGAAGGTAGGATTATAGACCCCCCCGTTTGTTTTTGCCTCATCGTCGTTATACCAAAGACTGACTTTCATATTTTTGGGATCTAACCTCTTCGAAAACTCTTCATATAAACATCCTTAAGTGGATTCGCCGTAAAAACAAATCTTAAGATGCATACAATGACATAAGTGAAAAAAGTCTTAACTAGCAAGTGACCCAAAGTTGAGGTTAATATGGACCCCCAACATTTTGCCTAACATTATGAGTTACATGGAATTTAATTTCGAACTAGCTTAAAAGAAACTTTGTCTCATGTAGAATACGACACAGGAATCCGTTTTTACCGAACATAGTAGTAGTTATGTAAAATATTCACTTTTACTTACCTGGAAAAAAGTTTGAAATCTCGAAAAACAAACAGTTGGTCATATGACATCTTTCAGGAGTGGAATGAGTTCAATGACCTTGACTATCCATTGCAGACATCTAGGAGCTCTAGTTCACAGCTGGTTCGCGCGGCTGCGCCTGCTCATAGGGCAAATATTAAGGGGTCCATAATCCCACCTTCTCCTCTCTCTATATATATGTGTGTGTGTGTACGTATGTATATATATACATACTGGTGTGAAAAACTAAAGGAACAATATTTTTTAAAGGTTGCAATATGAAAATTAAACAAAATTACTTGCAACGATTTGCATAGACGAAGGTATTTACTAGAAAGCTGGTATATATGCAAATTTGTAATCATGACGTAAGAGGTGGTATCATAGCGAATAAACTATAAAAGCACGAGGTAAGGCGTTCTCTCCAAATATCCGGACGGTTCGTACGATCATGATAGAAAGTACGGGATGAAATGGTTACTTGGAATCATTTGGATGATTTTACACGTGGTTGAATCATTGGGAAGCTGGAGGAAGGGGGTAGTTTGAGGATGTAGCCACCGAGTTCAATGTCTTCCTTAATGTCATCTCATGGACATGAACGGCATTACAAACGACAGGTAGAGCTGCGTGAATGACTGGGAATGGTCGGCCACTGATTACCGCTTTATCGTCGTACCGGCTAAGAGTGATCGTCGGCAAACAGCGATAGCCATTGCAAAGCATCTGCAGAGTAGTTCCGGGCGCCAGGTTTCGCATTCTCTTTTTACTTACGAGGGTCGCTTCAGCCTGAGTAGTGATTCAGGCCGGCAACCCATCTAAACCTTAATCACTGCTGTAAATAAATAAATAAATAAATAAAATAAAAACTTTCCCCCACTGCGATGGTGTCCAGTTCTTGTGTTCTTTGCATCCCTGTGTACGGTGGCGCCAGTGGCCATTTGTTAACGGTACGCAGCGTATGTGCATGCGGGCAAACAGTCCTCTTCAATGGAGTCTTCTTGCCACTGTAAACCGTAAAACCTAACGTCTGGATCTGCTCTGTAGAGACTTTTAAAAGGTTGTCGCTGTTTGTCGACGATCTCTCTTAGCCTGCGCACCGATAAAGCGGTCATTAGTAGCCACTGTTTATCGTGGCCGACTACGAATATCCCTTCGTACAATTGTACCTGTTGATTAGAGTGCCGTCCAAGCACTCAAGACGACACTAGGGGCGACAATGAACTAGGCGGTCACATTCCTTAAACTTTGATTTTACCATGTGTAAAATCATCTAAATGTTTCCTAGTGGCCATTTCGTGGTCTGAAATACGAGACAAAACTCACTGAACGTCCTTTACGATCGTTCGCACAATTGGGAAATTTGGCGATCATTCCTCAATTTCTGCTTTTATCGTTTATTCGCTATGACGCCACCTGTGACGACATGATTACAAAATCTGAATTTGTACGAGCTTTCTACTGAATATCATCGGTTATGCAAATCGTCTCAAAGTGTTTCGTTTAATTTTCATGTTGTAACCTTTAAATATAGTAGCTAATCTTAAGTTTTGCACACCAGTGTGTATATATGTATATATATATACACACACACACACACAGTTATATATATATATATATATATATATATATATATATATATATATATATATATATATATATATATATATATATATATATATATACATAAGTATGGACTATTCAATATACTTCTTTAAGAAAAAGAGGTGCTGTTGCAAAAATAATAGAATTAATTAAGCCTGAGACATTATAACACAATTTCTTATAAATGCTGTAAATAATAGCACATTTCCGTATGAAATTTTAAAAACAGTGAAATAAAAAAACAAACAGGGTTGATTTGATATCATCAGTAGAATTGGGTTCTAATCTTAGAAATAGTTATTAATCGCAGGCTTTTGAGTTAAAGGTAGAGGTGGTGATTAAGAAGTTGAAATGAGATTGCAACCTTGTTATTACATTCTTGAAATCTAATATAGTCTAATTAAATCCCTTTTAACCTCAATTCTGTCATTTAATATTTCTACACAAGGTTCAAAACGATATCATGGGTAGATGACATCTGAAAATTTACTTATCTTGCTAAGGTTCTAACACATATATTTTTAGAAGGGATTTAAGTATTAGTGAAATGAGGGAGTATTGATTTTGGATTAAGTTAGGTAATTTACAAAGATAAGTGTCAAATATCCCTCAAAAACAATGATTTTGGACTGTTAAATTCATAAATTGTTCGAAAGTATTATTCATGTTCAAAATTTCGTATGAGTTGTTTTCAAATGATATTCCATGACATGTTGACAGAATAACGATTTCCTCTTTGGGCAAATTCGGGATAAAGCAAATTAAACCTTGAAATGTGTTTGTATTTAGACATGCAAAGATGAAATGTAATGAAAACATAATGAATTTCCTGTTTAATAAAATTAATGGAAAACAACAAACTTTTCGGGTACGGTTTTGTAAAAGAAAAGAATATCAATCCTTCCTTATTAAACTGCCAAATGATCAAATTGGAGAGTACTGATTTTATCTCGAAAGATCTTGTTATTTCGTTGCGTGCTCGGCGTTCATTTCCTTAAAACCATTGCTCAGAATCTGTCAAAGTGCGTGTAGATCAAGATTAAAATTCATTCTCTGGTACTTGTCCGAATGGAAAATTGGAGAAAGGGGGCGTTCTTCACGACCTTCGGCGTCTTCTCTTTCGCCAGCGTCAAAGACAAATGGCGCTTCCGGCACCTTTTTGCTACGTTTCAGAACTGTCGGTAATTTTTCGCATAGTGAATTCTGATACTTTAACTTCAGAGTCTTTCTAGCTGGAAAAGACGAGATAAAAATAGTTTCTAATTAGATTTATAATTTAATTAACAATGTCTGGCAGGAAAAGGGGCATTTCAGTGACTGGTCATTAAAAGCAGATTAAGGGAGAGAACATTAGCTTGAAAAAGTTGACGACAATGTATATAGATTAAATCTAAGTGTGAAATCTATTAAAGCTGATTCTTTTTCTTGAAAATATTTCTTTGTGTTTTGAAATGATTACGGTAAACAAATGAATATGGAATCTGTACAAATGTTTAAACGGCGGTGCAGAAACAGTGGTTCAAATTATAATCGGTTGCATGTTTTTTTTACCATTTTAATAGAAGGTGTGAGGAAATTCGAAAAATATCACTTCTATATCTATCAGTAGAACTTCTGACGGTTCAGAACATTGTTCTGCAATATTGTTTATCAATACGGCAGATTTAATTTTCATTGGAATAGTAAGACAGAGTGTTTTGTTCGAATTCCTCAGTATATGTTTCCTCAGTGTAGTATATGTTTGAAGATTCCATTCACTGATTTGTCATTAACCTTTAGCTTACGGGGCCCATTTTTCCCGATTACCTCATTATAACGGGAAATTTCATACCCCCTTTGTAAGAACCGTCTCTAAGGGGGTTATATATGTATGTATCATGTGTGTATATATATATATATATATATATATATATATATATATATATATATATATATATATATACATATATATATATATATATATATATATATATATACCTTCTTGGGCCTGTACTCTTGGGACACATGCTATCCCACCCCGTAAGGAAAAGGTTAAATTAACAACCCCCCAAAAGAACATAAATTTTTGTTTTAAAAATGGACACTGAAGAGGAGTAATTTCAAATTCTATTACATAATCTAAAATTTAGGAAAATTGAATCAATCTTAGGTGCATTATAATTCTTCCGTTTAATTCTTGCATGTTTGAAGAAAATTTTTTATTCATCTCGTATGAATTTTTTCTTAAAAATTTAATGTAATCTTTACCATGTAATTAGGAACTTTGAAAAACTGCAAAATGTTTTAAATTGCTACGGTCAACTTTCTGCCCTACGATGGCTAAACAGACAGTTTTGAGGTATGCAAGTCTCATGAAACTTGAAGAATATACAAATAATTTTACTGCAAGTAAAACAGTATTTTCTGCCATTTTCTTATGAACCATTTCTTTCTAAGGGAATGATGCAAGCATGAAGAGTATTTAATGCTTCCAATTTAAAAATACGGTGTAAGTAAAATTTCCACTGTATAATTTCTGAAATTAAAATATTGATCTGTTATTGGTTTGCTCTCGATGATATACGATTGAAATTGATTTCTTAAGTATAATTTTAAAGATATTTATGACCAAAAACAGGTGATTTGAAAAATGTTATGAAAAATAATAAGTCACTAGATAAAATACATTTGGAGAGGGAGCCCATTCTACCACTGGACATGGCTTTCAAAGTCCCCCATTTACAAACTGTACACACTAAAAAATTATGAGCATTATATAAAACACCTATTTCGTATTGACAGCTATTATTTTAACTAAGTTTTTATTTGCCTAATCAGTATCTATTAATGAAACAAATCAGTCAGTGTTAAGAATTTTATTTTACTATTAAGGATATATAACATTTATTCTTTTATTCGGTTGAAGGGTTAATTTTCTTTGACTGCTTGAATTAGAAAATTACCCAAATATTAAAGGTTACCAGCAATTAACAAGATTTTTTTCGTTCCATAAATATATAAATGTGTAAAATACAACTTTAATGAAAGAATTTCGGAATTCTTAAAGAAAAATACAGCTGCTCCTTAAAATTGCATATTTTTGTTTGCTCAGAGAGAAACATCTCAGGATCATAAAATGGCAAAACTGGTAGAGGGTAGGCTTATAGTCAAGTTTTCTTTTATTCAATATTTTGTGGTGTTCAGTCGGCAGGAATTCTAGATAATTATTCCTTAATTTCATTCAAAGTAGTTTTCATGAAATACATTTCATTACGAGAGTAATTAGCAATTTCTATTCATACAAATTATATAAAAATATTATTGAAAGGCTGTTTTAATCTTGTTTAAATAGAAAAAGTATAAGCATCTTTGTATATGCATTCAAATTCACCCTAAAGTGTACATGATAAAAATTGGCATATCTTTTAATAAAGATATGCTAAGAGAAAGAAGACACAACTTGAAAGGGACGTAAATATTTTGTTTATTCCGAAAAAAAGTTAGATTTATTGCAGTAAAAGCCCTTTACACGTGGTAAAAAAGAAACAAAAATATATCTTTTATGTAAGTGATTCATTACGAATGAACCAAATATTTTTTAATTTACATGTTCTATAAAATGTTTTACTTGTTTAGTTAAATTATGTATATCACAAAGAATTCTAGTTTTACCACTGAAAAAGATAAGTATCATAATTTTTACGGAGTATTATAGTATTTTATGGTAATAAGCGCACAAAGACAATTTTTTCATATCATTCTGGTATAAAAAATTCAGTGGAATAATTCAGCTGAGAAAATTTAATTATACGTAAATATGATTTACTTTTTCCACTTAATGATATAAAACAAATGCTTTTTTAATGTAAAAAGCCTTCATATATATTTGGTTTTGCATTGTATTATCAAATTAGACATGTAATATTAAAATTTTACTTTAAATTAGAAATAAATTCGCTAGAATTTCAAATGCATAAAATCTGTATTTGGTTGCTTGCATTATTAATAACAGCATCATAAAAATTAGATGTCCAAGCTATCGCACAAACTAACTTAAAAATTAGGATCCGTTTGTATGGAATGAGATCTGAAAAAAAGATTTTGTTTCTTTGTAAACTAACAAATGATAGCGATATTGAACTACATAGAAACTGCCCAATGTTTTTATTGTATACAGATTATCTATTGATTAATCGATTGAGCTGGATTTATTTGATTGCGTGCAATTATTATCTGTCAGATTGAACCCAAATCAGGATCATAAGACCGTTTGTTTGCCATACAGATTGCTTTACAAGCTACGTAAGAAGGAGAAAGATAAATTTGATCGGAATCTATTGCTTGTTTAATAAAAAAGAACAGTAAATTGCAAAATATTGGACCATGGAGAATGTGTATGCTTGTGACAACCCCGAGGTAAAATATCTTGAATATGAAGGTCTAATTAACCTATAAAAGTGTACGAAGAAGTCGAGTGGAAAAAAAATGTTGTGGTATTACGTGAACGGGGTATCAAGGTTACTGAACAGCCCCGCCCCCTTAAAATGTGCTCTATCGATCTTTACTGTTTTTAGGTTCATGGAGGTAGCTCCGTTGTGGCCGATAATCAATGTAAAACTTTCAATGCTAGCCTTTGTTGACCTAGATTATGCATCTAACTGTACAAGTGACACTGACCTACATATTGCGGTGTGCCGTGAAAAGCCCCCCTATTGCTTTTAGTCTTGTTCCATTTACTGCCAGTTTTCTCAAATGTCATCGGTTTTGTCACGTTTCTCACCCTTATCGACCTTTTAAATATTAAGGAGTATGAATAAAAAGGTATGTGTCATTCGTTTTATGGAGGATTTTTAAAACGAGACATATATCATGAATTCAAGCATAAATTCAAGCGAAAGTTCACTGCGCTAAAATAATAATTTATGTTGCATACAGAGAACAACCAATATTCATAAAACTGATGTAAAATTACAGTAATTCATAAAACTAATGTAAAATTACAATAATTCATAAAACTGATGTAAAATTACAGTAATTAAAAGTTTTTTTTTAACTGCAACATTTTATCACTTTATTTCTATGAGAATTAGTTTACCACTTTCATTCTTTACTTCATGTCTGTGCACAGTCACTATTTTTAATGTAATTTTAATGTATTTTTAATGTAAATTGTTAGTGTCTATATGTATACGAAAACATTTGCAAATATTAAATCGAGAGAGTATATGAACAATAAAGAGTTCAATAATTGATTTTTTAATGAAATCGTTTTATAACCTTCTTCTCACAGGATATCTGAAATTACAGATAACTAGGAAATAGTTCTCAAAAAGGAATAAAAAGCTTTAGCATTGGACTGTAAACTATTAGACCTAAAACTGTAGTAAATATTCTGTGTTTGACCCTGAAGAAATAGTAATATCAATACTTATTATTTTTTATGCGTGTTGGGCGATATGTCATATGATTGATTTTCTTGATCTACGTGATTTCTACAATCTCAAAACATATTCTTCAGTATTTATTATTATATCTCCAGTACAGTAGCTATTACTCTGCGACCGAAGAAATGTAAAAGCAAATTATTTACATTGCATAGGCTACTATTGCTCGTTTTTAATGTTATGAAACCCATTGGTTATAACATCACATTGCCTCATACGAAAAATCATGATCTTTAGTATGAAATAAAAATTTCCATTTCAACAGAGTGCAATGTAACAAAATAGTATCTTAATTGGTTTTAATAACTGTGTTCTAAATCCAAGATTCTGATTTGACTTTTAATCCAAAATTTTCTACTAATCATTTCTAAGATAGTTTTAAAAACTACAACTTCAGCTAATTGCATTGGTTACTAAGCATCTAACAAGACTTTCTTCACAATATATAATCTCTCTGACTGTATTCTCTTCTCTGACGTCTGTAAATAGCAAGCATGCAGTAGAAAGACCGAATAAATAATGATTGTCGTTCAACATTTGTAACTGTTTGGATATGTCTAGACGACAAATTCTAAGCTTCCGAACTCCCAGCTTTCACGGTTAATGTCTGGAGTTTTCTACGAACCGGACATTTTGTTTTATTACCATGTTTTTATTAACTCCCTTTCTTGTTTGTGTGTTTGTCCAGTACAAATCTTGCAATCGATTTTTAACTAACTTCCCGACTAGCTAGACATTTGAAACTTTTAGAATAGCTCAGAACACGATGACAGTGCATTCTTTCGATACTTTTAGCCATCTTTAAGCAGAATTGATTTCATTTTCAGTTAATTTTGTTTTGTAGAATGGTGCAGCCATCTATCAACCGGGACGGAAATGAAAAGTTAAACGCAAGTTATCTTCCAATTCTCGAGCTAAAGGATTGATTACGCATTTGATCATTTTCTTTCAAGTTGATGGGATAATTCATCAAAGAAATTTTAAAAAAGTATTTATTAATACATAGAATTGTCGATAGTTTATACGATTCAACAGAAAATTTAAAAACATGGTATATAAAAAGTTCTTTTTATCTTGTAATTAATTTTAATTTCATCCTATTTCGTATTTTTCTCATCTTGCTATTGAGACGAGTAGTGAATTAGGGATTTCCTTCTAATTATATAAAGGTAATGCGTCGAAAACCATACTCTAAATATTTAGAAAAATTAAAATCTTTCAAGCATAAATCTTGTTCAATCCTTTGCACGTAGCATTTAGAATTAACTGATTTTACAAAATTGTAGTCAGAGATTTAGTGAAACATTCACAGAGAAAATTAATTGACGACCCACTTTACAATGACATAAATTTATTACTTAAATCAAACGAGTCCATTATCTTTAACCAAACTAATGGAAAAAATGTCAAAAATGGTTCAAAAGACTAACTCGCGAAAAAGTCTTATGCATAGCTCTTTACGTAAGAAAAAGTGAAAAAATATTTATGAGATGATATGACATCTTTTACATTTTATATATAATCTGTGTAGAATACAGACGGTCGTTTGCATTTTATGGAAACGATTTTGTGATTTATTTTTGTCGATTGCATAGTAAGATAAAAATTTGGCAACTTCAGAATAATCATATGCTACTGTTTTGTTTTGATTGGAATGTAAAATAAAAGATTAATTTAGAAAATGACTCCTGAAATTGACAGATAGCTCGAAGGTTACATAACTGCGCTTTCCGAGGAGAAATATTCGTCTCAACAAATTATGAAGCTGTGAAAAAATCGCGGTTATGGTATTTCAAAAAAAGGTATTTATAATGTATTAAATTTGAATGGAAAAAAGTCTAACTGAAAGTAAAAGTGAAAACATGACCGCGAAACCTCATCCTAAGATTGTTCGAAAGCAGGTAAATATGAAGAAAGTAAAGTCTCTGATCCTAAAAGAAAATCCGCGTACTCAAAGACCAATTGCATCGAAACTAGAAATGTCTTCTGGCAATGTAAGTAAAATCCTTCATAAAGATTTGAAGTTAAAAAAGATGTTTAAACCTAAAGTTCATCTGATTTTTGCCAAAGCATATGTAAGAAAAACAAATCGAAAGAAAAACAAATCGTAGAATTTGAAGAAAAACAAAAACAAATCGTAGAAGAAAAACAAAAAGAAAGAAAAACAAATCGTAGAAAATTATATGAAAAATACCTAGCTGCTGAAAAATGAAAATTTGTGGTAGCAATCGATAAGGCATGGGTGTATTTAAGTGACTGTAATAAAAAAAGATCAATTTTTTATTGCTCGACTGACGGGGATGACCGTACGAAATGGCCTCATAAGTGTACAGAAAAGTTCAAAAAGGGATTCATGATAGTTGCAGGATTTTGTTACAACGGCAAATTAAAAATGAAAAAAGTCTCAAGTAAAGCCAAAATTAATTCACTCTAGTATCAGCAGAATATTCTAGAATGAATTTTTGAAGAAAAAATTCCAGCCTTATATGGAAAGGACATTGATAAAGTTCAGCTTCATATGCGCAAAGCCTCTAGTCACACCCTTAATTCAACTGCCGCTTATTTAGCAAAGAAAAAATCAGAAACAGGAAGAAAGTGTATCCCATTTAATGAAATTCCTGTAAAATAACCTGACGCTTCTCCAAGGGACTTTTGTGCTTTCAGTTTATTGAAGCGAGCTTTACGAAAACGGCATCCAAGAACACTGAACGGACTTTGGAAAACGGTCTAAGAATGGTGTAAAATTGACATGACAGTGCTAAGAAAAAGTTTACTTTCATGGGAAAATTCGAGCTAGAGCTATTGTCAAGAACCATGACTATCAGATAGGAGCAAATCGCCGCAAAAAATATGGCATTTATACATAAAACGTAACTGTCAAAATCGTTTCCATAAAGTACGAACGACCTTCTGTATTTCTTTCCTATTAGAGTATCTTTTGACCACTATTCTGTAGAAAAAAAGCATTTAGGGAATTATATATTTTAAATATTATTTTTATTATTATTTTTCCGTAAATATATATTATCCCCATTACCTCCGGAAAAAGGTAGTGTAAATTATTTATAGTTGTTTTTACATTACCTTTTCTGGGATAATGATTTCATTCCGAAAATTTTTTATTGAGACTTTTTCCACAGAAACTTATAATATTCTAGAAGGCATACAATTCATTTTTAAAATTATGCGTAGTAAGAAAATAGTTGAAAAAATATTTTTATAGCATATTTTGTCAAATGATATGGCTTGATTAAAAAATTCATTCATAAATCTTTCAGCATATGAACAATCAAACAAACGCACAAAAATTGCAATGAAAGAAATTGTACCTTCTATCTGTTTTTATCTAAAAACTGATTTTCTATTTAGTGTATATTATATCTACTAAATTGGTTAATCCTTACAAGCTATTAATCATCAATAAAAGACTTAAAAAGTTATTAAACTAGAAACACTTTCTGAAATGGACTGAAAGTAAAATCTTTACTAAAATATGTAAAAATTTTACAACCTTCACAGCATTATCGCTGCACTTTAGCATGTTTTTTACGTTAGTATTTGCTAATTTAAAGAAAAAGTTTTATTACACTAACAATATAATTTTCAACAGGTGAAAATTTTATTACAAAATTCTTACCTTATATCTTTTCTACGTTAACAATCTAATCCGAAAAATCTGTATTAATAAATTTGTTCATAAAGGCAAACGATCAATTTAACACTCTGGATAGTCTTGAAAGTATGTCACGTACGAAAGATCTGTCAAGTATACTTATATGTACTGGACCCCTCTATGGACTATCAGGATATTTCTATTTAAACAGAGACCCACCTAGATAAGTAGCTGTTTGAGCTTTGCGGGAGTTTGAACGGAATAATAATCGATAAGAATCCAGTAGGGTAAAAATGTCCAGATGCTAGGGATTGCTCAAAGTCCATATCTGTGGTGCTTACAGACCTAAAGCCAGTTGAAAGATTCTAGAAAATAGAAGACTATTTAGATGTGAGATAATTTCAAAAAAATAATTCATTCAAATAAATTAAACAGAACGAGGAGTAAATATCCAATCACATCTATATTACGAGTATTTAGATGATAAAATAGAAAATGTAATGCGAGAATTTTGCAGTAATTTCTGAAAATAACGTAAAATTTGTTACGTAAACGTAAAATTTGTTTCACGTAAAATTTGTTATACAAAACAAAGCTAACCATAGAAATATAAAGTTTTCTAATAAAACTTTCTTAAGACGCTGCGATGTGCTCTAGAAATCGATCTTAAGGTGTGTGGAGTTCTTTCCCATCGATTTCCACGCTACCAAGTAAAAGACATTTGTCCCATGAATTTTACAACGCCCCGGATTATTTTATTTCACAATGTGGGTCAACCTCGTACTTGTCTTAATTCTTCCGACAGAATAATAGGCTGTTGTTACATTAGCGTTAAGGTATTGTTTTAGAAACTGCTGCTCCTATTGTTAAAGCCGCCATTAATACTGAAAGAAAGGTAATGCACTTTCCGCGGAAAATATATTTGGTGTTAACAAACATCGATGATTTCTTTAATGATGACTGCTTATATTAAATTTTTCTGAGTTTCCAGCGCCTGAAACTTAGGGAATTACACAAGAAGCAGTATTTAGCTTTAACTGTGTATACCGTTTCTTAGCGATACTATTTTTTACGTTAAAATATCTTTTATGTTAAATAATGTAAATGCTACCTTTCTGGTCACGATTCATTCAGTGTTTAAGGTATGTTTGTGCGTTTGATATCTAAAAGTTTTCCTCGTTTTTAATATGAAAGTCTAACTTTTTTTAGAAAGGTCTCTGAGGAATAAGAGTCTCTCAAGGGAAAGTAGGCTACTCGTGTAAGTTAAATTAGCCGACTTCAAAAGTTACTCTCATACCTTATACTAGAGTGGAGAGATCTTTCAAAAATGCTGATTAAAAAATTCGCTTTATTTTGAATCTTGTAAACATCGGCATCTGGTGGTGGCATGAAGAGTACCCATGAGGATTGTTTTCTATGAATATTATGATGTATGACTAATTGCATTCTATGAAAAGATTCCAAAGTAGCATGACAGATTAAGAATATTTTAATGATTTATTTTAATTAAAATTAGTATGAAGAAAAAGCTTTACGGGATAGAATTTAAGGGATTTTTTCTTCACGTAAACGGGATACGTTCAAATTCTTGAGATGATGGGTTCAGTTTCCCTTTCTACCAAGATACTGTTATTGAGGTTCACATCCCCAGAAAGGGAATTGCAATGATAAAAATATTTATCGTAAAAAAAGAATATCAGATTCGTTTGAAAAATTATATAAAAAATTTATGCGTCTTACACCCTGTGTCGTACAAGTTAAAAATCAACATTTTGCGTATCAGCCGTGAGAGAATATGTGGTATTGTATTTAGAAGATTAAATTCCTTTACCGGAAGATTACGGAATCATAGAGCCCTTTTCGGCGTGTTCAAACTCCGCAATAGCTACAGGCGTTTGCAGTCGTTAAGAATCTGGTTTGAACTGTAGCTCCCGGTAAGTCTATCTCTCGTGTTGCAGAGCAAAAGATGACAGTAAAGCATCAAACCAACCAACCAAACAAACAAAATTACTTCGGTGTTGTTGTTTAGTGGACAAAACGCTGGTTCTGAAGTCTAGAACTCATTGTTAAACACCAAATAATGGCAGGTGGTCATTACAAGTGAATGTTAAAGATAAATAGCACTTGAGTAAAATAACCCCGCTTCGGAACTGACTCACAATCGGAGAGCCCTGCTGTTATAACTGAAGAGAGATATGCATTTGATGTAAATCTCAAAGACTGTATTATATCACTTAGAAAACTAAAACTTTTCCAGTTATATAGCATCCATAAAATGATTACAATTTCAGATCATCTCTATTTACATATTCATATTTCTCATCATAATAAGCTTAACAAGCTAATTCCCGTGGGAGGACGAATAGTTTAATTAATAAGGAGTTGGGCCGCAATAAGCAGCTAAAGCAGTAGTGATTCTACGTGGCATAGAAGTATACAGATTTTGGAAACAAAGATGAGACTATTTTGTCGTATCTCAAAATCGTTGCCAAATGTAAGTGTGATAAAGAGTGATAAGAGTGCACCACTAACTCCCGTTACGGATCAACAGCATTATGATCCAGCGACTAAGAATAAACTCATCTGGTGCTGTGTGATCTCATCATAGAGATACTATGTCGGTACGATTTGAATGAGTGCGTTCGTACAGGAAGAAACGTTGAGAAACAGAGTTTGTACCATGGTATTCAGTATGTTAAGTAGAATGGTCATATACGTCTTGGCTGTAACACGCCCTTTCAAAAAACAAAAAAACAGAGGAACCACAGTAGACCATTGCCTAAAGTTCGCAAAATGTGTACCTTATTTAGCAAATGGAATTAAGTGGACAGAGTGGACGGGCTGCTGTTGAATGTCTCCGCTTATATAAGCGTTTGGAAATGGGATAAAGAGAAAATGATCTTTGTGGGCAAAAGGAAAGAGTTCCAGTTATTTAGGTTCAGATCCTTATGCTCTCTGCACTATCCTATGTATTTTTGCCATTCTGTTGGCTGGGATGAGTGGTTTACCTTTCGCAACACGACCGTGAGGACTGACTGCCCATGTTTCCTACGTACTGATCGGCATCTCATTTATGCGTCATTTGCATGTGCTGTTGAAATTTTCGGTTCTCTGTACAATTCAAATCATTGAACATCGGTGTCTATCAATTATCTTATTCTTCCGCCTGGCGTCCTTATGTTTGGTAGAAAAGCATCAGGTGACCTCAGCAGTTGGTTATGATTCTAATTTTGATACCTTTTGCTAATAATTGTGCCATTCTGAAACTCAATGAAGTTCGACATTTCAACGTGTCCTTCTCAGAACTTCCAAAACACACAATCGATAACTTATGTCCTATACCGTCTCGCTACATATTTGCTATCGACTTAATGATACGACTCTCGATTTTCTGACATCCTGTTTATATTTTGCCTGTACTGCACTGTTATTTACAATATTTTTCGTATCGGTATTTAGTTCTTCTCTTTTTTGATCTTCTAAGTGACATTTCTTTTTCCCTTGTCTGTAATTATACATTAAGTGCTATTAAATTAACTCAAATTTACTCCACTACTTTTTCATGAACACTGTACTATCCTTGCATTCCCCAATGATTTTTGAAAATTGTTTACTTCCTAAAGGGATAAAGTTTACCCCAGGCAAATACTATCAGGCAAAAAATGGGATGATGATTTGAATCGAATGATAATTCAAAGGGTATCCACACAGATATTTCTAATCACAAAATATTTCTGTTTCGAAATATTTATATCAATATGTTGCCTCACAGCAAGAGTCAGTGAATACAGACAGCAAAAAAAAATATTTAAGTCCTTCCTCAGATATATTTACCTAAACATGATTCGCACGTCAGAAACTATAAAATAAAAGGACATATTTCAACAAAAACATTTTCCTCCTATGAGAGTTTCCCCAAGTAAAAATTAAAGTATATTATAATTTATTGAGATATGACTGATACTCTTATAATGGATTTAAGCATATACTGATTTATTACTACACTCATTTATATTCCTGCTTTATTTTCACATAAACATGTAATATAAAAAGAAGATAAATAAGGATAACTACAAATTCTTAAATTTATATCGATGTCTTCAGTCGTCCTCAGACACATGACACCATTTTAACTAACTAACACACACACACACGCACACTATATATATATATATATATATATATATATATGTGTGTGTGTGTGTGTGTGTGTGTGTGTGTTTGTGTTTGTTTGTTTAGTGATAACGCCCCACCATTATTACTTGACGCGTATTCTAAATTCTCCTCAATAAAACACAGCCCCTATTCCAAACTGGGACTTAGGAATAAACGAACCAACTAAATTATCCCTTGACCACTCGCGTGGTAAAGTTGCTTTTAGTTTGTAACCCACTAACAGCCACGTGTAAAGATCAGAGTCAGAAATGAGCCAAAGTCATGAGATTTTGAATCATACCTTCACGTGGTCAATCATGTGCCCGTTCCTAACCAATTATAGAATTCTAAACACCTAGCGCCCCCATAGTATACAAAGTATTTACACGGGCTCTCGCTTTCTCGTTCCTCTGTCCCTTGCCCTTGTACTGCTTCCGACTATATTATGATGTAGCCGTATTCGATACTCAAGCCCCGACAGGTCCGGTGGCTAGCTTGTTTATGCCCTATGATCTAGATTAATTTTTTATCTATATGTTTATTCATTGTTTCTGAAAGTTTTCGATTACTTTCATGTTTTTCCCGACTAAGAGAGTCTTAAGTAAGAGAAGTTGAATGCTTGAATGCCTGAGCCTACTGCATGATTCTCATTTTTTTTAATATATCGAGATATTCATATTCCTTTTAAATCCCTTTAGAATTTAAAAACAATTCAACTTTTCGTGAACGTCCATTTTCACCTCAGAATAAATATTCATTTCATAGTATACGTTTATTGTATAGTATACTATCACATCGTACTACACAAACTATAAGGAAAATCTCGTGTTTTCCAGGAAATGAATAGCTTTGAGTTCAAAGAATGCAAATATATGAGATAAAATGCAGTCGTACATACAAAAGAGATCCCGTATGCAAATCTACCCGGAAGCGACTCTTGAACTGAAGTTTCTTTTGACCGCCGCGTCGGGTATCGATCAGTGACCAGGTGCAGTGTGAGACGTTTGGTCCCATGATCTGCACAGCAGCGGATTTTGTCCTACTTGATTATATGGGTCAATTTCTGAGTGTTTCTTAAATATGATTATCCACTGTTTTTTAGTTAGAAGTTAAGTTGTTTCATGGCATGCAAGTGACTAATCTAAAATCTGTGTCAATCTTGTTTTTTTCTAAACTTTAGTATTTCTGACATCCTTTCAGTAAAGTACGAAAACTTAACAAGACACAGTTTTCCTGGAATTTGCATCATATATGAAATATATTCAGTTTCAAGAAAACATAGTTTTAATTAGAAATTTGAATTTATTTTATTACTATTTACTATTCAACCTATGTCCTCAGCAATAAACATAAGGAATTGTGGACTTTTGAAACCCAGGTTCGATTTTATGACTCTTGCTCTGAAAAAGTACGTCCTACATTTCTAGTTAAATACACCACAAAAAGAAAAAATCTCCAGTGCAAGGTATTGTTTCCTGAGAGAGTTTTGACCCAAATGCATTAAATTGTGGCTTAGAGCTTACTTAATAATGTTATTTGCAATTAATCTCAGTTTTATCCGTTTTTTAATCAGCTATAGTTACGACTTATATATGTATAGAATTAGGGGACAAGTGGAGTCTTCTTGTCAGCTTTCGAGAGGTATGGGGTTTAGTAAAACATTAATGACTCAGAGCAAGTACTAAAACGTTTCAAATCATCTATCTTCAAATAGATAGTATTGGATAAGACAATTCGATGAATTTTGTTCTTTAAATTGTAACACATATGAGGTTTAAACTAGCTCTGACGAACATAATCAGTAACGAAATTTTATATCTAAAATATGTTTGTTTATTATTACCATTTATAGAAGCTTAACCCGATAAACATACCAATTATCTAATTATTTTTAATTGAATAATATCTTTAGAGCTGAGAGATACTAACTCTGATTCTATCAAATACAAATTATTAAATAGTACCTTCGAAATTTTACTAAATGTTCCTCTAAGGTAGTTAAAAAGTACATTTTTAACATTTTGTAAGAAACTCTCTAAAATTATTAGAGTGATTCTCTAACCTAATTATTAGTATGATTTCTTTGCACCTCGTTTATTAGAAATTAAGGGAAATTTTGACAATGCTATATACTTTTCAGAAGTCATCAAGTAAACACGGTTTTCAAATTATCGAATATTCCAGAAACATCTGCGCATATCAGCACCTGTCCAATTTGTCGTTCATAATATGAAAGATTTTGCAAGACATATATGTCACATTATACTGGGGTAGAGGCGTAATTTCTATTATAAAATAACTTTCATAACCTTAATAATTCATTGATTAATGGGTGGTGCTCTCTATCTAAATCTCTTTTTTGAACGTAATCCAAAGATAAGGCATGCACGAAAGTCGTAAGATGTTATATAAAATGATCGAATGACCCTGATCAAGGTTTATTCTGTTTTAATGGAGAGGAAATCAGGAAATTTTTACTTACACAGCTCTTTGAAAAATTCTTTTAGCTGGACTAAGAAGACTGGAATAATAAAAGAAGAAAGCTTCACTCGCTAACTTGTACGTGAGTTGAGTTATTTTTGGTTCTTATAGGTGAGGAAATGTGTCTCTTAGGGAAGAAAATACTTGTTCTAAGTAATACAGTTACAAGATTTTTATTTACACTCGGAACGAAGTAATTGATATTTGACTAAATCGTCAAAGAAAATTTAAAAATATCTTTTTTGAAGGTGTGTTAATTTTCGCTCATTTAGAAACATTAATATAAAATTTCCAAAATCCTAAAAATAGCGCATAACGTATTCTCTACATAAATCTGGTAAATGATAATATTTAGAAATAATAGTCCTGTTCTCAAATTATGCCAGTATATTGTTGTTTCCGAAATGCTGTATATTAAATAGCGAGTGCCAATGAGGTGATGGGTGTGCTTTTTAAATTATTTTACTGTGAATACTATTTATACCTCTTCAGCTAAGAATACAATATACATGAGGTTTTGATTGCATTTATTTTCTTCTTTTTTGAAAGAAAACTCAAATGAAATTGCTTTCCTAGATCCATTTTTAAAAGGTAGTTTTCTAATATAAAATGGCTCAAATTTTTTACAGACAAAAATTCTCCATTTCATTACGAATTTTTGATATATTTACTGTGTTTTGGATTTTCTTAGGATAAAATATTAACAAGTAGTGGTCATAAAACATGTTACTCAGTTTTTTACTGTAAACAAAATTCCATTTTTTAATTTGGGTATTTATCATTCAAGGAAACTTAAATATTTCAAATCAAAGAAAAAATGAAGGATAAAAACTCTTGTGAAATCATCAACATTGTCCAAATGAAGCACGATTAAAAAATAGTGAAGTAATCTTTGTCTGCATAAAAAAGAAACTTTAAAAGCTATAATATTTTCATAGTGTAGATACTTGAAGGAGAGATAGATATTTTTTAGATGCCTTTTCAAAGCTTTTTCAGACCTTTTTTTAAAAAAAACCTTTTTTAACAGTTTATGATCTCTCCAAACCATATTCCTAGTAATATGTATTATCAATTTTTTAATAGCTAAGATCGAATGCAATTTCTTTCATTCTTTTTTAATGCATAATTTTAGCTTAATGTGATTTTAATTCATTTCGTATATATATATATATATATATATATATATATATATATATATATATATATATATATATATATATATATATATATACCCATTTCTGCCTTGGGAACATGTCAGGAGCACTAGGAAGCAATCGATCCTTCAGCACACTAATATACTGGTCACTCTTCATAGTTCCCTGTACAAAATGGAGTCATCCATTTGACTTATAAAACATGCAGACCCACACCATTTGGCTTTCTGGGCGTTTTACTGTACGAACCAGGCAGGCTGAACTCATGCAAAACCTAGTGTTGCAAAACCTTGTGGATTCCATGCTTAAAAGAGTGGCTGTTGTGATCAAAGCCAGAAGCGGCCCAACAACATATTAAATGCTTTTCGGCTCAATTGCACTCATTTATTATCTTTTCTGCTCAGAAGAACTTGAAGTTGTTTATTTATTTAATTTTATTCCGGGGAACCAAAATGGGTGCCGATTTCTTTCTCTTCTTCCGATAACCTGCACATTTTTTGTATGCTATTTTTTATAAAAATAAATAAATATTTTTGTTCAATAACTTAATCATATCTTGTCTTTAAACTAATTTAACATGTTGACATTAAAAAATATCAGTTGCATTGAAAAAAATATTATTTTTGGGGGCTTATTCTTGAAAAAATGTTAGATTTCTCAAACTTGCAATACTTTTGGCCAGTAGTGTATATATATATATATATATATATATATATATATATATATATATATATATATTATATATATATATATATATATATATATATATATATATATATATATTATATATATATATATATATATATATATATATATATATATATATATATATATATATATATATATATATATTATTTTCTGAAATTCTCCACAAAAACCGTCAAATCTTTTTCACAGCTGATAAGAGACATACTTTCGATTACATTTGGTGTAAAGTGCTTCAATTTCAGTGCCACCGATCGATTGACCTTCGCTAGTTTCGTCAATTATGAGTGAGAGCTAGCACTAGCTCTCGGACATTCACCGGTGGTTTTGACATCTTTTACCGCTCTCCTATGTCAAATAGTGTTCTACTTGGCAATCGTCACTGACGTTAAATGTTCTGGTGCTAGGCATTTGAATTCTGCTTGGCCTTGTTCTCATTCACGTCAAGTTATTCCCGAAGTGTCGTTCATCGCAGCTAGTTACATAATACATAATTGATTGAAAATATTTCTGATCACCTCAAGTATATGTTATTTTGCCAGTTTAAATTTATTTTGGTAGATCTTACCCAAGTGCTAGATAATATTTAGAAATAATACCCTTGTTTTTTGTTTGTGTAATTTTTCCTCAAAATTACAAATGCGTTATAAAACTGTTCCTTATGCTGGTCACATTGCATGACTAAAACTCTACAAATAAAACAAAATATCCTTTCTTGCAATATTTAAACATAAATTAATAATATAAATTGATGAATATATGATAAATATATATTAAATCAATAAATAAATAAACGAGATTACGTTTTATTTTGCTTTTAATCTTGAAACCTTCCAAAAGAATATAAAAAATACTTTGAAGGATAATTTAATTAATTCAAGATTTTATTTTTCATGAAATAACTATTTATTCTCCTCGTAAATTTGTTTTTGAATTTTTAAGTTTAACATAAATTAAAATGTCAAGCTTTATTATACTACTTAAGAAATTATCTCACATCAAGCTAAACCTCATTTTTAATATTCTTAGGTAAGAAGTATAATTTTTTAAATCTTTGTGTCCCTTTAAAGTGCTAACTTTTAATTTTGAATAACTATGCCGATTGCCTGAGTCGAATTTCGGTATCTAGAATCGGGGTTTTTAGCATAAGTGATCATAGCCGCACGTAACCGGCTTTAAGCCGTTCTCCCTGGGCGTTGCAAAAACTGACAGTAGCACTTTCAACCAACATAAACAAATTAAATACAAATCATTTAAAAGTTTGAGTGTTCTTTAAAAGTAAAAAATCTAAAATCAATACTCTAATTCAGAGAGTCTCGAGTGCGAGCGAAGTGTTAAATGAACTTTAAATTTCATATTTTAAATTATCTGATCATAGACTGCATATAAATAAAACAATTAGTAGTAGATAGCGATAAGATACTAAAAAATACCTAAAGCATATATTTGAAAAAAGTGATCGGAGCTCAATTTACAAAGAGCGAAAAATCATTAAAATGCAACTATTTCAACCAATCTCGTAATTTAAGTACGTTCTTTTCTAGATTTATATTTTATTTTGATGATACTGATTTTTAAATTTTTGTTCTGGAATTATAATTAGCGTTAAAGTTTTCTTTGTGGTTACACCAAAAATATTTTTTTATATCATGCAGATAAATTTCACCAATAAACTCCAACCAAATATTTGATTAATAATTAGTTTCAGCCGTTTATAAAACCCCCTTTTCTACGTAAAGGCATAAAAGTTCAGTTTTGGGGGCATTAAATATAACAAATACAATCTCAGTTTGAATTCAATTAAATAGACATTTGAAGATGAATGAAATAGATAACTAAACCTTAATATCCTAATCTATTGATTGCAAACGTTATACAGCATTCTAAAAATACATAAAAAATGCATAAAAAATGCATAAACAGAACCAGAAATTGAAGTTTAATCAAAGAATCAATTTTGCAATTAATTTTAAAATGAGGATTTTTTCTAAGTAAGAGAATTATAATTATGTTAATTGTAATCAGACTTGATTCACGCAGCTGTTAATGAGGGATTATACACTGGTGTAAGAAATTAAGAGAATTCGCAGACTTGGTCGATTATCTCTAGAACTACTGTACCGATTTTAATGAAATTTTATATGTACATACATTGATACAATACAAAACAAATAACCATTCAATAATTGTAATACACACGCATGATCGTGCGAAACACTCGTTGGAGTCGGAAGGTATGAAAAAGGGGTTGCAGAATAAACAAAAAAATAGGTTAATTCTTGGTGTTATTTTGCAGCAATCAGTTAATTTCAAATTGCAACAGTAAAAATGAGTAACCACCAACGCTTAGATGATGGAATGAGGTGGCGAATTGTGGGGAGGCTAGAAGCAGGCCAATCTGAAGTCTAAATTTGTAGAGAGTTTAATTTAATGCCCAGCGTCGTGTGTAACTTATAGAAACAGTTCCAGGATACCGGATCCATCGAGAAAAAGCCTGGGCGAGGTCGTCCAAGAGCCACGACGGCCAGAGAAGATCGCCATTTGTCGATTATAGCGAGGCGTAACAGGAGTGCTACAGCTTCTCAGCTCTCTCGTGACTTGTATGCAGCCACAGGAACCCGTGTATCAAGGGTGACTGTTTCCAAAAGACTTCCTGAGAGAGGGTTGTTTGCAAGAAGACCTGCTGCTGTTTGCGTCCCGCTCACTTCTACGAACAGGAGAATCCGTTTATCATTGTGCAGAGAGCATAGAGATTGGAGTATGGATCAATGGGCGACCGTTCTCTTCACTGATGTCTCC
Organism: Dolomedes plantarius; assembly: GCA_907164885.2. Classification (NCBI taxonomy): domain Eukaryota; kingdom Metazoa; phylum Arthropoda; class Arachnida; order Araneae; family Dolomedidae; genus Dolomedes; species Dolomedes plantarius. The sequence goes on along the minus strand of OU015494.1, from coordinate 137,185,040 downwards.
CGGTTCAGCCTAAACACCGATTCTCGCCGTACGTTCATATGGAGAGAACCAGGGACCCGCTACCTACCCTCCAATGTCTGCGAAAACGACCATTATGGCGGAGGAGGTTTATTGGTCTGGGCAGGCATCATGTTGGATGGCCGCACACCTCTCCATGTCTTTGAAAGAGGCACTGTGACTGGTGTGAGGTAGAGGGATGAGGTCTTGGAGCCCTATGTTCGCCTTTTCAGGGGTGCAGTTGGCCCTGAGTTCATTTTAATGGACGATAACGTGAGGCCACATAAAGCTCTTCTGGTCGACGAATTTCTAGAGAGTGATGATATTCGCCGGATGGATTGGCCAGCCAGATCTCCAGACCTTAACTCTATAGAGCATGTCTGGGACGCTCTGGAGAGGGTAATTGCAACTCGCAATCCCCCTCCAAGAACCATCCAGGGAATGAAAACAGCGTTGCTGAACGAGTGGGACCAATTGCCACAGGAAATGATAAACTGCCTTATTTCAAGTATGAAATCCCGCTGAGAGACCTGTATATCTGTAAGAGGGGACCATTCCCCCTATTAACCCATTTTTTTTTGTTTATTCTGCAACCGCTGTTTCATACCTTCCGACTCCAACGAGTGTTACGCACGATCATGCGTGTGTATTACAACTATTGAATGGTTATTTACTTTGTATTGTATCAATGTATGTACATATCAAATTTCCTTAAAATCGGTACAGTAGTTCTAGAGATAATCGACCAAGTCTGCAAATTATCTTAATTTCTTACACCAGTGTATAACCTTTATAATGGGAATACCGTTTTTGATGACAGCTATAAAAGGAAATCAAATACCTGTATTGTTTTAAAGGGGAAAAACAGTTTCTTAAAATCCTCATTTAAAATGATGTCCTCCCACCCCCTTTTATAATCTACAAGTTTCAGGTAAGAATTAGCAAGCAGCATTACATACCAAGGTATTTTATTAAACATAATTTCAGCTTATAAATACGGTTTATTATTATAAGCCTAACTTAATACCAATGATAGTGTATTTTAACCCAATAGCGAAATGTCCCGATTTTTATTTGAAAGGAAAATTTTCCAATCTCTAATCCAGGGTTTCCCAAATTACGTTCTGTGGAACACTGGTGTTCTCCGGAAAGTTGTTCCACGAAAACCTGGAATTGTTTTATGTCCTGCAACGGCTACAAGAAATTCAAACATGTCTGACGGATTAATGCTCTAAAATGTCCCCAAAATTAAGTATTCATGTATAATTACTAAATACTAATTAAATAAAAGAAAATTATCATTTAAAAAATATTTATTATGTGTTATTACATACTCTACAAAATAGACAAGATGTTCCGTTAAAATTTCAGGATTTAAGAAGTGTTTCATCGCAGGGAAAAGTTTTGGAAAACCTGCTCCAAATCAAACTTATAAGACGAGAGTTTCTTTTTTTTTTAAATACTCATAGCATAATCTGTATTTTCAAGGAACTATGTGTCGATGTAAGAACAAATATTTAAAGTCGTCGAGTATGACAAAATTAATTGGAATGGGAAAAATATTTTCTTATCTCCAGCAATAAATATATCTAAATGAATGTGTATTACTTTTAAATTGGAGCGAAAAAGATTGATAAAATTTGCATGCAAGCCTGTAATTTCAATAAAAAAAAATTTATCTTAGCAAGCAATTATTGATTTAAGGATTTCAAATTTCCTTATTCTTAGTTATTTCAATGAGATACTATAAACAAACACACACATATAGGAGCTAGAAATAAACAAACGGTGTTGTCTAAAATTCACTTCAAACAAACATCCCCGGAAAGGGACCTGAATAAAATACAAAAACCTTCTTTTTCTAGACAGCCAGGGTCTTCAAACACCCCATATGGATGTCAGTTTAAGATAAGAAATTAAACAGTATGTTTATTTTTTATTCAAGGTCTCTCTACAGAACGACCGTGGATCAATATTTGCTAAATAAAAATAAAGCGAAAAAAAAAAGCTTATAAATAATGCAAACTGAAGAGAAGTAAACTTCTGCAGAGTTGACAAACGAGTTGTTTCGTAACGATTTCTTAAGTTTATTGTTTGTTAAAACTCCTCTTAAACCTGCCATGGTTGAAAAAAATCAAGAAAAAAATTGCCGAAATAGCACAGATCGAATAAAAATAGTTTGACTTTCAGTACAGAGACACTTGGATGAACGGAATTATGATGTTTATTCAACATTTATGTTATGTATTTTTTCCTATACTATTTAAACTACTTTCGTATAATTATATCATTTCCGTATTATTGGATCAGTTTTTTTCCCGAATCTTAATAACTGCATTTAGAAGTTAAAAAATTGCAATATATTTTATGATATATTACAATAATCAAATCTTATTTGTAACCATTTTTTACATATTGTGTTTCCATTTGCCTGTATTAAGAAGTATTTAAAATACAGAATGAAACTTGCTAAAAGAAATAATGACTAATTTTAAAAAAACCTCATAATATGCTTTAAGAATAATCACAGATTCATTATAACAGAGTATTCATTTTATTGTTCATTTTATTTTAAGCATCACAAAATAAGTCATTTACCTCTCTGTTTATTAAATGTAGGATGAATGCAATACGTTGTATAACTGATTTTGTTTTAACATTTGATGAACACTTGCAGACAAATACATATATACTTAATATGTACATAAAAATAATGCTAAATATGTGTGATATGAAAAAATAGACATATGTGAATGATAAAGCATTAATCTATTTTGAATGATTAATTCATTAAACACGTTTTATTTTCCTCTCTTAAAATGTTACAAACGGTACTGATAAAATAAGTGTTTTAATGCAAATACTTTTACGTGTTTCAATTAAAAGATAATATATTTCTAAATTGGATAACACATTTTTCTGAATGGCATAGAACAACACTTATATAAATGTGAAAACAACGTAACAGAAAGAATGATTTTTATCGACTATTTTGTCATTGTGAGGAAAAACTCCTAATTACGTTATAAGAATTTTTTTGTTCGCTTCGAAAGTTTTTTGTGTTATCAAATTGGTTTAAAGTCACCTTGAGAGTAGGAACTCAACAATGATACACCTATAATAGCATTTTGATTAGATTTTAATAGAATTTGATCAATTCAAAAAATATCTCAGGAAAAACAACAGAGAAATTTCACATTAAGTAAGTTTTTAATTGAATAAGAGTTTATTAAAGCTTTATTAAAGAATTCAGCATCAAGAATTTATTTAATGCCCGAAAGATTCCTTTATAATGCATGAATTGCTCTGCGCAGGCACTAAGTAATAATATGCTTGTATAATTGATGTTAATATCTGTAAATAAACCTATGGCTTAGCTATAACATTGTATAAAGAAAGAAAGCTTTAGCATATTAAACACTGGCCTTCAAATATTTAATCATTGAATTGCTGCTAGGGGAGTTTTTGCTAAACTTTCTAATTTATCACGTTACTAACAACTCCTTTCTCTAGCACCATGTATCACTTCTAAAGCTCTTAGAAGCATGAGTGGCTAATTGATTCAACGCTATTCAAGATGACTTATGAGCAGAACCTCAAATTATATTATCATCAAACTAGTAGTCTGTCTAGCATTGATTATAGCAAGTGAAATAATCTCAAAATCATCAAAGGTCGAAGTCCAAAATTGCAAAATTTGCGCCTAAATTCTACCATCGGGATAATATGGTCTATATTTCCATATTATGATGTAGCAATTGGAAACCAATGGGACGTTTACATAATGTCTAAGTGTATGGTACATTTTATGATACTAAAATGCCACTCCCGTAGGATTTTATAGCAGTCGTTGCTCTGTTTAATCTTGATGTATAATAAGTGGTAAACTCAGTTTTTTTTGTATCACAACTTTATAAGCTAAATGAAAAAAAACCTGACTCCTATGTGAATACGATAAATGTGTAAAAACTACATTTAAAGCCTATATATTGGATATATATCAAATGCTTCTTTGAAATATTTTCATTTCGCCGCTTTTTTTCAGAGTCTATGATTAATGAATTGCTTCTTGCTTCAAAATTCGAGTAAAAACTGTTGTTATTTTCTGAACAAATAAAGAAACGTTGTTCACGGAATCACTGTTTCTCTCGCATGTTGGTCCGTTACGCTGATACGAACAGCCCAGACATTCTTGATGTGCACTGATCTTTTTATATTTCAAGCCTATGAGATATAAAAAAAATTCAAAAATTTAATACATCGTCAGAAAAAAATAAGATTCAACCGTAATCACACAAGTGCGCTTTCTTCATAATTTCGAGTATTTAAAATAAGATAAAATTACAATCTTTTAAAGATAGCCTTTTCGGTAATTAAATAGTTATAAAGTTGCTCTAGTTCCAGGAACAGTATTTATAAATGCCAGTTCTCTAAAATAAGTATTTAAGCATTAATGCACATATTCCCGGTAGATGTTTTATCTGAGATGAAACACAATTTGGATAATTATTGAATAGAACTTTCTGTCTTTATTGAGTGGAATGATAAATATTGAACATATTACAGTCCAAACTTAGCGCTATTCCAGCCATCAAAAATGAGCATTTGATGCGCAGAGAGATAAAATATACATTTTCTATACATTTTCTACATGTATTTTTTATGGGGTTATATGTCTCTATTATTCCTTGCGATCACAAAGGTATGTTGTTAAAAACTTTACCCGACAATCAGAAGAATAGCTAGAAAACCGAATTTTAAAATAAGCGACAGTTTACAAAAAATGAAAACAGTGAAAAAATGTAGAGTTAATACCTTGAAAAATATCTAAATACTTAGGTAATTCGGGATTTATATTTCCTATTAAATTTCTCCCACGGAATAAAAATAAAACATTTTTGGGAAATACCAAAGGATAAATGTAATTTTCTTCAAACTGGTATCATCTGCTTATAATGAGAATTGACTAAAAAATTTAGTATGTTTACTCAATATTACTGCAATAATATCAGAAGGGATAATATCTTTTGGAAAGGAATGTTGCATCCACAGAAAAAATAATAATTAGTTCCCTGTAAAATTTTTCATATGCTATGGCAGATACTTTTCCAGAGAGAGAGAGAGACAGAGAGAAATATTGACAGAATTACTCTTTTAAACATGGCGTTTTCATGTTTATATAACACGATAAAATTTCATAAAGAATAAGCTTATAACAGTGAGGTTTGTTGAAGATGCGTGGGAAATGTGATTAATATTTAGTTGTCATCAGCAAAAGGTCATTTTTATTACAATGGTTGTAAAGTTTCTTTTATGAGTAAATTATTTAATTTTTAATATAAAGAAAAATAAATATTTATAAACTAGCTAGCGTTTTACACATTACAATATTACTGTATTTTCACGAGGTAAACTTTTACATCTATTAGCTTATTTTTATTTTTTATTGAAAATGAAAGCCTATTGAAGAGAGAGAGAGAGATTGAAATGTGTGCATAAGGTGTGTTGCATAAGGTTATTGTTATGAAATTTTAAAGATCTTGAGAGTGTAATGAGTTTCAACTAATCACATAAACTGGTGAAAACTGTTAAGTTGCAATGTCGATTAAAAGTCATTTTGCTGTAAATTAAAATAAGTTTTCAATTATGTAAATCTAAACGCATTCTTAGCTGTGAAAATACGGAAACCTCCGATGTCGTTTAGGCTGCAAGAAGTGAATTAAAACTATCTTACTGTCACTCTAACCTAAACAAATTCTATAGCAGAAAATTTCTAACAGTGCAATAAATACATTATTTAAATTTATTTAAAACCTTATTTTGTCATGATTAGGTCTACCTTATCTTCATCCAAAGTTTTTGATACTCAGTATGTAATATACATGTAATTCTGCTGATACCCAGATTATCTGAGTTAACCAAATGGTAGATGGGGATAATTAAATATCTTTAGAAACATAAAGAGAAAATTAATACGCATATTGAATATTTCACCAGACAATGTTTAAAAGTACAAAAAATAAATTCAGTAAGATCAAGAAAATATCATTAATTAAACAAATAAATACAAACAGCAAATTCAAAATTTTTTAATACTTAAGAAATTTTTTATTAAAAGTGTAGGTATGTTTTGACTAAATGAATCTCTTCGAATTTTCGAATTGCTCTATGACTATAACAGTAGAACTAATATTTACTAAACCTATTTGTTTCACTATTACCTATTTTCATTGCGAGCATAAGAAAGGCGTGAGAAAACACTTAATATTTTAATTAATAATTTGGTGAAAATATAGTTTAGTAATAATAAAAGTACATAAAGTACAATTACGTTGATAAAAAAATAAGCTGTTATTTTTTGTAACCAATATCCTTTTCCAAATTCTTAAGTTCCTTTGTAACCGCCCTGTTGGTGTAGTGGTTAGCGTTCTGAGCTGCCACGCAGTGGGCTTGGGTTCATATCCCGAATAAGGCTTGGTCGGTTCTGTGTCGTCCTCCTCACAAGGAGGTGTACTGGCTCATCTACATAGTCACCTATAATAAAGCAGCCAGCAAATCGCGGTGAATGTCAAAAAATAAACAGCGAGTGTCTCACGACAAAGTGTCTCTGTATTAGAAAAAAATTTTTTTTCGTTTAATATCATGATTTCGATCAGTAAGAAGTACAATGTAATGAACATTAAAAATAATTTTGCTTACGTCATATTAAAATCATGAAAAATGTTTGTGCTACAAACTCGTAAAATGGATTTCTTTGCAATTTTTGACGGACAGAAGCGAGAAGCCTTTATATATTTTTAAATTCCTGTCTTTAATCTGGATAGTATTAAATTCACAAATCTGACAAATTTCACTGATATTTAAAGAGTTATTATCCAATATAAAATATACTTTACTGTAAGTGCTTCAATTAATTTTTGTCTACCTCTTATCCACCTATATATACGTTAATAAACATTTTGATCTATCATTTGTAGAACTCTGTGACCATGGGAAAATATGTTGAAATCTTTTTTCTTTCATCTTACTAGAGTAATCTATTCGCTTCGCAGAGTACTCTATTTAATTTGATTCATTTATATGCTGTATGTCTGCATACCACAAAAAATACCATTGGATTCTATGGTAAATAAAAGGTTTTTCGATGTGCATCAGACTGCTTCGTCATTTATCTATTCTCAAAATAAATAAAGCAATAAAGGAAAAAATGTAGAGGAAAAATGAAATCACTCTAGCTTATTCATCTTGCAGATGTTATATATTTCAGGTTTTTTTTATCGGTATATGGCTTTTATTTAAAAGCAAATAGTACAACTGTTTTACTTTCTAAACCATACGTAAGGTAATTCGTTTGAAACAAAGTTTTTACTTGAAGCTTTTGTTCGTGCATAAAATAAGAGAGTTACAGTCAGTGACAAAAAAATTTCAAACACATTTTCTTTCATATGCCTCGTGGTAGCCCCTTTGACTCTCGAAATGATTAAACTAAACCCATACGCAATGAATTAAAAATCCTGACCAAATTCTTTGTAATTCATTCATTTTTACATCACTAATGAAGAGAATTAAAATTTATCATCACAGGAAGATACATTTAATTACCCAGGGAACATACAAAATCCTTCATATATAAACAAGATTCGGAGTTTAATGTGTGAATTTTTATTTTACATTTTGCACGAAATGTATCACTTCAGGAAATGAGTCATTTCCTCTCTGTATTAAAAATATTAAAAAAAAATCAACGCACTGTTAATAGCTTCAGTTCCCATTCTTTACTTCTGTAAATAAATAAAATCCCATAAGCATCCGTTAATTTTAATCTGCGGGACAAGATTAGTTTCTGAAAAGTTAATCGAGTGGAAATATAGTAAATGGTGACATATAAAGGCCAATTCACTAAGAAAAACAATAATTCTTCTTAATGTGCTGTTGGATACGCCCAGTAATAAATTAATTGTCTAAACTGTAAAAACGATGATAAAATGTTAGCAATCATATGGGCATGAATGTGTTTCAATTTATGATTTAATTAATTAGTGATTAACGACAATCTTACATGGATGCTACTAGAACAATGAGTATAGATATTTGATGATGGTGAAATACAGATGTTAGAAGATCGAAATTTTGTAAAGGTTGTCTAAAGATATTTTTTCGTCAATTTATGGCAATTAGGTAAAAAGATATCAGACTTCACAAAATTTACTCCTTCCATAACAGTGAAAATTGTTGCAGCAGGCAGATCAGCTTCAAGTGGTGTTGGCAAGGGCAAAATAGTACAAATCTTTGAGTATCTTCTAAATTTCAAAACATTTATATTAAGTTTAGGCTACTTAATTTCATTAAATGTCCTTTCGGAAACATCGCATAAGGGTGATATGTCACGACACTGCAATTTTGAGTTCTGTAGATTTACAGTTCTCAAACTGTAACACCCGAATCATCTTAGATGTAGAGGAGCATTTCTGTGTAAAATATGGCAAAATGAGAAGAGAACCAATCGCACGGAAAATGTATTTTCTTTGAACTCGTTAAAAACGTCAATATGTAATTTTCCAATCGAAGGCATACTTATTTATAATTTTTTTTGTTTGGATTTGCCCTCAAAAATTTTCTAAGTATCGAATATACCCGAAACAATTACTTGCCTTAATGTAATCAAGCTAAGTAGAATAGTCTGGATGTACGAACGCAATCATATTTTATTTATCCTTATGCAAGTGATTTCCAACTTTTTTATACTTGAGTACCACCTGAGAACTTTGTAGGGTCGAAGCGTACCATTGGTTTTTCCAACAATTTCCCAACAATAAAGTGTCTTTATCAGGAGACTTAATGAGAAACTTGCTGTTGCTTATGCTTATTTCTTATGACATTTTGAGGGGGGAGGGATGTCAAATAAATTCTATACACATATGAATAACTTTACAAAATAAGTATAAATAAAACAAAGTATAAATAAAACAAAATAAATAAAACAAAAAAAGTATAAATAAAACAAAATACAGACAATAAATTCATTAAACTAGAAAATCCATTTATACGTAATTGTTATTAACAAATGGCAAAAACAATTTCCCAACAATAAAATGTCTATCAGGAGACTTAATGAGAAACTTGCTGTTGCTTATGCTTATTTCTTATGAGAGCTGCGTACCACTCAGATACTCTCGCGTACCACCAGTTGGAAACCACTGCTTAATACCTTTATTGAGACATTTAAAAATATCCAATATATGCTTTTATTAAAATTAAAAACTTACCCAAAATTTTGCTAAGTATTATTAAGTGTTTAAAAACCAGTTGTGATAGTGAAATATTTTCTTATGTGCGTTATGTTAGATTTTTGGTTTTTAACAAGGGATGCAAGATAAAAAAGTTTGAGAACCACTTCTCTAGAAGAAGCATGATTTCATAGTTTCTTGAATCTCTCTCCCGTTTGCAACAGAACACAGCGGAAAATATTTTAAGCCCCGCGGGCTCAAGATAGACCTGGCGTTGATCGTTTTCTTTATCGTCTCTTATATACACGGGAATTGAATCTAGGACCTTATCGACCTGTCTTCTTAGAGTGTTATATGGATATTAGGTCATGTATTCATCAGCGGGTCACATTAGAGAGATCTAATACAACTATTTTACATTAGACCGACCATTCAGTTATTTATGCGTCTAATAAGTATGAATGTAATCACTAGATGAAGTAATGGAAGATTCATGATGAGGCTTATATTTTTCACAACCAAGAAAAATTTAGATTATTGACAGCATCTGTATTTAGTTATTGTAATTAATTGTCAAGTAATTTGATTATACTTTCTGCATTGAGAAGCAGCAAAAAATGTTAAGTTTTCTTTGAATCCGGAAGTAATTTTCTCGTACTGTCTGATACTTTAAAAATAAGACGCAAGATTCGATTCATGAATCACAGTAAAAGGATTTACGATTGAGTAAACGATGCATTGAATGAAAAAAAATTGAGGTAGTTGCTACGTTGAGAATTCGTGCCAGGATGTGATTGTAGTTCTACATATATATTACCATATTAAATGAAGTTTAAAGTGACTCTAAAATTTTCCTTTTTGTACATACTATTGAATGTGATATTTCTGAAAGTTTTTTGATTAACTCATTCCGTTTGAAGTATATGTAACGAAACGAATAATAAATAAGTGATTTTTCCATTTGTATACATTTTACAGTTAGAAATGATTGAGGAAAGAATTAAAAAAATTACTTTTTAAAAGCAATTGAAAAATTTTGTTAGGGAGTAAATGATATTGTGTTGTGTTTGCGTAATACGATAGATAAATCAATACTTAACAACCATAAAATGATAATGGAACGTTTCCTTGGGAAACTAGGTATGTTTAGTTTATTATGTGGATTCGTTTCAGAAATAGGGGTTAATAAAGAGAAAACTTAGGATTAAATAACATATAATTTAATATTTAATAAACAAATTGGAATTTATCCTTTTATTGAACCGTAAAGATATATCCAATATAAATTTCACTGCGTCTCTTTTATATTTAAAAAGATATCGAAAGAGAGAAGTCTAATATTATCCCAATTTTTATGCTATGTATTATTTTTCTTTTTTATATAAATAAATAAGAAAAAATATTCCATGCATTAGAAATAACGGTTTGTGCCTAGATGAAGGAGAATCAATAGAGAGACTTGCTGTAAATGAAAGAACATTGATTGGTTGCCCCTCTTACTATTCGAATCGTTTGTCTCACCTTTCAGAGCTCGTCTTTGCAATATTGGCTCCTTCTTTGAGAATGATCAATAGGTAATCTGACGAAGGTACAATTGAAAAGCCGCTAAAACGATACATTTCCCTATGATGGATATTGTCTTTTTTTTAATATCACGTATTATTTGAAGTTTAGCTTTCATTGGATACTTTTGACGAATGACGCTTATAAATACTCAGGATTTTGCTCTTATTTTTAAACTAAAGTTTTCTGTATCGGAGCCTTTTTTTCATCTCTCAAGAAATGATAAACTATTAAAGAAATTTCACTTGCTGTTTTTATCAAGAGTAAGACTGAAATTCATACTAAGAGATTTTTTTTCTTTATTTAGCAGTATTTCCTTGCAGATTTTTAACGCCTCATTTTTCATGGACAACTTATAAAGGACTTTATTCGGTTGCTGAATATAATGATTATATATAACTGATATGATGACTCTCAATTTGCAAGACTACTCCAACAAAAATCTGCCTGATATGTCCCAATAAATTTGCTGTTTTTTTCCATAAAATTATAATACTTCATAAATATAAATCTAAGTTTAATATTTTAAATTTTTTATTTAAATTTTAGAAATTGTTTTTACATGGTTAAGAGCGTTTCCACCATGAAATTGTTTTTACATGGCGGATTTGCAAATTTTGGTGCTCAGTTTTAAAATGGATGTTGCTAAAAAATTCACAAAAATAAGAGTTTTTTTGTACAAAAGAGTGATTTAAATTTACTTCACACTTTCAAAATATGTTTGAACATCATCATTCGTAAAATTTACATTTTGTTTTACAAAATATTACCGAGGTTCTTGTTCTGAACATTTAGTGTAAATGGTAATTTGTTGTAATTTTCAAGTATAATAAATAGGGCTTATTTGAGTATGACTAAATAGTTACTGACAGAAAAAAAAATTGCAGTACTGTTCTTTTAAAGATTTTAACAATTCATTTGAGAATTAGCTATTTTTTAAAAGCAGTATGAGAAATAAATATTTTGATATTAATATATTAAAGTTAACAAATATTAGCAATATATTAAAGTTATAGATGCTTCATTAGCGCATTTACAAATCTGAAACAATTTAAGATTAATTTTGCGGCCAAATTTATAAATGGTATGCTCCCAATCTCTATACATATATGGCTAATAGTATATTCAGTCTGTTTTCCGTTTCAAAAGAAATACATATATTTTTAAGGCATTCTTTCGCCCGAAGTAGACTGTAAGCAGAGTAAAACTTTCAAAGATTTTCTTCACACATCCCATCATTTATATATTTAAGTTGCTAAGTCGATACTTTGGGCAGTCCGTGAGAGAAAACTACTGCACAAATTTACTTCATTTTGGTCTTAAACGAAAGATTTTAACCTACAGATGTGTAAAATTTGGTTTTTGTAACCGCAATTTCTATTAATTAGCGTTAATTTGCAATAAAACATTGCTTTCTGCGTATGATCAGTGACATGTTTAAATCTCGCTTTAGATATTCACTAAACAGGAGGCCTCATAAACACGTTAATTTGTTTAATGTTATGTTTGTATGGTGTGAATCTTCATAAAGCTATTCTTCAGTTTTTAGTTATGATAAACTGTCTTTGAAGAGCCATATTTCTTTTTATTGTGTACAATAGTAAATTTTAATGTGTATTTCTCTATTCTCAGTGTTATGGTTTTCAACATTATACTGAGTTACAGAGTTACTGAATACACATTCCAAGTTTTTTGGTTTGTCCTTGAGTAACGATATTTCTTTTATTAGGTTCAATAGTCATTTTTTAAAGTGTATTTCTCTATTCTTAATATTATGATTTTCAGCATTTGGCACTGACGTGTTGAGTATAATTTGTGTCTTAGTACTTTTATTTACTATCCAGCCGTCATGTTTTGACGGGTACCAATTAGTTTTATTTTAAAACTGTTATATGCACGTTTCAATACCATACTGTATAGGAAGATCTTTTCTTTTTTATTATAAACATATGTAATTTTTTAAAATTTTATTAGAAAATTTGGCGAAAAAATAATTTATTTTTCAGCCGTTGCCTAAAATTATCATAAAAGATCAACATTGAGGGCATGGAAAAGATCTTAAAGTATTTTTCCAGTTTTCCGTATACTACTTCACTGCAAGAAAACTTCCATCTGGCTTGGCAATTACTTTTAATTAGAGGTAATTACATAAACACAAACTGAGCCAAAACCTTCGCATTTTGTATGTTATAATAAATAGAGCGGTTTAAAAAACTTTCCTTTCATAGCTCTGATTTTTCATAATTCTGGCAAGTACTCGAACTTGCTATTGACATGTAAGACAAATACAACGTATACAATGATACTTTAACTATCTGCTAATTTTTCATATTCGTTCCATTTTTGGAAATAAAAGTCCTCTTTCTTCTTAACACTTACAATACATTGTTTTCTGTCCACAACAGCTGTTGTCACTATAACGTTGTCTAGCACTTAATAAAGGTAAAAAACTTAGGACTTTTCTTTTAACATTTGAAAAATTAACGGATGATTCTTTTAATATAAAATAGCTTTCATAAATATTTCTCAGTTTTGCTTGTATAATTTTAGGACAAAATCCTTGTCCTTCGAAAAACATATAAATTAATGAAAATATTAATTGGGATTGCATGTTTTACTTTTGTAAATACATCACTTTCATTTGGATTGAAAAATAAAGCAAATTCATTTTAAATTCCCAATGAGTATTTCAGCTTTGTGATTTTTTTTTAACTTCAATGAGATAGTTACTTTTTCAAAATGGAATAAATGCTACTTGATGAATAGTTTAATAATGTTTTTATTTTAATATTAAAAATAAAACTATTTTCTGAGATAAAGAATTCCGATATATAAATTTTCGTAGAAATAGCGACTCAAAATCTTACTAGATTTTAGCATATTTAGTTACATCCCTTTTTCGCATGTAATTTTTTTATCTCATTATTTGGACTTATTAATTGTATTAAAACACAATTAACCAAATTTAGTCCCATAGGAAAGCGTCAATGACTAAAGTTATCTTTGGTGTAGATTTCTAAGTTTATCATTCCCGATAGAATTTTATTTATGTAGTTAAGTTAATATTGAGATTTCTTTGAAAGGCGTATTTACATTCTTTTTAAAAACCTGGAATATGAGTATGGAATATAATCTTAATGTTTCACCAGTAATCCTTTTTTCTTAAGTTATCTATATGTGTATAATTTTTAATTTTTTGATTAAAACAATATTCAATTAAACCTATTTAAAAAACTTTTTTTTACCCTATAAAATTAATAAAAATTTCCTTAAAAAATATTTTAAGTGAAACGTTCATTAAGCTCAAATTTGAACCTAATAAACGTCTCACATAATCGTTATTTCGCTGTGTCGCTGTTTCGCGTTTCGCAGAATTAGCAGCCATTTTCTCTCCACACATCGGTACTACACATTTATGACACACATGATCTCCCTCTCCCCCCCCTCTCTCCATATTTTTCCGGGACTACCATATTTTTACTCGAATGATATGAATTATCTTGATTTTTAAACTGATCAAACGTTCATAAATATTTTGAAATCAAATATTGCAGTCCGTCATGCCTGTTAATTACAGTCATTGTATTAGTAATCAAAGTTTTTTTTTCCAATGCGGAGGCACAAGTCGTCAAACATTCGCCTATACTACGCCTCAATTTTACTGCCCATTTTATTGTGGGGGCACCATATAGGTGTACAGCATTACCCCTTATGAAGGGACGACACGAACGGAAGCACTTTTCGTGGCGCGACGCCAGGATTCGATCCGAGCACCCTCAGCACCGAAAACCAGCGCGCTGTACCAATGGGCCGCCACAAGCCCTCACCAGTAATCCTATTCTAAACCAATTTGCATTTTTATGGTTCATAAAAAATTCTGTCCTATCCTTTTGCAATTATTTTATTTTATTTTGAAAATTATAATATGAAATTTCTCAAATACTACTGGTTTCTGTTGTATTTGTAAATTATTCATATTTTGCTAATCTTTAAAAATTAACTGAAAAGATTTCAATTCACATTTTCATGACGCTATTAATACATGCGCTTATGTTTTCAAATTTTGGTTCTCCATCTGACTTAACGCTTCATTTTGCAACTTGTCTTGAAAGATTTGCTTCTTCTTTTACCCATTCCTTTGAAAATACCATTTCCCCTCCCGGATCTGTCCTAATATCCATTTGCAGAGTCCACCCTAAAACCGTTAAAGATTTTCTGTTTCGGATTTGTCTTATCTCTAAAGATTTCAACCCTCTTTGCCACCATCTGTTTCATTCAACCATAAATCTGTTCATTCATTCTTTTTCCTAGACACAGTGTAAAATATTGAGTCTTTTTTCCAACTTCAGATAAAATGACAAATTTTCGAAGCAATGGGATTTTCATATAAGACCTGCTGAAACACGATTTTCATTCTATTTTAATTTGATTGACTGGACCTACCGAATATTACTGTCATGACTTACTGATTATTGAAAAATATTTATTTTCAGTGATAATGGAATTCTTAAATACAAAGAAACATTAGTGTAAATTATTAACCCGCCAACCTTGTTACCGGGGAATTGTGTTTTGAAAATTACCATATTTCTTAAACCCATTTAAAAATAAATAATATGGAACTAAAGTATGAAAGAAAATTTCAAGTACAAATTATTATGGCAAAAATTAAAGAGAGTTGGGAATGAAATATTGCAGTTTAACACTAATTTACTAAAAAATTTTTGTAGTCAATGCTCATATCAAAGAAATTATTAAACCAGTAATGTCATTAAGAAAAAGCTGAAATGTTTGCATTAAAGCTTTAAAGTTGTACTAATGAGCAGTTAAAATCTAGTTAGATTATTTGAAAGCATTAATTTTATCATTATTGAAACCTAGATATATTTTCCTACAGGAAATATTAGTGTAAGTGGAAAAATATGGAAATAAGGAATTAGTAATCTCTTGTAATATGGCACTCATAATCACTTTCAGCAGTAACTTCAAAATCAAATAAAATTATACCATTTCCCTTAAGAATGCACTCCAGTACTCAGCAGCTGCTAATAATTTTTCCTTTATGCATTCCTTTGTATTCCCTTTGTTATTAAATTCTTCGTATAACCAGTAAGGGCGAATACACTGAGTGGTTGCGAAATAGAATATTTGAGTAGGTAAGATAACGTGGGTTTACATTCTGGAATCAATTGAGAGCTAATAATGCCAATAAAGGATAATTGCATAATTGTATGTTGCCGTTATACTGTCAAAGTTCAAGCCAAACATTTTTATTACTTATTATAACAATATTTATATCATAATAATATATGAATTCAGTGTCCGTCTTTGCTTGAAACTAAAAATGGAAGAGTGGATAAAACATTTGTCTTCTTATATGAAACAGGAGTGATGACATAACAGTTCGGACATTTTTTCGCTAGTGAAAGTGAGTTATTCAGTAGTAATCCTTTTTATTTTAGTATGTGGACGCCCATACGCGAGGCTTAAAGACATCTTAAATGGTTTAGCTCCCCCTAAATATGCTTAGATAAGAAAAAAAATGTCGGGGTAACGTAATTCTCATTCTCTGAACAGATTAGGTTGAAGTTAGACGAAACAAACCACTGTCATCATATTTGACAAACCAAACAGCAATAATTTTTGGCTTTGGCTTGATGAACCAAGAACTTGCGTGCACTACCTTACATTTGTGATATTATTCTTTGATAAACAAATTGTGAAATTGTTTCTTTAGTGAAACAAACTATTCTAACACACTTTTCTATTTGACTTCTTTTTCTATTATATTAAAATTAACTTAGCATTTTAGATTTTCAAGAGCCTCAGATTATTTAACAACGAAATAAAATTAAATTATATGTTGCCTAGGATATAAGGGAAAATGTTCTTTAAATGTTTATCAGTATACAACATTTTAAGGCAAGAAAAAAATTAACATGGCTGCAGATTATTGACAAACATATTATAAAAAGAGGAAAACTGTCTGAGTTTTTCAAATGGAAAGAAGCATAAACTGTATACGAAATTTTAAAAGTAAAGAATAATGATATATGACACGCAAAGTTAAAAGAACAGTTTTTGAGTTTCAATTCACCTTTGTTTTATGTCAGATAAAACATAAATACGGTGAGGGATCAATGAATTATAATGACCTTTTTATTACTTCTTTTGCCTGAAATGTGTCTGTTACCTTATGTGGTAGGGATTCAACGAAATTTCTCTAGGAAATTGCTGCTGACTATCCTTCCTGCAGTGTAACTGTCACTTTACCTCAGTGAGTCGACTTGTTTAGGACTCAGTGAGTCCTAAACAAGTCGAGTCACTGAGGTAAAGTGACAGTTACACTGCAGGTATTGTTTAGAACTCTATAGGGTTCAGATTGAAGGAATTTGGAGGCCAATTGATAATCTGTATTCCACAGCTATGTTCGTCACACAATTTATGCCCATGAGCAGTGCCACGTCAATCCTCATTTAGAAAAAAATATTATCATAGAGTGCATAATTTCAGCAAGTAGCACTCAATGGTAGCAAGCATTGATGGTTGAGCATTAAATGTCCTAGGTCGCAAAACATGCCCACATCCAACACCCACCTCCATCAGCAAGCACTATTGATATGCACGCTAGATCCCCAGTCGCATGTAGATACACCGTAGATACAAGCCACATGTAGATATACCGCAGATACAAGTCGCATGTAGATATACCGTAGATACAAGTCGCCTGTAGATATACCGTAGATACAAGTAATAAAAGACCATCTGCAACAGATAAGCGGGACCTGTCAGACCAACGCATCTTTTTTACTCTATTATCTATCACTTATAATTAGAAATTTTTTACTTCAGAGGTGTCCTCTAAGTGAATGAACCGTGGTTAAATGGGCTTGTATTGAGGGCGTTTGCTTTGTACTCTATGTTATCGACGCATATTTAGTGATGAAAATGTTTTCAGGTTGCTGTTACGAGTATGTTGAATTGGGATGCGTCAGTTGGCTCGTGCGAATCTTCGAACCCAGTGTTCATTTCGAATATCTAATTCTGTTATTTCTTACAGTTTTGTCAAATGTTTACCGTTTTACTACTTTAACACCAGTCCTGGTAGCAACAAAAACTCTTGATCAAACCCCAAATGTCGGTGCTTTTGGAACCTTTTCCTCAGTTCTATGTACTCTCACCATCAATCTTTTAACAAAATCTGCTAAAATCTTAATTTTCCCACCATGTTTAAAATTTGAGTATTTACTAAATGGCTGTCACATTATGGGTACTTCTAAAGTAACCAATTTTGTGTATCTAATAGAAACTCTCCATAATTATGTGGTTGTCTAATTCCTTTTTCCATAATTAGTTTATTACATTCTATCAAAGTTAATATTAAGTCTAGATTAACTAAATTTAGAAACTTTGGTTATAAATTATTAACCTGTATTAATTGGGGCAAAACATGTTGATGTTTTCCTTTTATTGGTGAAAAAGTATATTTTCAAATTTAAAACTGTAACATGTTTGTGTTTATATATATATATATATATATATATATGTAGAGGATTAATGGATTGAAGTAATAACTAATTGGTATATTTTGTTGTATGACATACCTTAAGTTTAATATTATTTACAAACTAATATATAATTCTAGTTACGACATTGAATACTCATGAATAATAATCAAAATTGCTTTTACTTGTTTTTCAAACATTTATAAAATTGTATTTTATTTTATCAAAATAGAAAGAAAAATACATTTTCATATCCTGGAGTACATTTTAGACCATTCTGAACGGAAAGAAAAGAAAAGTACGTGTCAATCAATCTCTCTCAAGAGATAGATTGAACGCATCGGATTCCAGTCTTTTCATATCGTCCTTTGTCAAAATACAACTGCAAGAAAAAAAGTATATTTATGCTGTGATAAGATAATGCTCATCCATCAAAGGGAACAATTTTCATCCCTGATCTTAAGTCAACCTATACATATATTTTAAACGGGAATCTAAAGCGCCATCTGTTGAGACAAAGACATACTTTACCTATGTTTTTCAGGATGCCATTCATGAATACTTAGACACGCGGAGATGTAAAATTTAAAGATTGGATCCTTTGAGGAATACCATAATAAGATTAAATTCATTGTATAATGAAATACAAATTATCATACGTTTATTTACGTTAAAAGTAAGTTAATACTAAATTTCGTTGCTTGCAATGTGCTTAGTCTCGCGCCATGAGACTCTAATCAGGTGTTTATAGGAAGTTATTCGAGGAAATAAAGACAAGCATACTCAGATGAAGGATATTTTATTCACAAACGGTGCACAACGGCGATGGACAGTAGTTTTGCAATTCCTCTTTCTGGATGGGAGCCTCCTTCTGCAAAGGAGGCTCCTTTGCAGGCGGGAGGCTGACATTTACCTCAATTTTTCATCCAAGCTTTATACGGGATTTGCAGACTGATGGTTTAGCCACTTTATCACTGAGTTGCCTATTAAATTTTTATCGTTATTAGCTACATATCTGAAAGTGATAAAAAAATTGAAGTAAAGAACAAAGATCAGTGTTTCAGTTCTAAAAAGAAGTATTTTTAAATTTTTTGATTAACTATTTGCATAATTATTGTTCTAACATCTTACATATTTCGGTTTATTATGCTGGTATTTTTAGACTTAAATAACAGGTAGGAAAATCTTAGCTCTACAGAAAAAAAGAATGTTCCCCGTAGATAATTTGGCCAGAATTTTTTGAAATTTACTTTCTCAAAGAGCGACTGGTCCAAGTTCACATTTTGAGCAAATTTTCCGTAGCTTTGAAAGTCCATTTTGTCTTGAAGTTAACACGCAAGGCAGAAAAAAAGAAAATCCTCACTTCAGTTCGTGTTTCCGGAACAGCCATGAGACATAAATAAAAAATATATGGAAGCTAATTTCCTCGTATCCTCATTTTTTTATGAAATCTTTTAATCTACGGATACGAATTTATTATTTCAGTTTTTCATATCAATTATCCTAAAAGTACTTCATTATACAGGGACTGAGCTCAACCAATCTTAATCATTTTCTATGGCATAAATAAGCGTCTATGTATTTTACCCGAAAATAATTTTTCTACATAAGACTGATTATATCAAAGAAAAATTTCTTTTGTTAAATGTGTTAGGTTATTGGGATAATCCTGGCGTTAATAATAGCAAGGCCCACATTTGCCCTTAAAGCAGATGACGAATTCAATTTCCGTTCAGGATAAAAGTTGTTACGATGAAAAGAAAAAGGGACTATGTTAAACAAACAGACTCAATGAGCATTCGTTGTCACAAATATAACCCAATGCTATGTTTATAAGTTTCTAACTAAGGACTTTGTAAGGATCTCAATGTATAAGGATACTGCCAAAATACCATAATAGGTTTAGTTGGGGGCTTTTTTTCCATGGCGACATTTCCAAATAGTTAAAAACCCAAAATCGACAGTTTCAAAAATTTGTATTTGGAATGTTGCCATATTCATGATGGCATCACTTTCCTAGCTGAGGGTAATTAGAAATGAGGTGCAAAAAAATGTATATATATATATATATATATATATATATATATATATATATATATATATATATATATATATATATATATATACATATATATGTAAGGAAAGGTTGGTGTCTAGGGGTTTTAGGGGATCATCAGAAACTTCACTCTAATGACACGAATCAGTGGCGCACCCAGGATTTTTTCTTGGAGGGGGGGCCGAGATGAATGGATAAAACATTTATAATGCATGGGGGGGGGCGAGATGAACGAATAAAAATATTTATAATGCAAAACCAATATTTCTACTTCTTTGGGGGGCAGGGCCCCCTGGGTGCGCCACTGACACGAATACTGCTACACAAATACGATTATTATTATTTACACAAGATAATACATTTGACGAATAACACCTAATAAATAGTTTACATTAAGACAATTTAAAATGCGTCGTTGTATAGTCGTTTACAGGATAAAACAGAAGTCTTTCCGCCATATGCAGGTAAGATACGTCTTATACATTAAAATGGCGTCATCACTCGTCTTCCTCTCGTCTTCTCCTCGTATTCCACTGTATGCCGCGCAGGCACGTCTTATATACCCAAGCGCTTATCTCGCTCTGGCAAGGTTACAGTCAAAGGCGGCGGGTGTCAGCAGAGAGCGCCAGAGGGCGTTCCCAAATATATAACAAAAGAAGTACTCACCAGTTGCTGAAATTTAAAGTTAGAATTTAGTTAAAAGTTGAAACCATAAAAGGAAAAAATATTTCTCCAAATTAGCATCTAGCTTGATTATGGAATTTTCTCACAAAATGCTCCCTTGTTTGCAATTTTTTACGTGTAACTGCAATAAGTTATGTCCTGTGTAGTGTTTTCTCCACAAAGTTTAATACAATAGAGTTTTTAGTGTGTTAGCAAGCTTTACGTCTAAGTAATAAATAAATCAATTCAACACTGATAGAAAACTACAGAAATTTAATTTTCTACTTGGATACATAACTACCATTAAATTCTCATTCTTATTTATGAAGAATTTTGCGTATCAGGTATTAGGATACGTAATGCTGTTTTGAATATTTTATTTGATATTCTCTGAAGTCATTAAGGAAATATCTATGGATTATGTGCACGATTATTACTGAATTTCACTCGAATAAGTCATTACAAATTATACAGGGGGATCGATGGTTTGTGTTTTCGCTATGGCTTATATTCTTATTTTTTCCAACAACAAGTAAAACAGCTATTCATAAAATAGCTTACGTGATAAAATAATATTCAGTCTTGTTTTTGAATAATGAATTACTTTAGCAAACTCAATTTCATTTAAGACTGCCTTTCTCTGTTTTAACTCTTTATTTGATGATTTAAAGTACAAATCTATGAATGATTTATCCAATACATAATTAATCTTGAAATACCCTTATTTACCGTGGACATTTATCTTTCATTTTTGAATTATAATTTGTATTATGTAAAAATATCACTAAAAAAAAGAAAAAAAGGAGGAGAATTATTGAAATAAAGGAAAATGTTTCCTAGAAATTTTAAGAGCCGGTCATTTAATTCACTATTTAAACCTAACCTATATAGCTGTGAGTAATTCATGAACCAAAAGCCGGAATAAAATGAAGCTTGCTGTACTTGTGTAGTAAGGTAATGTAAGTACAATAACAGAAAGAAAAAAAGAATTTAATCAAGGAATTATACATTTTGAAAAAAAAAAAAGGACGCCAAAGCGTGATATTCCTTTTGTAGAGGAAAAACAAAACTTCGCCGGAAATCGCCGGTACAAGGGCATTAAAATCGAGTGTGGTTATCGAGTTCCTTTTGAAGACCAACAACTTTCGCAGCGATTTTTATTTACGAGCTGGGTAGAAAACACGTCTACCTCCTGTAGAGCTGTGTTCAGCTCTGGAATGTTCCTTTGTTAGCGATATCAGCATGCTGTTCATTTCCCTAGTGAATCCCTCTACTGTTCAATCGCTCTCATATTTTGAGACTCTGATAACCAGTGCATTCGCTGGATACTCCACTTCAAAGAAAATCCTCGGCCAGCTGACGTCCATTATTATCCATAAATATGAATTGTGGACCTACAACATAAAAAAATCCGTAAAAAAAGCGGGTAGACAGTTTTAGTATGTCGTCTTAGAACCCTTTACCAGCAACAGAATATTAGTCAAAGGTGTAGAATTCTGTGCGCCCATTAAATACAATACCCACGTTAACATTAAACATCATCTTCAAATTAATCCATTTACGGGATGTTAAATTGTTTAGGACGTGTTTACCGTTCTCTCCTGATAGTGATCGACGAGAATCAGCCTGAAAACTGAATGTCGACTCTTCAAAGTCGACACCGATGCATCGATATCCATTTCAATGTTCTGCAGTCCACTGTAACCGTGCCTGCCTCTGGACAAAGGTGGCTTGGAACAAACTTCTGAGAGTCTTGCATTCTCACTTATTTCTCGTAACTCTTGAAACATAGTTTGTTTGAATACATTTACCTCTGGGGCAACTGCCAACACTACAATGAGCAGCCTTGCTGCAATCGTTCTATGACGTCGGGCAGTTAGTGTGAGATACTGGTTCTACAAAGGGATTCTAAAACGTGGACTACTGTGTACTGCCATTTGGAGCCACCTTCACAATGGGGGGATTTAGTACTGGGGTTTACTCATCGCTCTAGATACTTGTGTCTATAACTGGTCTGATTCCCTCATTCCATTGATTCTGCCAAAAAAAAAAAGTCTATTCTATTTCTTTTTACCCTAATCTGCTCAAAGCAAAAATTTGAAAGCATTGCTTTTTACGGATACAGCAAGGAAACGGAAAAGGTTTAGAGATATCCGGTATTCATGGAGTCGCGACACGTGCCTCTCGTTTGCGCATACGTCGTTAATGATAAAATTTAGTGAACAAAGACTGGTTCTAGTATGTGCATACTATGCATGCAAAAATAGGTAGTTATGTATGTATTAACTCTTTATTTTAAACATTTCCCGAATCATGCTTAATATTAGAGATCAGTGTTATTTTGAGCTTTAATAAATTATATGTTTCCGCATTATGACCAATACTTCGAGATCAAGTAATTTCTTTAATATTCAATAAACTTATTTTATGCAGATACCTGAAAATTCTACTAACTTCTAGTATGACGATGACCATAGAATGCTCTAAAGTGTTTCATATTTCAAATGGATTTGAGGAGTCCGGGAAGTACATGCTAAGTGTACGGCTCGTCAAGTCATACTTCGGTGTCATTTTACTTTGACAATCCAGATTCGTCATTTGAGCAAAGGGTTTAATTTATCAGTATATTTTTATTTATTACCACATTTATGTGAAATGTTAGTTTAGTAAAACACAATTATATCTTATTTATTTGCTAACAATCAAACGCAAAGAGCTTTTTTTTAAACTATTAATCTCAGTAATTATATACATCATTTATTCACATAATTTAATAAAAATTTCTTAAATTTTTTAAGAGATACAGTTTTATAATAACCAATTTACAAATTCTTCAGATGTGTTCCGAAAACTTAAGTGTTTTCTCTCATGAATGAAATGAACATTTATTATAAGCATTTGGAATAAAAAAATAGGCAGCTTTTCAAAGCCATAGAAGTGAAAAAAAATCTGTTGTACAGGATGTGGGTCTCCGACGCGTTGATAAATGGTTGTGAGGGGAATCGAATGGTGTCTGGGCATTCTAGGTCGGTGCCCAAGGGAGCACTGATTACCGGACATAACTTCAACTGTACACGACCGGAACCCCTAAAGAAAATATGATAGCAATTGTATTCGGAAAAGCTTTTGTAGCACCATTAGGATCACTTGCACAAAGTGCATGCAGATGGATGGAGTATATAAAAGTAGTGATGATAAGTAAAGTGTCTTATTAAACTATATTAATTCTGAACAGTGTCTTTTATTTTTTTGTTCGAATGAATGCATTTGAGATACAGGCATGAGGGTTATAGAATAAATGAAATAGGTTAATATGATTTTAGAAATTTTTTTTTGAGGTTTCCGATCCCAGTAAGAGACTATTGTTTTTAATTAAGTTATTTTGCGTGAACGAACATTCAATTTCTAATGGTGTAAAAGTAAGTACGAAATCTTGCCATGATTACATTAATGGCTCATGATTACACGTGATATAAATTAAAAGAGCTTTAAATGTGATTTGTCCTCTAGTGATATAACTGTTAGAAATTTTGTGATATTCATAAATTTCTCCTAATGTAGGAAGTGCACTATGCCTTACCACTATAATTTTTAATTATGTATTCTTATATATTTATTTTAACTTTTTTTTGTCTCATGGGATATTTTACTTCTTATTTTTTCCCGTTTCTTTCCCTTTTTTTCTCTTTTTTTCTTTTCTGTTTCTCCATCTCGACGCTTGTTTACTTCACAGTTTTAATGTTGTCTGCAACAAAGTTTTCTATGTGTACATGGTGCCGTCATTGCAATACGTTTTGTTGAATAATGCACGTCTCCTGACAAACAAGGCTTCTCCTTAGACAGTAAATTCGAAAGGATTATTTTACTTATTTAAGTGAATTTTTAAGGTTTCTTCTCTTTTCGTTTTTGATACTCCAGAATGTTTTGTGTAGGAGGATTGCAGCACCCTAACGTTAAAAAGCATAAATGTGTAAAGTTGTCATACTTTTAGGTGAGACAATTTAGTTATTCTTTTCTATAAAAGATTATTATTACTATTTTTCTATGGAAGAAAAGTATAGTCATCTTTATTATTTTAAGTGAATTGATTATTTTGCTCATATATTATGGTAATTGGGGAATTAAAGGAAATATATATATGAATCAAACCTTTGACCTCAAGTTTTTACCGCAAC
The DNA here is from genome assembly GCA_907164885.2 of Dolomedes plantarius. NCBI lineage: Eukaryota > Metazoa > Arthropoda > Arachnida > Araneae > Dolomedidae > Dolomedes > Dolomedes plantarius. The sequence goes on along the minus strand of OU015494.1, from coordinate 137,159,854 downwards.
GCCTGAATCCTAAATACTCAAATATCTTTCTCTTTCATTTGATAAGTAACTTGGTTTGAACTCGATACCTACTGTTTGCTGATCAAGAGAGATGTCATTTCACCCTTAAGCCACATAATGATCGTTTTCACATCAACTTGGTGCTATCCGTATTACATCAAACATTAATATCTATAATAATCTAAAAAAACATTTCAGGTTGCATCAAGTTCTACTTCTAAGGAAAGGTGTAAAAAATAGTCAATTTAAATCTTAAAATGACTTTTTCAGAAGAAATACCTTAGATCATAAAGATTATAATTATTTTTTGCAAATCTACAGAGCTCACAAAATCATAAATTATTTTTATAAAAGGGAAAATATAGTTTTTATACCTCAAAATGTCTTTCAAAGCTTCAAAGACCCACGCTGTCAGAAACCGGAGGGATATAAGCATATAAACAGGTATTAGTTTTTTATTCTTATTTTTGGGTGGCATTACACAATACTTTCCCTAATGTAAGGCATATATAATATGATACTTAACTTCGGTCATAAATAAAACTTTCCATGTAATTGAAACCAAAAAAAAAAAATATGAAGGTCGGTTATGCATAACAATGTCCCTACTTGTTAGCATTTCTCCACTCTGTCACTCAGTTTTATATATATATATATATATATATATATATATATATATATATATATATATATATATATATATATATATATATATATATATATATATATATATATATATATATATATGTATAAATGTTATTTTTGTTTAAACTTAAGTTTCAACACTCAAGGTATCTTATTTAAGTATACCTGAACGTTGCAAAATCGGAAGCTTTTCTGGTTCTAGGTATTTCGAGTAGGATTACTCTAGCTTCGCATTTTAATTGACTTTTTGAGCTTTTTTGATGTTAAAATCCTTTTTTAGAGAGACTAATTCTGATAAGTTTTAATTATATCCCTCCTCTCTCTCTGTCACACGCTTGCTGGCATTTATTTATCTCTCTTTGATTTACATGTGAGTATGTGCACACAAGTCTACTCATTTTGATCGGTATATTTTAATTAATTTTGAAGAGTTGTAATCTTATTCTCGGATTCATAGATAGCTTTCATCAATTCAGTAATGTTTGCATTTTCGAATGTTTAATTTAATATAATACTAAATAAATTATACTAAAATATATTTAAATATTAAATTTAAATCTATTCGCATTCATTTGTGTGGCTCTGGTTTGCCCTATGAAGTTTAAAACCTGAGACATAAACTGTAAAAACTCGATCATTAGTTAATATTATGTGGATACAAAGAGAAAAAAATTCTTTTTATTATGGTTCTTTACTATATTTCGGTTTTATGTACTCACTTTTGAAACATATTTCTGAATTTACACTGACATTCATAGATAATATTTTATCTCTAGATTTATTTTAATAAGTAAGTGAGCAAATCTTTCTCCTACCTTCATTTAAGGACATCTACATTTACGAACAAAAACCTTTACTGATAAATTGCACTGGTATAATGTTTAAAAGTAATTTAGAGTTGAATTTTAGAGAAAATCGTTATAAATTTTACTTTCAACGTAAATTTTAATAGCCTTAACATCTACAACGGAAAGAGTTTAATGACTTTTGAATAACTATCTAATAATGAATGAATTCTCGAAATGACTTTCATTAAATATCGTAATTACGATTAATATTTCTAATCTCGATATTTATAAGGCTTTGAACCTACCTATTATTTGTTCCTTTCGAGGGACTGCATTGCCCGATATTCCCTCGCGAAAGATATGATGATGAAATTTTTTAATATGTCAGCTATATTTTATCTTATAAACCTGCATTATTTTTATCAAAACTCTCAATATTACTATGTAGATCTTTTGATAAAAGCGTGATAAAACTGTGAACAAAAGTTTGTTATCTTTGCATTGCCATGTATGACCATATATTAAATACTTTACAGAAAACTTACTTAAATATTAGTAACCTATTAATAACCTATTGATATTTGTTAATAATTTGATTCGATGAATTTACTATTTACTGCCCTACACTGTGCATTGCATTTTAAATTAATACTATGTAAGAACATAAAAATAGCGAATGCTTTCGCGGGCATTTTCTTTACAACGAAAGGAATTATTAGCAAATTATGATATATCGAAATATTTATTGCTGCTATATAAATGTATGTAAAATTATTGTTCCCCAGTGATACAGAAAAATGTGCAATTCAAAAATTTTAAATAGATATTTCAAACAGCATTTATTTTTTAAAATTTTATTTAAAGTTCTAGTTAACCAAATATTTTAAGGAACTAAGTTTTCAACTGTGAATTAAAAAAAAGGCAACTGGATATCTGGAGTGAACTCTACATAAATTTTTATCATCTTTTCAGAAAGTCACGTTCTAGTTTAAATTGTAAAATAATATTTTAACATTTTTTATTATATTTTTTTTTCGAGGCTTAAGAATTATTTTGCAGGCATTTTATCTCTCTCTGCGTCGTAGTTTATAAGCTTAATATATAAATAAATTAATGCTTTGAACACGATTCTATTGCTTAAAAATGGACCTCAACTCAAGTTAACTATTTCTTCAGAATTTTAGGATTACATACTGCATAATTGGAAAAGATTCCTGACTAAGTCGAAATTCAGAACTATCCATCATAAGTTTGTAACTATTACTTGAAAAATGAGTAATTATGATGATATATTAAATCTTTAATATTAATGTGTAAAAAATTTAAGAAACGTATCTAATTCCGTTTATGAAAATGCAATGCATTTCAAAGTTTATTAACAAACTATTTCTATATTTAACTTTTAGCGTTCTCTTCCATGAGATAAAGAGCATTTATATGTTAAAGAATTCAATATGAATTGCCAATGGACATTTTAGTATAAATGTATCCCAAGGGCATGCTTATCGATAAACATGATCATAAACCTAGATCACCTTTCTACTGTTAACTGATCGCATTTTTTCCCATTAAAAATTTTTACTTTTTATTAGATTAGGAGCATAATTTAAAACAGGAAGTATATCGAGTGATGAAACCCCCATCTCTAAACATGATCATAAAATATAGATCATCCATTTATCATAAACTGATAACTTAATTATTTGATTCAAATTACTGCATTTTAACAGATTGCGTGCGTATTTTAACGGATGAACTATATGTAATCACTTTGAATAGTTTAATTATCTTCATGAGATATATTAAATGCGTTTTCTTAGTAAATCTAAAGTGTTCTACATTTATTAATATTAGATTTAGAACTTTTTAGTTCTTCTAAGTTATTTAATAGTTATTTATAGAAAAATCTTGAGCATTGATTATAGGTGAATTTTAATTCAAAAATAATAAAGGTTTTCAGTATTGAAAGGAATTATAGCAGTATGTTTGACACATTTTTATCTAAATACACATATAAGCATTATACATTTCTTTTTGAAACAAATCTATCATTGCATTTAAAAAAAAATTCTCAACTCTTCCTTCTGATATATAAATAAAACTTCTGCAATAATTCTAAGAAATAAAGTTTCCATTTTTTCTGTTGATCAAAGTTAAAAACAGGAATTAAAAATGGATCTAAAACCAAAACTTAACAAATGAAAATTCAGTCTGTAGAAGGAACTGGATATTTGAAATTATGTTGCAGGAACAATACAGTTTCTACTATATCGGGATATAGTAAATGCAAAAAATCTGATAGGTAACATTTATTTTTTACTCAACTACACGAAAGGACGAAATATTATTGTATCTGATTATGTCTTTTTTTTTTTTGAAGTAGACATGATTTAATTCAATATTTTAAAGTTATTATCTTTGTACTGCAAATTTTGAGATATTCAATTATTAATATTAGAAATATTCAGTACCTCTCTTTGATACTATAATCTAAATAATTAAAATTTATATGAATGTCGGATTAATAAACTTTAATTACAATATTATACATAGCTTTTGAAGTTTACACTAAACCCAAAGCACCTAGTTTATCTTTAACACTTCTACACTAACATTTTATCATCAATCTTTATTTACCCATGACAAAGATCTATTAACAGTGACAGTTTAGATAATTTCTAATGCATAAATTTATGATAGCATTGGTAACCATAGGGAAGAATTTCACCCTAAACGTTGCCTGGAATATTATTTTCAAGGTTGGAAACTGACAGCACTCGAAGTAAAGTTCCTGTAAACGAAAATTATATTATCTATTTTATATCATATGCCGATGAGTATAATTCTAAACTTTTCTGGCTTAAAGTATCTATCTGTGTAAGATTTTAAAAAAAATTATCATTAAATGGTCTTCGTTCCCTCAGCTTCCACGAAAAGAAATTCTTAGTTTAACCTTTTTATCCTACTCACATTTATACCTGTTGTTCATTAGATGGATTAAAATATTTCGAAGAGTTTAAAACGCAGTTACTCAGTAAACATTTCAAAACGAAAATCAAGCTATATCAAAGAAAAGGGTCAAGACATTAAAGTCAAAATCCGTCAATGTTATAAGTCTTCTAAATTAGTCATCTAAGATGTAACAGTTATAAGACTTCAGAATTTACGTACTTTTATATTTTTTTGCTCAGGAACTTACCCTTTTGTTCTTTGTTGGATTTTAGTACTTTGCTGGTACACTCTTAAAAACATTATTTTAAATTACTTCTAAGCCTTTCTGTCAAGAATCCTTTTATTCCTTTGCTGGTTGCGGTCTACGAGAAAGTAATCCAGGTTAAACATATAATCTTTTTCAAAATTTAACATTTTCTGAAATTTCTTCATATTGAAGTGTTTATGCAAATTTTATACTGCGATACGTTTAAAGCATTCTTGTATACCTATATGATTAAATGTATTAGATTCTAGATGCCTGCTGTTCCATTGACAAATTTGATCATGGATTGCTATATCAACAATTTTTTATAAGGCTGCATTTCATTAAAAGCTTGTATAGCATTGTAATGTAATCCATTCATTCCGCCATCTGAATTGAGTCCATTCATTCTGCCATCTGAAACACTTTGTCCCGCACAATGTTGTACGAGACCTGAGAGGATGTATAATTCACTTATGGGATTATCTTTATATGAGATTAATGGGTGTTGAGTAATAATTATAGAATTTAAAGTTAAATACTAGGATGAAATTTACTGGTCCAGTCAATGTAATTGATATTCATTTTTTTCAGTGTATTTAAACATATAAAAATGAACATTAAACGTATTTTAGACCCCAAATATATGAATAGATAATTAAAATAGATAATTAAAATATACAATTAAAATATATAACTAAAATAAATAATTCAAATACGTAATTAAAATAGATAATTAAAAATTAACTTCATGTAATAAAACACCCACACATGTTTCTAAAATTCATTCGACATATGCCTCTTGTACCACTTAAACTCCGAAAAATTCTTTGAAAAGTATTACAAGAATCCGAAAAGGAAAACTTTATAGTTTTGTTTCTTTTGTTACCACCGATAAAAGTGTGATACAAACAGAATGCGAGTTTCAGTAGAGGGATAAATTTGTTGGAAACTGCTCTACCAAATCGATTTTCTATAATAGTGTAATAGCTGAATGTATCGTGCAATAAACAGTTAACCGTCACTAGTAAATAAAATGACGGATTGATTGTTTTGGGTAAGTTAAAGCACTCTAAAAAGTTAAAAAAATCTATGCTTAAACAATTATCATAACGTAGTAAAGGTAGCAAAATTCATACATTTCTAAAGAAACAATGAAAGAGAGCAACGCTCTGTAAATTTGTAAGTCCTAACATTCAGGCTCATAAAGTACAAAATAAATTATCTTACGTCCAAGAATATTATCGCAGGAAAACGATAAGCTCTGTAGCTAAATTGTCGTGAATTGTCAAATGATTAGATTTCCGTCAATGACAATAATGAAATATATTGGAACAAAATATTGAAATATATTGAAACATTTTTCATTTGCTATATTTTCCTCTTTTCTTCCAAATATCAATACTTTAAAAATAATTTTTAGGGTGGAAGACGATATATTTTTTTGTCTCTTAGGAATAGAAGGCGCTCTAAGTTCTGTTGTTGTTGTTGTTTCTAATGCCCCCTTGCCAGAATTTGTTCCAGTCCAGGTCCACATAGGCTAGTGGGCCGGGGGGGTGCGGATCCGCTTGATAATGACCTCACATGGTTTGCAGTCTTATTTAGCCCGGTGCCACCGCAATTTTGACCTAGCACCCCCTTGGGTGGCATCTGGGTAGATCCCAGATACCGCCCCCCACATACCCTCTCTGACATCAGAGAAGTACTTTCGGGTCTATGGATTTAACGTGCCCATATCCGGCCTAGACACGGAGGTATTTAATGGTGCTTGTCAGGATTCGATCCGAGCACCCTCAGTACTGAAAGCCCACGCGCTACCACTAGGCTACCTCGAACACCGCTCTAAGTTATAATTGTTGCTAGTCTGACTAGTATGCTACAGGCCTGATTTCAAATGAAATATCACTAATAATTTCTTGTTAGGAGAGCACTGATTGTCAGTCAGAGAATTGTCAACTTTTTAGCTTTGACTTAATTCGCCTCATGAGATATTCCATTTTTGATCTTACTAATTATAGATTAATGCCTAATTAAATTATAGATTAATGAAGTATTTGAAGCATTTATACGCAGTTGTGTAATCATTCCTTTCCTGATGAAAATATTGATATTTAATGAATTTTATTGAAAATAAGAAGTTTACTGAGATGTTAAGACTTTAAAATTTAATTTAAATACGTGTTATTTCCTTTTTAAATACGTGTTTTTATTTTTTTTAAATACGTGTAGTTACTAGCGGCTTTTACGGATGTCCTTTTGAAGACAATTACAGTAAGTAAAGTTAGAAAATACTTTTTATCCATCATTTTCTAAATTTGTTCTTTAAAATATGATGATAAAATAAAGAGAAAGCGTCAATAATCTTTTTGATCATGGATAAAAATAAATACGTTACATATCAAGTACTATTATTTCAAGAATCTCTGTCAGTAATCAACCCATGCGTAAAGAAAACTGAAGATGCAATGTTTATGATATGATATTAAATAAGCATTATTGAATCTAATTACATTGCAAGAAAAAACAACTGTAATATTTAACAGACTTAACAGACATTAATGAATTTTACAACTAATTAATGAAAATAATTTAGTTTTACGATCTGCATTATAACTAATGAAGTAAAAAAAAAGTCTAACTATAGGATAGTGTTTCAATACGATACTTCATTTACTATGATTTTCACCTGGATTTTTATATATTTTTTCTGACATCCTCAATTTTTCGTAGTCTACAATTAATTCTTTTTTTAAAAATTTAGCTTTAGTTTTTTTTACTGCATTGACTTTTGTTTATTTTTTCACTTCTGTTTTCAACATTTGCATGTCAACGAATGTCATTAATGGTTTTTATGTCATTAATGGTTTCTATCCGAAATAAGGTGGTATCTAAGCTCTATGCAATATTTTCAAACAGTAGAGTCGGGAACTAAAGCCAAAAAACAATTTGCTTAAGTATAGGATTCGCAATACGATAGCGAATTTTAGCTCAATACGTAAATGCAATCGACCAAAGAGAAGGTCCATTTTTAAAAGAGTGTCCTAGGGAAATGTGTCAAATATTCGTTTAACACTAAGAAAACCCCTGAAATTATAGGTACTATGCTTTATTATAAAAGCGACTATCTAAATTCTAGCTTCTCAGACAGTAGAATTAAAGGAAGCTGTGCGCAGGTTGGCTACAATCATGAAGTTCATTCGAATCGAAACTTACTCAAAATTTCACTAGGCTTAAGTAAATTGAATATACTAATGTTTAAGTATAGTCACTAAATAGTTGTCAGCTTCATATAGTTTTACATTCAGTGTAAAAGTTAAGCTTAAAATCAAGATGAAGTACGGGTAGAATTAGTTTTTATGAAAAAGATTAAACAATTATGTTAACACTAATTTTATTACAAATTTAGTACGAATAAAACGTTTAACTTCCAAATGCTGAGACTCTACTACTCCTATGTACTAGGCATTTCAAAAATTGAATTCAAGGGGGGAATTGAATAAACAATCAAGTTTAAACTTTGATTGTATAGTCTGCTCTTGTCCTCTGAAAATGTACAGTTCTAGACACAGAAGCACAAAAAAGAACCTGAATAGGAAATAAAAAAACCTTTTCTAAACAATGCCTATTTCCGAGTTTCATCTCAATATGTATGAATAATTTGAGTTCATTAAACTGTAAAATCCGTGTATATGCTTAGCGTAAGGTATGTACGAGTATAATAGTGAATAAAGATATTTATATTTTTAAGGAGAGGTTTAAGCATAGTGTATCCAAAATTAGATGCTATATGAATAGTAAAATAGTTTTTTGTACCGAAAAGTACTCAGTTAACAAAACGTGTTTAGAACTGTGTTTCTCTGAAAATTTTCAAGTAATAGTTTCTTTAACATTAGTTTTATCTACTAATTCAGTCTCTGACATTTTACTCATTATTATTGTCTTTAATATTGAACTATGTGACCTCTGCATTTCTGAGTTACCATTCAGCTTACAGTTTAAAATAATGTTAAATCCTTCACATGATTCAAATTTTATGGCTTTTTATTTGGCATTTTTATAAAGCTTTTTTCCGTTATTGGTGCATTAATAGCAGTTAATATGTTAGACTGTTATTTACATCAGGCATAAATGGCTAACGGGTTTATCACTCTTATAAAAAGATTGGTATTTTCAAATATAATTCAACTATTCTTCTTATTATAAAAAAATTTTCTTTTTTTTTCACTCAGATTAAATACACTTTGGACTACTTTCAACCAACTGGTAAATGTTAGAATCGAATCTTTACTACTTTGCATAACTGTATAAATACAGCTCCTTAGAATTAGGGCTGTTTAAAAGCTAAGATTATTTAATTCTCCAATTTTTTCTCAAAATTAATTCTTAATTTGAAATCAGGACGCACAATTAAAAAAAGACTAAAAATGTCAAAAAATGTAAAAAATAAGTATTTATTTATTACTGAGCAATTTTCATGTAAATACGTAATTGGAGGTTTTTATTTTGAAATAGGGCAGACATGAAACATAACATCTCATCAATCGCAGAGATTTAATCTCTCCGAAATCAGTAGCATTATATGTATGTATTTCACATTTTATGCCAACACCAACTATAAATATATTATCTTGATTATAAACACACACACACACACACACATATATATATATATATATATATATATATATATATATATATATGCACTAATAACCACCTTTTAACAAATTTCAGCTATAACTGCATATAAAATACTCCTTATACTTTTATACTTTATATAAAACTAATCGTAGGAAAAGGGATCACTTAATTTATACTGTTTCATGCTATTGTTTGACATCCCTTTGTCTCTAAATCTTAAGGAATTCTTTTATAGAACATTGCTTTGACCCTTACAGTTTTAGTACTATTATTTAGAACTGAAGCACTCTCCTAAAATGGCCTGTGATTGATCTAAAGGGAAAGGAAAAAACAATACACTAACATTTTCTCATATCTTTTATTTTAATAGCATCTCACAATGAAGACAATTTCAAAGTATCAAAATTGTTTTCTGACTCATGACCTTTTTTCACCAAATAAGTTCCTGTGATGTGTTTTAGACTGTGCACTAATGAGATTTCCTTATTTCCCATCTTTTTTATTCACGATTTTATTCATTAAATAAGAAACAGATTTAAATGAACTCTATTTCGATAGAGTATTTGGGAATAAAATAAAACATTTTATATTTTCCCCTTTTTCCACTATTATTCTCAATATATTTTCCTTTAATTTTTTTTTTATAATTGAATTTGCTCGTTAATATGTAAATCTGAAAGAAATGAGAAACTAATGACACTTTCCACCCAAGGAAAATACGTATAATCTCAACTTGACGTATTTTTCGATCGTAAACATCTCCAATACAAAAACCGGCACTATCCTTAATATTTCTACATTATATTCTGACATCTAAAATCCATATTTTTGATTCCATTGTCATTTACTTCATGTACAAGAGAAAGAAAATGATTGCAGGTCAAACCACCCTGATATTTTTTTCTAGCTGGCTCGGATTTTTCAAAGTGCACTAGACAAATTGTCCAGTAGTAAATTACACTTTGTGTCTAGTCATTCGAGTCTAGCGCTTAGAAACACCGATTTTGAACGTGACGTGAGCTACTCACAGACACAACTTGAGTAATAAATGACTTGTGTTATAATCGACAATGTTCTTTACTGCATTTTTGTGTCGTGGGCTATGCGCCTTTCAAAACACAGTAACAGTTGCTTATCTTTATGCAGTTTGCTAAAATTTATCGAGAGTACTGATGAGGAGCTGAGTAGGAGTTCCACGTATCAATTTTTTTTTGTTGGAAAAAGAATTCAGATGATATAAAATACTTTTGACAAAAACTAATAAATATGTATGAATCTTTTAAAGTCGAAATAACTAAATCGACAATTTAATGGTTGGGGGGTTAAAAATTTGCTCTAAAATTGACTAAGTGAAGTCGCAAAATATTAATTCAACAATGAACTAATATGTAACTTAGAAACCAAAACTTAACACAATAACAGCCGCTTTTTTTTATGCAGTTTCTTAAAATTTATCGAGAGTATTGATGAGTAAGTGCGTAGGAGTTCCACGTATCATTTTTTTGTTGTTGTTTGAAAAAGAATTCAGATGATATAAAATAATTGTGACTAAAACAAATAATTATGTATGAATCTTTTAAAATCGAAATAACTAAATCGATAATTTATTTATTTGGGGGTTCAAAATTTGCTCTAAAATTCATTAAGGGAAGTCACAAAATATTAATTCAACAATGAGATAATATGTAACTTAGAAACCAAAATTTAACCAAAATTTAACACAATAACAGCTGCTTTTCTTGATGCAGTTTGTTAAAATTTATCGAGAGTACTGATAAAGAGGTGAGTAGGAGTTCTACGTATCAATTTTTTTTTCGTTGGAAAAGAATTCAAATGATATAAAATACTTTTGACTAAAACAAATAATTATGTATGAATCTTTTAAAATCGAAATAACTAAATCGACAATTTATTTGTTGGGGGTACAAAATTTGCTCTAAAATTGATTAAGTGAAGTCGCAAAATAGTAATTACACAATGAACTAATATGTAACTTAGAAACCAAAATTTAGCCAAAATTTAACACAATAAGAGCTGCTTTTCTTGACGCAGTTTGTTAAAATTTATCGAGAGTACTGAGGAAATGGTGAGTAGGAGTTCCACGTATCAATTTTTTTTGTTGGAAAAAAGAATTCAGATGATATAAAATACTTTTGACTAAAAATAATAAATATGTATGAATCTTTTAAAATCGAAATAACTAAATCAACAATTTATTTGTTGGGGGTACAAAATTTGCTCTAAAATTGATAAGGGGTGTCGCAAAATATTAATTACACAATGAACTAATATGTAACTTAGAAACCAAAATTTAACACAATAACAGCTGCTTTTCTTGACGCAGTTTGTTAAAATTTATCGAGAGTACTGAGGAAATGGTGAGTAGGAGTTTCACGTATCAATTTTTTTTGTTGGAAAAAATAATTCAGATGATATAAAATACTTTTGACTAAAAATAATAAATATGTATGAATCTTTTAAAATCGAAATAACTAAATCAACAATTTATTTGTTCGGGGTACAAAATTTGCTCTAAAATTGATAAGGGATGTCGAAAAATATTAATTCAACATTGAACTGATATGGTACTTAAAAAACCAAAATTTATTATTGAAAGTATCTTTTATGGAAAAAATTGTATTGCAAAATATAGAGAGAAATTTCGAAATAAAATGTGGGCTTCTCTTCTATTTCAAAACTGTGTGTTAATAGAATTTATTTCGTAGATATTTACTTTATGAGGTAGACTTTATTTTGCAGCGACATCCTTTATTTCAGCCAGAAACGAAGAGTCTAACCTAAAAATAAATAAATAAATGATATTTGGTAACACCTGACTTTACGGAACTAAAATCTTAAGGCTAGAAACGGTTTTAACAAAAGCGATCATAAGTAATTTCGAATATTTCATGGTTTATTTTTGGAAAATTAAAGAAAACTAAGGCAATGATAAGTAAGGCTAGTCTGTATGCCGCTGTTTTTGAGTAGTGACGAAATCAAACATTTTCCTTTTCATATTACATTGGATTTTTTCTCTCTTATTAAATATGAAGTCAAAACCTGTTTATGAGATACATCATGAGAAAACATGAAAGATGTTTGTGAAACTTTCTCCGCAATTTTTGCTTAAGTAATCGTTAACTATTTTATATTAATTTCCAAGTTGACATATCTTAATTCATAGATTTAATTAGTTTGTTCTCTAGCAAGGACAGATTTAATGCACAAAAGTACTACATTTTAACCTTATATGGAAATGTTTCAAAAATACAGACGCAAAATTCATAAAAATTAAACATTTATCTCTAGGAAATTGAATGATTTGTTTTAGTAAAGAAAAATTTTAATTTAGTTAAGATTTTCCTGTATTAAATAGATATCCTCTATTAGTTGAATATTTTGTGAAAATAATTTCAAGCTATAAAAAGTGCATTAGCTAGAATTTGGGTTTAAAATTGAGTTTTCTTATTAATTTTCATTTTGCAGAACGATTGAAAAGGTTTGTAGAGTTCCACAGAGACTGCAAATTCTTCAGAGTGAACTTAAAAGCTTCATAAATATGCATTAAAAATATAAGGTTTTTAAACGTAAAATTCAAAAAATCGTACAGTGGTATGATAATAGTATTCCACTCAATAAGAATAAAGCTTATGCTTCCACTAATCTACATCTGATATATAGAAGAGGCAGGAAATGATGATAATTTTTGAAATTTTAGCTCTGCAGGCTTAAAGAAAAAGTTAAGTTTTCTTCTTTTTATTTATCTAATTCACCATGGATTTCCCTTTCAATAATTATTAAACATTTGCCTCTAGGTAAACATAATAATAGCTTTAAACGTTCAAAGTTGCAAAACTCAAATATTTCAAAAAGTTCCCTTACTTTTTGTTTACTAATGTACAACGATATATTTTTTAATTAAAATTTAGCATCAATAATGTAATCAAGTAATATAAAAAAAAAATTCTGCAGATTCTAGCAATTTCCATCTCATATATCTCTAAATAACTCGCTAAAAAGTAATTAATTCTAATTTGCGGAAAATTTTATTGTATGCTTGTGTAATCATTGGCATTTTTACATCTAATTTTTTTTTGCTGCTCTCTTTTATTTCCTTCATTCTGATTTTAATTCAAAATTTTCAGTGATTTCTTTTGCGAAAATCAATCTATTTTATTTCCCCTCGTATTGAATTTTGTGGAGTTGTATTTACTTTTTCTTTCATTATATAAGATTTATTCTTGCGAACTTCTTTTTTTCCGATGAGATAACTGCGATGTTTAATGTGTATTTAATGTTGAAAGTAATTATTTTTTGGATTGAAGAGTATATTTTTATTCTTGTTTGAACGTGAAACTTAATCTGACATCCCAACAAACGTGCATGCCACTGGATTATACCCAAATCTCATTATTCGCTTGACAGGATAACTTCATTCTTTATATAAAAACCCTGCTAGATTTTTGGCGTAGAGAATCCAACATGACTGTCTAGAAAGGATGTTTAGGTTAGGAGATTTGTAGAACTGTAGTTGAAAATGTCTGAGGCGTCACATCATTATGTTTGCTGAAAGAAATTGCCAACCAAATATAAAACGCTAATTCTCTCAAAACTTGGCTATTTTATTAAATCGGACAGAATCATTTCTTCTCTTCTAGATTGCACGTTTATGTTTTCTTCATGATGCAATCACCTGTTATTATTATAATTAAACTTTTTTTAAATAACTCTAACTTGTTCGTTTAAGACCTCTGAGTTGTTAACTTTTTATAAATTGGGTCCTTTTACTCCGGTTACTAGCATGTATCCAGGCGGTCAGTGTAATACAGTACAGTTGGTTCTCTGTTTAACGACATTCAAGGGACCATGAAAATTCGTCCTTAAGTAGAGATCGTCCTTAAACAGATTTTGTGAAAAAATATCATTTCCCTTCACGCTTTACAGGCTTAGGACTGTCAATATATTTCTTAATATTTGGCGTGTTTAAAAATGTTATTTTTATTATCATTATTATTTTATTCACAAAAAGTTATTTTAAATTACATTGAAAAAGAAAAGAGTACAAACAATACAATAAATTACGTTTTAAAAAATTCAAAAAAGTGTTGATTGCTTTATTCGCCTTGTTTTCGTTATTCTCTTCTCCAGATTTTCTAAAATGTTAAATGAGTCAACTTCCATTTTCGATGTAATATAGCGTCGGAGAACATCTAGACCAGAAATTGCATCTGTGTAAGACGGTTACAGTGTCTCGTTTTCCGTGTCTTCAACTTCACCTTCTTCGTCTGACACTGTGTTTTCGTTTACAATATCTTCATAAATTTGTTCTACATTTCTGAAATCTGTTGTTAAAACATATTTATCACAATTGTAGAAATCTTGAATTGAAACATCCTCATCTTCAACAAGACTTCTCCATTCTTCAGGGGTAATGTCATCTTCGTTGTTTTCTTCATTCGTACTTTGCAGTCCCACTACAAGTTCTTTGTGAATTCCAGCAACGCGAAAGCAGTTTTTTATTGTGGATGAAGAAACTTCTTTCCATGCTGATGTTATCATGTGCATTGCTTCCAAGATTGTAAATTTTCTAATTTTTATACTATCAGCCGAATTGTTTATTAATTTCCTAATTAAACACTTTCTGTAGTATGCTTTCACACTGCGAATGATACCCAGGTATAATGGCTACAACTTGCTAGTGCAATTAGCTGGTAAGAAATGGATAGTCAAATTTGTAAGTCCAGAGATATTTGGAGTATGTGCATTGCATCGGTCGATTAAAAGTAAAACTTTTCTCTTTTCTCGATGCTTTTTTGCATCAAATTTTCTAATCCAGTCAATAAAAATTTGTGATGTCATCCACGCTTTATTGTTATTGCGGTACTCACAAGGTTTCCTGGTGATATTCTTAGAACACCTTGGTTGCTTTAATTTGCCTATAACTAAAGGTGGAAATTTCTCAGATCCATCCGAATTAGTGCACAGTAAAACAATCAATCGTTCTTTACTGTGTTTTCCACCAAAACACTTTTCGCCCGTATACGTTAAGGTTTTATTAGGCACCATATTGTAGAATAGGCCCGTCTCATCTGCATTGAATATGTTCTTCTCATCATATCCATCTAATTTCCCCTTCAGCACTATTTTCCATTCATCCACTATTTTTTCATCTACGGAGCCACTTTCGCCAGATATGCTTTTAAATACAAGCCCGTATCTTTCTTTGAACTTTGTTAGCCAACCAGCCGAAGCCTGAAAATTTTGCATTCCAAACTTTTCTGCCAGAATAATAGCATTTTCTTTAAATATCACTCTGGAAATTGGAATGTTAGATGCTCTTGCTTGATGAAACCATTGCAGGACTGCCTTCTCAAACTCTTCTGATCGGCCACATTGAATTTTCTGCCGTTTGCATTTGGATCCCAAACCAAATTTTTGTGCTGCTTCAAGAATTTTCTCTTTGCTTGCTAAAATGCTTTTGAGAGTAGACTCGGGTAGCTGAAATTGTCTTGCGAATTGGACTTTTGTTATTCCAACACTTTCTTCCCAGTTTTCAATAATTTTCACTTTTTCGTGTAGCGTAAGATGCTTTCGCTTTGATGCCATTTTGCTCTGCTCAATCGTATTCGTACTGGAATGAGTTCCTACACACAACCATGAATTCTCTAAACATGAATACGTGCTTCCTAGAAGGAGTGAGAGAGGGGTAGTTTTGGACAGTTCGTAAATCACATGACAACATGGTAGGTACAATAGAGTGATTCCACACCCGCACTAAGAAATTCGATCCACCAGGGAAGATAAGAATGTTCGATCTTCCGAGAAACAGTAATCCCTCCCTTCCCCCGGTTTTTTCCACTGCAACAAGTCTATGATTGCAACAAACATAAAGGAAATTCCGGATCTGTTATTGAAACCAAACTCCCCCACAGAAAGTAACCCTCCTGTAGATAAAATGTTGAAGAAAAAGTTTATCATGTAAGAAAAAATCGTCGTTAAATAGAAACAAAATCGTCTTAAAATAGAATTTTTTTACGTCGGAGGGACCGGGACCGGGAAATATCGTCCTTAAATAGAGATCGTCGTTAAGTAGAGCGTCGTTAAACAGAGAACCAACTGTATTAGAGAAATTTTAATATCTTATTACTTTATGAATTTTAAAATTACTGTTTTATATTTCTTTTATGCTATTTTCTCGTACCCAAGCATAGCTTTCATCAAAAAGAAGCTAGTTACCTAAAAACCACAAAAATGGCAAAATGTGCCTCTCTTTTTTTTGTGAAGTTACATGAAGAAGTACATGAAAAAAAGGAATTTATCACTAAAATAAAATTTTGGTTCTCAAAGAAACAAATAATAGTATGTGTTTTATAATATATGTACGGAATGAAATAAAGGAATATTTCTGGCTCGAATAACGTGAGTATCTAAAATGTAAATTACATTTCTTCCATACATTCACAAGATATGAATACAAACACGAGAGTTGACTAGACAATATCTAAGAGCGGTTGTAAATAACTATTGAGATTTTTATCCCTGTGATTTTATTCACGGAATTATTTAATTTCTCACTGCTGGTGTGCACTAATGAAATAATGTGAGTTTAAAAAAAATTGAAATAAAGTTCACCTAAGCAAAATCTGATAATTTATATATATATATATTTAGAGAGCATCGAAAATGGGTATTTTTTAAAAATTTACAATTTGAAACTCTATATTTTTTAATACTGTTCCGTAAAATGGATTGTTTATAGGTAGATTAAAAGAGAATTTGATGTTGAATTAAATAAAAATCAAAAGAAAATTTGTATAAGCCTGTAAAACAGGAAAAATTTAAAAAGTGTCCACAATTTTAGCCTCCGTGCTCTGCAGAGCTCCTACTCTCTCTCTCTCTCTCTCTCTCTCTATCTATCTATCTATATATATATATATATATCCATTACATCACGTCCTTAAATTATACCCTGAAAGAGAAACTGGCTCATATTTACATGGCTGGAGCTAGACTCAGTCTAAAAGGAATAAAATTTTGATCCAGTCTGGCCGAATCGCTTATTAGAGCGACAAAAGTACATCCGTCCATTTCAGAAGACGGCTCTGAAGCTAATATCACCTTTCAACCTTACGCGCGAGAGGCGAGGTACATGTAACTATATTTTGTAGGGTCAGCAAATGGGGCTCTCGATTCGAACCCACGACTGAATTCTAACATGTACACGTGTAGAAATGCAAAGGCATGCGATTCATGGGAAGTTCTGTTGCTAACGTTTTGTAGCGATAAAATAATGTTACTGGGGATTAGATTTAGGAAAGGGAATTTAAATTCTAGAATGGAGGGCGTAATATTTAATATATTACACACACACACACACACACACACACACACATATATATATATATATATATATATATATATATGTGTGTGTGTGTGTGTGTGTGTACACGTCTGTGCATGTGTGTGGGGGAGAGAGTAAAAGAAAGTAATCTGCATTATACCTATCTAAATTACGCAATTTATCATTAAAGGTCATTCATTACAAGCATGCATTTTTTTCCGTTGTGGCTATTATAAATACCGTTTTTTAGTTTTTATTTCATTCATGTTATATTTGTGTCAATCATCTTATACACTTCCTGCATATTTGCTAGAGCTAAAGTTTTGCTAGCTTCACATTTGAGTCATTTTTGGATTTATTTCTAAATAAGTTTTACTCTGAATTGGAATGTGATTTGATGACTTTCGTTTGAAAATGGTTCGAAGCTTTACTGCAGTTTTTGTCGCGTCACAAATAATATTTTATGAAGCTTCACGTTAAGCGATATTTCATAAAATCTAGTTCGTGTCGAAAGAAAAGAAATATGTATTGAAGTGTACATCTGTTGGAAAAGAACCAAAACATATTACTTATATCTGAAGTTTTATTTCGCATGTTTTTCATATTTTTAAACATAAAATATACTGTTCGTAAAGTTTGAAATGACATATTTGTGGAAATGAGAGTATATAAACTCCATAGATTTGCATTAAATTTGCAGATAACATTTCAGCACAGCGGTTGCAATGCTATGAATTATAAATTGGCAGAAAATTGCAAGCTATTGGCTACTGAAAATATTGTTTAGCTTGAAAATAATAAATAAACTTTAAAGAATATTTCTGATTGAATACATTTACTGTTTCCTGAAAAGGGAGTTGACCTTTTCAAGTTTGACGTTAATAAAGAGAGTAAAATTACTTTTTATAAAGTTTAGAAGAGGATATCCTGTAATTTACAATAGAGAACATCTCTAGATTTAAAGATAAAATGCTCGGTCAAATTTTGTGTATATATATATATATATATAGTGCATACGCGTGCGTGAGCGTGCATATGTATGTGTATGTATGTATTTATAAAATTTTTATTAAGTAAAACTGGATTTCTAAATCAAACAATGTCCGATGATGAAATTCAAATATATGCTTTCCCTTCGAATTGACTTTCTAATTCTGTCACCCATATCGTATGGAGGTTAGCGTAACGAGCTTCCACGGAATGGGCTTTTGTGCTTATCCCGAATAAGCCATGGGCATTGTTGTGCTGTCCCATCATAAAAAGGCATATTGGTTCATCTATACGGTGCGTTTATTAAAAAAGAAGCCAGCAAATTTGCTGCGTGGTATGGGCGAATATCGAAAAGAGAAGTACCGTCCAAGTCAGAAAAAAAACTTTCTCATTTTAACTACACCAGTCTCGAGTTTTGCTTTCTCATATATATACCAACTGATTTAATTGAATCGTATCATGATAAAATACTCAATTTTTTGTGATTTATTTGTGCCCTTTAGGCAGCTGTTTATCTGATTATATACATTATTTGGAAAGGAAATTGAAAAAATTCAACCGGTTAATCGAAGAATTTCAACTGGTTCAGCTCTGGACTTTGGTGATATCTAATCACGTGTTAAACTGATAACTCGTGCTCCTTGGACCTCTTTATCACAATTTTTGCCTAATGAATCGTGGTTAATCGTATCCGCTGGGTGGAAAAAATAGTATTGATCGAACAATCAATCAATCAGTTGATTCAGGTACTAAGCTGATGCCCTATTCTTTCTACAAACAGTGGCTGGGCATAGAACAGATTAATAGGGAAAGCCTAGATCACAACACTGATCAGAGACTTGTACAATGGACACAAGAAATAATGGGTGTGCTGCTTCATTCTTTTGTCTTATTATCCCAATGCGTCCGTAGCTATGGAAATATTAATCTGGACTTGTTCTTTTTCCCATTGGTCTACTATCAATTTTTTACAGTACCTTGCGAATAGTAATTTTTTTTATGAATCACATTAAAATGCTTTTCATTTCGTTATAACAATGTTGAATATGCTATCGTCGCATTGTGGAAATATACAAAATTCTACTATCAAATATGATGCGTGTACCAGAGTATTTTTACTGTTTGATTTCACAAAAGTATTTTGCGGTTTTCACGATTTTACACGACCTCTTTCCTTTTACCCAACCAGTATTTTTATAAGCTGGATATATCTCAATTTAAGCGATACTCTGAGTAGTTTTCCCTTTTTGACCAAAGTCAATAATCTGGCTTTTCTAAAACCCAGTAACATCTTTTCGAAGATCACTCAAAATTTCTTTGTTCACGTCAGTCTAAAAAAGACTAGCTATATGCTACTTCAGTTACAGTTAACAGCTAGTAGAAAGATTCCAATAACTGCAATACTGAGTCAACCGCTAACTTTTTTTATATTCCTGAGATTTTTAATCAAAATATTTTTGGCCAGACACTTTAATCATAAAAATGACGTAAATTTCTAGTCTTTTTCATCTTTCTTTCCCATCAAATAAAGCTAGACATTGCTAAAAGAGTTATTTAAAATATAGGGCACTGAAAATATATAGGCACAATATCAGTTGCTTTTATTCTAACGGATAAATTTTTCTTAGCCTTGAAACATTAACAAAAAGTATTATACCTTTTTTTAAACCTTAAACATGCTCTGTATCCGTCCCGTACAGATATTGACAGAAGTTTAAAGGTTCCGCTTCCAGATATGAAAATGCTACTAGTACTATGAATGATCTGTTGATAGTATTGAATGGGACGAGAATATTTGTGATTATAAATCCCTTTCTTCGGAATGTTTTTCCAAATAGGTATTTCCATATTTTCATATGGTAGTTAGCTCTTCTTAAACTTCCTTGAATTTCTCTATTATCAAAAAATACATTTTCACTATTTTTATTCAGTTTTTAAGACAATTTGAGCAATTTTCGTTAGATAAGGTTTTCATCAATTATACTACGGACTACAAAGCTTCCCTCTTAACCAATGGACATGTAGAGCTATTACAAACACATGTCAGTTCTACTGACTACTTTATTTAAGGATTTTTATTTTTATATATTTTTACTTGGTCTTACAATTTTATATTATATTTTAGTCCTTCTCAAAATAACTCTTATAACCCTAGTATGGCTTTATTACTTGCAATTCAAGTACTATATTGACATATTTTTGATGCCCTATCAAATCATATTTAGACAGTTAAAAAGACTTCATATTTCTCTCGCCATGTTATTACCTTTATTTTTCGTTTATTTTTTGGTGTACGTATTTTTAATAAGAACATATTTTTCTGAATGTGAATGTAAAGGCGAAATTCGTTATCTGAAATTAATGCAGAAAAATCTCAACATCTATTACATTTAAGGAGCTGTTGTAAAAGCGTGGGGGGGGGGGGGGGTTCGCCTATTGCCTTTTCAAGTGATTAAACAATATTTGGAAGGCACTTTTGCCTATCAACTTTCACCCATCCTACACAATAAAATCGTTGGTTGCTTATAAAATGTGCAACGTATTGGTGAACTAACATCAACTAACGGTCCCAACTCAATTTAGACCAAGAACCCTTAGGGATGATCTGTAGGTCCGGAGGAACTCTCGGATCTACAGATTTAACAAGCTCATATCTGGCGTCAGTTTCACTTCAGGACTCGAACCGAACACTCTCAGTACCATGCCCCACACGCTACTCACAAGCAACCCCGGGTCCCCCCTTTTGAGCAATACTGGTCACACGAAATAATTTATATAGGATAAAATTTCGTTTTGCTACCACATTCATAGCCCAGACGTTATTTGCATATCCTTTCAGATATCATTCATTCAGAATATTAAAGTATCATAAAGTAACCATAGTTCCATATCAATTTAAATATCCTCATTCATAAA